>CM060958.1:90103852-90420470 GCA_030765055.1 Mantis religiosa
TGGCTCACGTTCAAGAGGTCCCGAGTTCGAATCTCGGTCAGGGTGAGTTACCTGGATAAGGTTTTTCGCGGGATTTTCGCTTATCCTGAAAGACGAATGTCTGGTAACTCTAAGCCCTATGGACCCTGGGCTACTTTGAGCATCGTTTCGCCCATTCCATTCATCGTCTGATATGACTTTACGTTGGAGGACGTAAAATTACAACAACAAAAAAATCCATTCATCGTCTGATATGACGGCGTAAATTACACACAAAACAAAAAAAGGAGCTACATAGAATAAACGATATTTGAAAAACAAATTGAGAAGAAAAAGTACTAGGCCTAACTTTAAGGTACCTCCTCGGCATTTGAAGCACATTTATCTCAGTTCCAGTTTTAATGGTCGTTACCTATTTTGTCAAAAAATGCAAACCAAGTCACTTCATAAAAATGCAGAAGTACAAGACAGAGAGGATAAGCTGATTTTTGTACAGGTTTTAAAAATTGACCCAGGATTATGGTCTAAATATATCAGTAAAAAGGTCAAAAATCGTGGCATATTAGGAAAACAAATGAAAAGATCGAAATAGTGTTAAATAATAAAGTGTTAGAGCAAGTGGGACATTTAATTAATTGGGCTGTAATGTAACCTTCAAGCCAAATAACGAAGAAATAAGCAATGAAATGAGTAAATTACAATATATTTGTGGCGCAATAGCAAAGACAAAAAACTCGAAAGAATACAAAATCTAAAACACTTTAAAACAATGGTTTTAGTGTGTGGAGACATGGACTATTAACAAAGTCTCATGGAGACAAATACAAGCGACAGAAATGAAGTATCTCCGAGCAGTAAAAGGATGCACAAGACAAAATTATGTTACAAATGAAGAAATAAGGAAGGAATTAGATATATTTTCGTTGAAAGCTCACCAAGGCTGGGTTCGATCCCAGGCGACTCCATAGTGAGATTTGTGATAGACAACACGACGCTGGGGTGGGTTTTCTACGGGATCTCCGTTTTCCCCCGCCATTTCATTTCACTGGTGTGCCATCTTCATCTCATATATCATCAATGTCACCGCCTACAGTGCTGCATGTAGTAAACGCGGGCGTTATACATTGCGAATTTCATTTGCACATTTCGTTTAAAGAAAATGTACAAATAGAGAAAAATGGATAGGTCATTTGCAAAGGTTGGATAACATGCTCACTCCATTACAGTAATACAGAAATAAACCTTCTGGTTATAGAATAGGAAGACCAACAAAAGATGGGGAGGAATATGGGGCCGGAAAAGGAGTATTCTTCTAAACCTTGAAGAGTTGATGATGATGATGATGATGATGATGATGATGATGATGATGATGATGATGATGATGACGACATTAGTAGAATCGTAAACTATTCAAACTACTCTGGATTGAAAAACCCCAATCTGCAGTCTGATTTTTAAATGCCAGTAGTTCCTATAAACTGGCCTTAAGATTTCTGCCATGACATCTTAAGAAATAACTAAATAGTGGCAGCAGTGTCTTACCTCACGCGACTTCCCCTACCCTGTTCAATGAACTGCGTTACGAAAGCTCATTATTATTGTATCCATTTCAAGTTACTCAAAATAAACATTTATTGAAATAGCTTTATTGCTTATTTTCTTGTAGGCACAAGGTGATTAGGGGAATGCAGTACGTTTAAATGATACTCAAATCTTTTAACTGGTCACTGTAGGAATAATAGCTTTGAAATGTTGTTCTTGGCTGCGCCATGGCTGAGTGGTTAGACCGCTTGGCTCTCGCATAGGCGGACCGGGTTCGATCCCAGGCGACCGCAAAGTGGGATATGTTGTGGACAATATGGCGCTTGGGTGGTTTTCCTCCCGGTCCTCCGGTTTTCCCCATCATTCCACTAACGGCTCCATCATTCATTCATCCCAGACGTTGGACCGACCCTCTAACCCTGATCTCATCTATCAGGTCACTATGTTTCGGCTCCCTCGCTCTGAGGGAACCCCAGCGACTCCTAACATCAGGCTTGGTGAGGAAGGGAGACATAAATAAAATCGTTCTTTTCTCGTTTTACGAGAAAGAAAATCTATACCGATTTTCCACTGCAGAAAACTATAAGTATCTGAAAATTTAACACAATAATAAATAATATCTCTAAATTGGTTAAAAACGCACACAAAAATGGTATTCGACACAAATTGTGTGTTTTAATGAGATCTACATATATTTTTGTCTACTAAGATTTTGCCTATCCCTTACGCATTATCAAATATACACAACTCACTTACAACGAACAGGAATGCACAGGCTATCCCCAAAAGTTTAAGATACATATTTTTGAGTCATTTTTGAGAAAATAGAAAACAACCAAAAATGTATCAGATTAACAACTGTTTGGATTGACTTATTTTTGAAGTCATTGTCTCGTACTTTTAAAACCTACTGAACTTAAATATTAAGTTAGGTGTTTGCCAAATTTGTTATTTTTTTTAGTTATACAGCTCACAGATAGATTCAGAAGCACGGACGTTGTTCTTAAAATATTTTTGTTTGTTTCAGCGAGCTTCAAAAAAAAAATATTTGTACCTGAATCTCGGTCCGGAGTTTTTGGGAGGATTGTATAATTCCTTCTACTTACTGTTAAGTTAGTTACGACTTTTGATAGATAGAGTCAATGCCATGGCCGGGATTTGAACCACGGATCTCCTGGTTTCCGTCCAGTCCCTCTAACCCATTGAGCTACCATGGCCAACTTGCCATCCTGACATTAAATTCTCCATTTGACTCATATATTTCCCCGGTAAACCACTAGAGGCTCTCGCATCCGAGATCTACCGTTTGTGGCGACTTACTGTCGTAAGTACTTGCTTCATCATTTAACTCTTATTGTTTTAGTTAATTGATGAAAATTAATCATTTCTTCACACTAGCCGTATATAGGTTAAAGTTTTTAATAGATAGAGTCAACATGAAAAATTCAATGCCATGGCTGGGTTTTGAACCACGGATCTCCTGGTTTCCGTCCAGTCGCTCTTAACCTTTGAGCTACCATGGCCAACGTGCCATCCTGGCATTAAATTCTCCATTTGACTCGTATATTTCTCCGGTAGACTACTAGGGGCCCTCGCATCCGAGATACACCGTTTGTGACGACTTACTATCGTAAGTACTTGAGTCCCAGGCTTCATCATTTAACTCTTATTATTTTAGTTAGTTGATGGAAATTAATCATTTCTTCATACTAGCCGTATATAGGCTAAGGTATTTGATAGAGTCAACATGAAAAATTCAATGCCACGGCCGGGATTTGAACCATGGAGAATTCGTCAGGACGACACGTTGACCATGGTAGCTCAATGGGTTAGAGCGACTGGACGGAAACCAGGAGATCCGTGGTTCAAATCCCGGCCATGGCATTGAATTTTTCATGTTGACTCTATCAAAAACCTTAGCCTATATACGGCTAGTGTAAAGAAATGATTAATTTCTATCAATTAACTAAAGTTACGACTCGCTTCTAATGATTTCATCCAAATATATAACAATATTAATTGTTCTTTTGTTTGCAGTTTGTGAAGATACTTCAGATGCTCCGAGCAGCTTCTGAAGCTTTGGCGTCTTGATTAAACGCAAAAAGCAGGTGTCGAAAATGCTCTTTGTTGTCGATTTGACACTCAAAATTTAATGACAGTTTATAACCATACAGAAACTAAACATATAATTAATCCTCTATCAAATATATTTGCACGTAAAAATTCCTTTTAAGCAAACCAACAGATTTACGGGTGAACCCACTAAATGGCTAATTTATTACAAACCTATTGTTTAAGTAGTTAAACATTTATTTTTAAAATGCATTTACATCAGCTCTTTAACTTCTTATGGTCATATCAGAGGCTCTTATCCAAGAAACAACTATCGGTTGCTAGTTGAACTTTACGTTTTCTTAACGTTCCTATTTTGGCTTTTAATACTTATAGTATTATATTACTCCCACAGTAATACCTCTACAACGATAAGGAGAGGTTCTATTCAAAGAAAACTACTTCGTCCTAGTCGGTATTTTAACAATGCATTTGAATTAAAAAGCCAGAGGGTAAATTATTCGTAAAAAAAATCATAAGCACCTGAAGGCATGTATCCCTATGCATATATTTAACATTAATATATTTGTGACGAAATCCTCAGCGTATCTGTACCAAACGTGATGTGCCTACTACCGTTGTAATAACTACCCGAAGTTTTATTTTTGCTTACTATCGTTTATTTTTATACCCTACTACAAATTATGTAGGAATTGTAGGAAAGCTCACTTTTCTGCCTACTTAATATTAATCGAAGTAAATCTTTGTAGAAACAGGTGCTTACACATGTTGACAAGGGAGGCACAGTAAACAGAATCGATACTCATATATCTCTATAGTTGCCGGCTAGCTCAGTCGGGGTCGTGGGTTCGAGCTCCACGTTGAGCGATGATGTTTACTTCACATATAACTGCAACATTTCTCATAGTGAGCGGATTTATAATCCAATGTGTATTTTAAGCAATTATAATTGCATAAATATATGATTACTAAATGTAGGGTAGCTGGACATGAGTGACCTATGCACGACCATGAAACAACTGCTACTAGAGCAACTATTTTTGGACATGTTTAATGTTCACAGACTTTTCTGGCTACAAGTGAACCTACTGAACGCAAATCAATCTAATCTAATCTATAAGCTCGGTTAAAACATGTCGAGGTGGCTGGTAGAGCACCTGCCTGCCGTGCTAGTGGTCCCGGGTTTGATTCTCGGCAATGGGGGTGGGGATTTTTCTCCGACCAAGATAATTCCTCATCTTCCCCCAGAGTTTGGAACTATGAACGAGAGAGCGAATATGTGTGTGTGATCTAATGGTTAAAATTATAATAATGATTAAAATGATTAAAATCCCATGAATACGAGTTAACACCTATGATATGTTCCAAAGGAGAACGGCCGCCGATATGACCATTGGATATAGCATCCGATATAACATTCCGAGAAACAACTGAAGTGCAGCGTACTTTTAAAGTGACAAAGTACTGAAGAATTTAAATCATAAGAACTATCACGAATCTGCCTAATGTAATTGTACAAATTACACTGTCCTCCAACACTTGCCAAGTTTTGATGAAAATAGATTACCTATATAGAAGCAAAGACGCTAAATTCGATAATGATAACAGTTTATGCGTAACACGTACCATTTTTTATGAAATTCGATAAATTTTATACATTGGACACTATATAATTGCAGTGTTTTCAAAATTTATTTTGTGATTTGTTAGAAAACTATACGAGATAGAAAAAAAATGACAAGCACCATTCAATTTAGCATATCCTACTTAATATGACCTCTCAGATCGCAAATTTTGTATTCTGTATTTATTTTATACGCAATGTATGTGTTTTTACACAAAAAAGAGTATTTTCGAATTTTTAAAATAGATTTTTCGATTTTTTGTGATTTGTGGGAAAGCCTTATGGAATAGAAAAAATGGAAAGCACCATCAAATTTAGCACATCCAAATTAGTTAATATTACCTCTCAGATCACAATTTTGCATTCTATATGTATTTTATAATGCCCGTGCTTTTTACACCCAAAAAGGGTTTAAAAATTATTTTGTAGTTTGTGAGAAAACCTTACGTGATAGAGAAAAATAGAAATCACCATTCAATTTAGCACATCAAAGTTAGTTAATATCACATTTCAGATCGCAAACCAGTGAACAAAAGTTTTATTTCACAAGACAATGTTATTTGAAATAAATTGTTTCTAGATATCTAAACCTTTTGTGCAGATTTTGTATATATATTATTTATAATTCTTATTTAGAGGTTTTATAAAATGTCTCCCGAATATACAAGACTTCACTAGCTTATCCCAGCAAAATTGCGTAGTATTTATTCGACATTTGGTTTTCGAATTATGCTGTTAATGGATACAGAATCATACTAAGATATGTATGGGTTTGAAAGGCATGCCTGTTATATACACACGACACTCTGAGTAAATGCTTATCAAATCGACTTGTCAGGAAGCATAACACCAGATTATAGAAGTGTGTAAACAACCCCAAAGAACGGGGCAAATCCCAAGGGACAAAAACATTTCTGGAGACCAAGACTGAGCGGCCCACATTCCAGCAGCATCCCTAGAGAGCCCCTCCCAACTCGCTCCGTGACGTCATATCCGGTGTATGTGTATGTGTGTGCCACCGCCCCCTCCCTTTCATTCATTCATGATCTGCCTCCTCCTCACAAGACAGGCTCCTTAAAATGGCAAAGGAACACCTCACTACTTAAAAGGGTTGCAGATCGACACGAGGCAGGTGTCACCAAACAAGAGTCCACATGTACTAGCGTAGGTAACTCAAGAACGAAATCTCAATTAAACATACATATTAAAGCCCAGGACGTTCCAGGGATGCGACACCGAGATCGTCACGAAAATGTCCTTCATGCAAGACATCCTTACATGGAACATTTTTCACTATTTTTCATTTATTCAAACATGATTCCCAAGATTTTGATCAAAATAACACATGTTTAAGATATTTGAAATACAAAGTATAGGTTATCTTGCCTTTTATGAGAATAGTCTCGGAAATCTTAAGTTTAAATGGCTTTTGCATGACTCGTAAACCATAAGAAATGCATAAAATCTTACTGTAAAAAATGTAGATCTTGGTAAATATCTATATACGTTTATTTATTTATTTTTTTACTGATTTCCAGAGATCTTTTGTTATTGAAAGAGTAGAGCCAGACTGAAAAATTCAATGCCATAGCCAGGATTTGAACCACGTCTCCGTCCAGTTGCTCAACCAGAAGATCCGTGGTTCAAATCCTGGCTATGGCACTGAATTTTTCAGTCTGACTCTACCCTTTCATAGTGTGTCCTACACACTGCTAGTGTGAAAGAACAATTAATTTCCATCTTTTGTCATTGTTTTCTATTTTCAAATTATAAGTCACATTTTTTTTAACTGCAATGGTCATATCGGCGGCCGTTCTCCTTTGGAACATATCTAAGGTGTTAATTTGTATTCGTTGGGTTTTAATCATTAGATCACGTACACATTCCCATTCTCATTCATACACCCAGACTCTGGGAAAGATGAGGAATTATCTTGATGGGAGAAAAATCCCCACCCCTAGGTTTTTTTCTTAATCGTGGTGATAAAGCGACACTTTTTATTTAAGCCATCGACTTAATTTCTAAAACTTTTACTTACACTTGAGCCTATTGTAGGTATCATCCTACTTATACCTATAACTTCATCAAAATGTGCAATGATTTTCTTGTTTTATTTATTTATTTTTTACTATCGTTCTCCAACGTAAGTTATATTGATGAATGAAATGGGTGAAATAATGCTAAAATGAGCCCAAGGTCCATAAAGCTTAGAGTTTCGTGACATTTATCCTTCAGGATAAGGCAAAACCCTTGAAAAAAGAAACTTGATCCAGATAACCCCCTGACCAAGATTCGAACTCGGGACCTCTTGAACGTGTCCAGTAGCAATATTTCCTAGAAGAGTGGATATGCAAACCTATTAGCTTTTGTTTTTCTTTTCTTTTTCTATAGCATTAATGTTAACTGATATTTATATGCAACAGCAAGAAACCAAAGTACTCTGAATCAGCATTTTAAAACATATCGGAAAATTAAAACCAATTGCAACAAATTTGCTGGAATTGGTTATTACCACAAAATATCTAATTGGAATAAACTGTCTGTTTTAACAATATTTACGTATGTTTATCTCTTATGACTAACCAATTGTACAAAAGTAGACACAATGCATTGAAAATGAAGATCCATAGGCTTATCGCAGCAAATATTTTAAACACACAACATTTCAGTAAAATGTTAGAGCCAGTTTTGACAAAATAAACAAAAATCCACGTGAAAGGTAATTAGGAATGGAGGGGATTAAAATCGGGAATGATCCATAAATTCCATCCTTCCACTGAAATAAAACGAGTCTCTTTTTATCTAACATTTTGTTGTTTGAGTCATGCTGTTTACGGACTGAGACATACAACATAAAATGAGTCTTGTGTTGAACGCCAAATGTTTGTAAGTCCTACACCACAGCACTTTGTTTATACCATACACAATATAGTGTGTAGCTTCTTCTTCTTTCTTCTTCTTCTTCTTCTTCTTCTTCTTCTTCTTCTTCTTCTTCTTCTTCTTTCTTCTTTCTTCTTTCTTCTTTCTTCTTTCTTCTTTCTTCTTTCTTCTTCTTCTTCTTCTTTCTTCTTCTTTCTTTTTTTTTTGGAATTAACGTCCTCCAACATTTAGTCATACCGGACGATGAATGAAATGGGTGAAATGATGCCCAATGCGTCCGGGGTCCATAGAGCTTAGAGTTACCCGACATTCGTCTATCAGGACAAGGGAAAAACCCGGAAAGAAACTTATCCAGGTAACTCACCCTGACCGAGATTCGAACTCGGGACCTCTTGAACGTGAGACAGACGTGCTACCATCTACGCTACCGAGGCGGCCAGATGCTTTTTCGGTGAGCCATAACGTCTTTGACAATTATTACAGAATGCACACACCAAAGACATTGGCACGAGAACTTGTCTTCTTGCACTAATCAATGTAGCAAACGTTTCTGCTAATGGAGCTGCAGCTCGTATTGGAGTCTGCATCTACAGCGCAGAAGTGGGTGAATTATTCAGGGAAGGAACTGGAAGTCTTAGCTCGGATTAAGGAGCTCACTCCCGAAATGGAGGCAACTTTAATTGCAATAGCCAAGAATAACCCTTTACAAATTGCTTCTGAAATGAAGGAACACTTTAAGGGGCAGTCTAGGAGTTATGGAGGCTTGACGATGCACTGAACAGTATACAATACTTGAGAATGTTTGTATTCCTTCTGTGAGGACCAAATATCCTGATGCAGATGTTTAATTCATATAGGATAATATTTTGTCCATACAGGTCAAATGGTTCTCAAAGAGGCAGGATATCAAAGTCATTAGACTGGCCTCCCTTTTCATCAGATTTGAACCCTATTGAAAATGTGTAAACTGAGGTCAAAAGGGAGCAAAGCTCAAATTTCACTGCATATGTGCGAAGAACAAAAGATGGGTTATGAACAAAAGTTCGAGAAACCTGGGTATGTTGTAAAGTTTGGTCCATGAGAATATAGAGGTTTAACTTTATCCATGTCCTGAAGATTGAGAACGATTATACATGCTGAGGGTTGATACACCTGATACTAATTTTATTTTTGTTTATTTTTTCAGTTTCATTTATTTCTTCAGTTATTTAAAATAATCGCTTTAGTATAATTATGTTTTTGAGCATAGATATACATAAAACTTCACATGGTAAAGTGTAATAAACATATCATGTTCTAATATCAAGTCATAAAAGTAATATAATAAAACATAACTAATGCGATATTTGAACCGTGAAAGAATGAGCGAAATCAGCGTCGACTGAACCTCTCGGCCAGATTATGTTATAGTATGCTATGTTTCTATGTTTTATAAGGTGACCATTACGTTCACAGATACACACCATTCTACGGTTCCTGGATGTACGCTGTTACGAAGGTATAATTATTAGACAAACAAAGCAACTATGGTATTACCAGTAGTAAAGCGATACCGCCTCTTATCATGTGATTTACTTTGCTTGGGGAATATATTCTGATGTCCCTGAATGGCTAAAGCTATACATTAATCCATTCCTACTGGATGCAAGACGGGTAGCAACAAATTCTACTACACCCATTGAAGGTCGTGGCCGAATCGAAATCAAATTCACAAAATACCTGATATGTATATTATTTTTATTACAGTTTGCGAGAAATTTATTATTCTATTCATGTTCCCTTGTGCAAATACTTTTTCAGGAGACGATTTCAAACTAGTTTTACAGAAGATCAGTGGCATAGCATCCAGGTAGACAGGGTAGTAAGCATCTACACTACATTTGAGACAAACTTTATTTTAGCCCATTTTGATTTTTAGACTTCTATTAGTCTATTAATTAAGCGTAATTAATATATTTTACTGTATGCATATATAATTATAATTATTACAATTGCCACGAAAAAAAAAAAGAAAATGTAAAGATACACTTAGAAAGGCAATATCAAAATAAATATTTAGGACGGGAATGAGGATTGCAGATGTAGTGCCTAACAGAAGCACTGAACATAATTGAAATCCGACTTCTTAAAACATCTTCATTTCCAGTCAAAATAAAATGTAACTCACATGACAATTACTGTGTATGTACTGTTTCATCCAATGAATGCCAATAAACTAAATTCCGCGCCAGAACAATCCAATGCCGGGCCTAGGCCTACCACCCGACTGCTACGTCCTCCACATCTGTCCACTACGGGTGTCATGACTCGGATGCATTATTGAAAGGTGGAACCTGGTAACGTCCCGAGTCCCTCTCGGCTGATGAACGCGGTCTTTTTGCCCGCCTCGTAGCGTCTCTGCCTTACGTTCAAGAGGTCCCGAGTTCGAATCTCGGTCAGGGCGAATTATCTGAATGAGGTTTTCTCCGGGATTTTCCCTTATCCTGATAGACGAATGTCAGGTAACTCTAAGCCCCATGGACCCCGGACTCATTTGAGCATCATTTCACCAATTTCATTGATCGTCCAATATGACTTAACGTTGGAGGACGTAAATTACAAAAAAAAAAAAAAAAAATAATAAATAAATAAATAAAAAAATAAAATAAATAAAATAAATAAAAAATAAATAAAATAAAATAAAAAAGTCGTTACTTTTCTTCAAGTAGCTCTGCCCCAGAGACCGCATTAGACTGAGTACATCCCCGAACAGGTCTCCCAACGGAGAAAATCCCCACGCTGGTACTGGGAATTCAATCCGGGCTTTCCGCTTGGGAAGCTCTTCCGTACCACCACGCTAAGGAGACAATATGATAACCATTAATGCACGTATTTATTGCGCATCACGTTTTAAAAATCCTGGATGGAGAAAATCACATGTTAGTGCATACTGTAATTATAATGTACACGGTTAAGAGGAAGAAAGACTTAAGTTCCCATATTCAAATCAAAGAGGAGTTGAATCTCTGGAGATGGTAATAATGGTATTACTTTGGATGGAGAAGGTCAGTGTGGAATATATATCAAAGTAACGTTTGGCATATCAGCTCATATTGTGCCATTACAGTGTATCTTCGGAAGTTTTCGGTGCTTGAAATGTTTCTGAGGGGGAGTTTAAAATAATAATTACCACTAATTAAAATATATGTAATATTTATACTCATAAATAACATCATTAGGTTGTGATGAGCTGCAAACTGATAGACGGCAATAGTGATTAATGTAAAGAATATTTGAAAGGGCTTCAACAGGCACCAGAGTTCGAATGAAACAACCAAGGCAGCAGCAAATATTTAATTCTTAGTTTGTACAAATAGAGTAGCTTGACATGTCCTTGTGACAACTAATGCTGCCCATGTGTCCTTCACATGAGGTCGCCGGTTCGATTCCCGACCTGGGTGAACACAGTCATAAATAACACAGAAGGCGATCCGGGAGACCAGTTTCTTTATTCCCACTGCTTTGTCAGAGCAAATAAAGAAGCTTTAGACGTGAGCACCAATACAAACGAACTCAATTTCAGACAGAACTGGAAACTCGAACCAAAATAAGTCAAAACATTGTTGTTTGTCGAGTACTCTACATGGTTATACTCAGTCAGCAACCACAATCCCTATCCTAAAGAGGAACTCAAGAAATTTATTTCGTACGTGATGGGTCTTGAAGAAATCTAGCAACATATATGGGTGATAGCTTTCCCATTGTTAGACATACATGAGGTATAGATAGGTACGTGCTTCTAGCCTAAGAAAAAGTAATTTATGTAGAAACATTAAGATAATTATAATAACAAAGTTTCTGGTAGAGATCCAAGCAAGATGGATCGCGGTAACATATGAGGCTCCCGTTCTGAAGGTTCGATTAACGTCGTGGATATCATAGATTTTTTTCTCGTTTTCCCGGGTTGGTAGGCGAATCCTAGGATTATTCCTCTTCTAGCATGAATTTTCTGTTCTTTATTTACCTTCATCTTGATGTATAAAACACTTGATACCGTACTTAATACCTCAGTTTGCAATGTGCATTATAGAGTCGTTCTCCACAACGAAAAGGCACTGTATGTTTTTATTGTTGAGCATCAATAACTTTACGATTTAAAATAACTGTTACTGTAATACCAACGAGAAGAACGAGTAAGTTGCCGTGAGTCGCTGAACTGTTAATGGTAAATCCTCTTGCAGCCAATATGCTTAACTCGAATGCGGTCTTTAGGCACTCCGAACTGCCGATAGTCCATCACTTCTGTAAGATTGTAAGTCACCATACAAAAGATATAAATTTTATAAAGGTACACTCTTTTATCAAAGTAAGTCCCACCTACTTATGATTCCCACCAACATTTCTACAAATTTAAAGCTTCTTATTCACCTGTGAAACGTTACTGTTACTTTGTGACTTGCTAAATTCTAAGTGTTTAATTCTGATTCTAATTTACATAAATCTATCGACATGTGTATTAGTACGCAAATCTGACTTCTGAACGTAAATGAGTTCTATGTACACCAATTGCATTCTATTTTGAATAACTTCACTGGAATACTAATTGCCTTAAGTACCCTGACTTGTAATAATTTGTTCTCCTTAATACAGAACTTAGCATTACCAACTTCTGATTTAGAGTAACTCTTCTGTTTCGTACGTTATGCTTTGATTTTTATGTATGGAAATTGTTTATTGTAATTAATTATTTATCTATCTTGCTTATCATTTTTATAGAAGTATTAAACTTATTATTCAATCTGTTACAGACGATAATGCTTAGTGTTACAGTATGACAGTAGAATTTACTACACGAAAAGATTTTCCCTAGCTTTTGGTGGGATTTCTTGGCTTCACTTCCTTCCTAAAAGTTTGTTTTTTCCTGGGATTCCCAGCTGTAGGATTAGTACCATGTTGAAATTGTGAGGGTCCCCGGCCTTGCTAGCGCACATTGTCGTCCGATTCTGGTCGTCTTTTGTGTGTTCCCTTCATCCCTTCCTCTCAGAGGCACACTGGGCATTTACGTTATATTTGTTGGAAATAACTTACTCGACAAACCGTACTGTATTTACTGCGGACTTCCTGAGTCCCGAACTGCCGGCTCAGCACCCAGCTTCGCTGGTGGGTCGAACATCACGAAACGGCTACGTGAGGGAATCGTTCACCCGGTATTTAACAATTGTAGTTTGAGCATTGCCAACATGTTCTCACAAAATAACAAAGGAATAGTTCTTCATGTTATATTCTTTAATATTCTCCCTCAGATCGATCGTGAAGTAATAACATAGCCCAATTTGGTTTATCTTTTGTTTTGACTTTTTCTCTGTGTTCTTAGTAGTTTAGTGTATGATGATTACAGATTAAGAATAAGAATAAACAAGGTCATTTTGGCTCTACCCAGTCGGTAGAGCACCTGCCTGCCGTGCTAGGGTTCCCGGATTCAATTCCCGGCAGTGGGGGTGAGGAGTTTTCTCCGTCCAAGATGATTCCCCATCTTCCCCAGAGTCAGGAATTATGAATGAGAGTGCGAATGTGTGCGTGATCTAATGATTAATAAATGTGTAGAGTTTAACGCTCGCTTTTACTACATAAGGCACCGCAGGCGGTGACACTAATGGTACATGAGATGAAGATGGAGCACCGGTGGAATGAGATGGCGGGGGAAACCGGATGTCCCGGAGAAAACCCGCCCCAGCGCCGTGTTGTCCATCACAAATCTCACTTTGTGGTCGGATGGGATCGAACCCGAGCCGCCTTGGTGAGTCTAATGATTAGAACCCAACGTATACGAGTTAACACCTTCGATATGTTCCAAAGGAAAACGGCCGCCGATATGACCATTGGAGTTAAAGGTATAAATCGAACAAGTAAAGGAAAAAACAAATAGTTATATTGACTTTGAATGAGACAGCCTGTAAGTCACTCAGTAGATAAACCTAAACCTAAATGTTTAGAACTAAACACCAAACAGCCGGCTACGCCAAATTAATGGCCTTTATCTTATTTCTATAGATTTCTATGGATGCCAGATAAAACAAGTTTTAATATTGTTAAAGGCCTGGGTTCTCATTCTCTTATAGCCAAGTGAACTAACACCTGACACTACTATAAATCATGGTTGTACAACAATTACTGAATGAATGGTATCCAAATTTGGGTGCATTATACTTTATGTCATTACAAATGATTACAAAAATAAGTTAACGCTTGCTTAAAATTGTGAAATGCTTCTTAGCTCAGAATGATGTAACTCATACTTCACGTGCACTTTCCTCCTGTGGTATTTGTAGTTGTTCAACAGTGATTTATATAGTTTTTTCTCGGTGTTTTTATTTATTTGTTTGCCTTTTTTGTTTATAGCGTATCCTGGGATTTTTAATTAATTATGTCCTTAACTGACTCCAAAGAAAAGCCCTGTTATTTTGCAATCCTAATCTAAAAGTTGTAAGGATAAATTATCAAACCAGGGGTAACGTCAGATTTTTCAGTTAAAATATAGACAATTTTACTACATAAACTCTTTGAAACATATAACTGGGGTGCTGAGAACCTAAGGGCCTAAAGCACAGAAATATAGTTTTGAGAAAAATAGATGTTTGTTAAAAATCAGAATTTCTACGCAAGAAAGTTCCATTAAAAGTACTACTTCCGAACTTAAGTATAAAGTAAAATTATTATGTGGGCAAATCTAGGTAGTAGTACCTGAATATCAGGAAAATTGGCGAGACAGCTTCTTGTGTATGTTTCATTAAATCAAAGAGGGTTTAAAGCACAAACACAGCTGGTTGACCACAAGGTCGGCAAAAACACATGCATGCATGCTAAAATCTCAAAATCGACAATGTTGTGCTTTAGACCCTTATGGTTGTAAGAACCTCAATTTATTTCAAACAACTCTTTTCTTTTGTTATCAGCCTTCTCTGTGATGTTCGTTTTTATTTGTTTGAAAGTCCAAATATTTTGTCATTTTTGGAAGTGACGAATCATCATTTGGTTGGTTCTCTCAATGTCATGGAAAGAGTATGAAATTTTAACGCTAGAATATAGCAATTTGCTTTTAAACATCCGATTAGCCTTCGAAGTACTCCTCCAAACGTTTACTCTTTAGCATAAAGTAGAAAGTGGTAGATTTTGAAAGAATAGATTGCAGAAGGTAGACGAAATAGCTAGTGAAATTAATAATATGAACAACCTGATTTTTAATACTAAATCTAGATGGTAACAGTTTGAAAAATTGGCAAACCTGCTCACATTTGTCGGTGTGATATGTTGCACTGAATGATAGAAATGACGAAACGTAGACAAAACTAACTACAGAAGAAACAAGTAATAGAGGAAACCTGCTGAATGTCATTGCTTTAGCCATGGTCATTGGGATCGAACCTAGGTTTTTTGATTACAGGTCGGCTGTCTGAGTACTCAGTAATGGCGCTGCCTAATGTCACAGTTTTACTTGTTCTAACTGTCAAGTTATTGGAATTTAGTACGCTATTGGCAGACGGAATAGGGTGCCTAAAAAGGCAATGACGCCGGTTTTTTTAAAACGTCGGCAATGTCAGCAAGTCACAATTAATAGCACACCACGTGCAGCATGAAACATGTCTGTGGAGCACAAAACACCTTGTCTGACATTCCTGAGAAACCAGACTTCCATCGGCTATTTAAAATGCTTGCAATTAACAGATGCTAAAAGAAACTGCATGGTTTCCATATTTTTAATTGGTATTTGTTAAGTATTTGTGTATCTATTAAAAAACTGTATTCATTCAAGAAGTCGAGGTTATGACTTGAATCGAGAGATATCGAACGAGTTAAGTGTGTAAAGTTTAAGGGCCCGTCTACATTTGGGCTCGACATATATCGATAAATCGAGGTACAGATCTCAAGCTTAAGCTCAATCAGCGTATTTTTAAATCCAACTTACTTGGAGCTCAATCACTGAAACAAGAACTGTCCACCAATGCAAAGTAAGTCACTGAAAGGAATGTGACCCCTTACACGGTGGGCAAAGGACAGCGAATGTGTACGACAGAGAACCCATGCTACACAAGGAGCAGAACAGTTAAAAAAGCATGCGCCCTATTCACTCTGTGCACTAAAACCGAGAAGATTCATTAGAAGCCGTCAGAATGTTTTTGAATGGTCTGTAACTGAATTGACATGGGGTGTCATAAACTACCGTGGGAGGGTGAAGGAACCTTTTCCAACCCCCCTGCGCCTCTTTCTCCGGAGACTTTCTTTCCTGTGGTATACTATATTCAAAGGCACTTGGCAATGAAATAGGCAATTTCTATAAATGTGGACCTATTTAATTCAAACATTATTATAGGCTTGCTTCAACATGAAATATGAAAATAGTTTTTCCTTTTTCTCGTACTTCACTTTAGAGTAAAATAATTTTACAAAACTGAAAACCAAGGCTGATGTAAAATGGCACAAGCAAAATAAGAAATGTTCAATTTTGTATGTTATTTCTCATATTTCCCTTTGCAATAAAATATTAAAATGCATTCTTCTTGGGAAAGAAGGATGAACACTTTTAACTTTGTCAAAGTCAATCGTATATTAAAGTATTAAAATCTTAAAACCAAAACTACCAATGCTTGACATAAAAAAGAGATTTTGAATTTCATCCATATTAGAAGAATCTTTACTCAAAAGCTGAAATTTTTAGGTGGAAAAAAATATATTTATGAGAATTAAAACTCTTTCGGCTAGTACAACATCAGTGTAAATTCCTAGATTTCAGAATCATTACCGATCGATTCTTTGAGACATCTGTAGTTCAAAGCAGTTTAAGGGACATTAGAACCTAATTTCCCAAATTTTAGTTTAAAATCGATTTATTTAATATACGTGAATAAATAAGTTAATTGACTAAAAGCTCAAAACTCTAGCTCAAAAACTTTTTCAGTTAAATGTTTTGAATTAGTGAAAATATATAAATTTTTCAAAACCATCCACATTTGACAGAGATGTATGATGGTGAATATTTTCTGACACTTTAGTTTAGTTAAAATAAATAATGCAGTTTATTGCAGTTGAAGTTATTAGCTGCAGAGAAATAAAATTTATTATGAGGTTATTCGTATTAAAATGTTCCTTGTTTAAGAATATAAATTATTTTTGTGATCCAATGGATAACTCAATAATAAAATGCATTACGAAGCGTTTTGGTTACACATTTGAGATTGTGTGTGCATATGGTATAAAAATAAGGCCAAACTTGAAAAACAGTGAATAAATTTCATTCGTAAAAATGTAAAACGACATAACAATACATACTGAAAAGAACCACTGCCCGCCTCGTTAGCGTAGATGGCAGCGTGTCTGCCTCACGTTCAATAGGTCCCGAAGAGGACAGGGTGAATTACCTGGATAAGGTTTTTCCGGGGATTTTCCTTATCCTTACGGACGAATGTCGGGTAGCTCTAAGCTCCGTGGACCCTGGACACATTTGAGCATCATTTCACCCATTTCATTCACCGTCAGATATAACTTAACGTTGGAGGACTACAATAAAGAAACAATAAAAATAAAAAGAGCCAGCGCGGTCACAAAGGAGCGCATGTGTGATTTAAACACACACCTGGGATTTTAAATATGGCAGATCGTGCAAAATGTTTCACAGAAATTATTCACATATATGTAGGATATTTATATTGTGACTGTGGGTTCGTAGAACTAAAATTCCAATTTGCAGAAATTAAAATCGTTTTTTATTTGCGTATAAATACACTGTTTAATTCTCACGTAACAACATTACGTCACATACACACAGTCTACCAATGTCGATGATCACAATAAACGTTCTGATTACCTCTGTTTACAACACTCTTGTTACACAACATCTGTGCACGACTCTCGCGACTGACTCTTAAATACCGCATTGATAAATTCTAGATATTTCCGGAACAATGAAGAAACCGAATAGTCTCTATCAACCAAGACGTCACCAGAAATCTCCATTTATCTCAGTTTGTTTGTTTCGGCAGACCTTTATCTCGTGCTATCTTTAACTGCTTATGCAAGCTCTTTATTACCGTGAAACACTATCCGTCTGTTATCTATTTGCGCCGAAACTTTTATGTCCGTTGCCGCGACAGTATTATATAATTTTAAAAGCTGATGTGTTGCGATAATGCTATATTACATTATAGTAAAAACAATCAAAGAGCTATTCTAGGTATTAAATTTAATAATCCTTTATTAATTAATAAACAAGTACAAACTATTATTATAAACGCTTATTCCTCTATTTCATGTTCGCTGAGATAAAAATGATTAGAAATCACCTTATTTTCTACTAGGTGCCAGGGGAATTAGGGAGTACAGTAGGTTTTAAGCGACTGTCAAATATTTTAAAGCTCTTCGCTATGTGATTGCTTTGAAGTTCTGTTCAAAAATAGTTCACTTCACTTGCGCATATGCGCACATGCATACACACACACACACACACACACACACACACACACACACACACACTCTCTCTCTCTCTCTCTCTCTCTCTCTCTCCCATTCTTCTTTCACAGTTTAGCAGCTATTCATGACAAAGAAAGGAGTCACAGGTTTGCCCTGTGTCGGCCGAAGCGTTTCGGAAACGAAGTGAGCGTACTAGAGTATCGAAGTTTTGTGCATTTTAAAAGGCATTTTCGTTCAAAATGTTAACATTTAGTGAAAATTAAATATCCTTGGCATAATCTATTTCAAGACATAAGAATAACATTGTTTTTGCATTCAGCTGTTAAATAGAACAAAAAGAAAATCTTTAAACCAAAGAAATGATAGTAAAAGTAATAAAGTTACATTATTTATCCTATCACGATAACCCTTTTAATCGGGCATTTTCTGTTTTCTTAACACAATACGTTTTCTGTCTCATGCTTCAGTAGTAATGCATAACGATACAAGTACAGCGAGTAGATCACCGGAGAACGAGAAAGTGTTTGAAAATCGAGTCCAAGTAAAGTATTTGCAACTTCCGGTGTTCTTCAATCCATTTAACGCAGGTAAACTGCATACTCGATACAGATCATTGAGGCATTTCGACCTTCAGGTGACCAGCGCTGTGATCGTCTTTTATTAGGTCTTATCTGGTCGATTAGAAGAGTGAAATATTAGTAAGTTGACGTGCAGTAAGTTACGAAACACAAATAGAGCGATTGGAAGCTGTGTGTGTCTATATGATATGTTTTCTCGCGCCTGCCGATGTATGACACATTGCTGTCCAGAAGACATGATTATATCTGAACAGAGTACTGTCCTCCACAGGAGAGTAAGTATCCGGGGCCTGAGACGCAGGGGAATTGCAGAAAGTTCCCACACCATCCCTGGTCAGAACTATGACACCCCATGTCAGTACAGTTACAGAGCATTCAAAAACATTCTGACGGCTTCTACCTTTATGAATGAATGTTCTCGGGTTTAGTGTACAAAGTGAATAGGAGGCATTTTTTTAACGGTTCTACTCCTTGTGTAGCATGCGTTCTCTGTCACACTCATTTGCTGTCATTGTCCCACTGTGTAAAGAAGCACATTCCTTTCAGGGACCTTTTTTGCGTTGCTGGACAGTATACATAGACTGGACTCACCGTATATGTGCCATAAGCTGAGGTAAACATCTCTGTATTGCGATTTTTTTTTTTCCGATAAGCCTTCTGGCTTTGCCAAATATTCTTTCGAAGACACAATAATATAAACAGTGATTACATGATAGATAGGCGGCCCCCCGTAACGCAGTGGTAGCGCACATGCCTTTGGCGCGGAGGTCTCGGGTTCGATTCCCCTGGGAGGTCTGGTCCGGGAGTAGCCAATTGAGTAGCTATCCTGACGGAAAGGTCAAGTAGTCGATGCTAACCCTTGCTACCCCATCCTGCATTTCTCCATGGTATGCGATTGGAGCGTGTAGCGATCGGGTGAAAAGGCATAGGAGGGACGCCCTGGGGAGTTTGATTGACGTGAAAATAAATTAATTGCTACCAGTTGTTCAACATTAGTCTCAATAGCAAGGTCACCAGTCTTAACCTTAGTGACGATTACACGCGCCTGATTGCTGACCTTAATAGTAACATTAGTTCACATTTGATGTGGCATAAGTTATATCGGAAGAAATATAACAAAGAAAACGGAAGTAAATATCCGGGTAAAATGTAAATTAGTTTCAGTTATTAAATACTGTTTTAAATCAAGGTTTTAATATGGCCGCAAGATGTAAATGAGGAGGGAAGATAACTTAAATATGGAATGCTCTACCAGTCATGCCTCGGTAGCGTGGTGGTAGCAGTCTGCCTCACGTTCAAGAGGTCCCGAGTTCGAATCTCGGTCAGGGTGAGTTACTTGGATAAGGTTTTTTCCGGGATTTTCCCTTATCCTGAAAGACAAATGTCGGGTAACTCTAAGCTCTAAGGACCCTGGACTCATTCAAACATCATTACACCAATTCCATTTATCGTCCGATATGACTTCACGTTGGAGGACGTAAATTACAAAAATAATAATAATAATAATAATAATAATAATAATAATAATAATAATAATAATAATAATAATAATAATAATAATAATAATAATAATAATAATAATAATAATAATAATAATAATAATAATAATAATAATAATAATAATAATAATAATAATAATAATAATAATAATAATAATAATAATAATAATAATAATAATAATAATAATAATAATAATAATAATAATAATAATAATAATAATAATAATAATAATAATAATAATAATAATAATAATAATAATAATAATAATAATAATAATAATAATAATAATAATAATAATAATAATAATAATAATAATAATAATAATAATAATAATAATAATAATAATAATAATAAATATGGAACATGCTAATGTTACACCTAAAAATTAGATATTAAACAATATAAAGTGCCCGCCTTCTTTTTTAAAATTCTTTCTTATAAAATTTTGTTGAAATTAATGATGTGCGGAGGGAGGTTTAACACACGATTAGTAGCGAAATTTTACAAAAACAGTGATTTTACGTTCTTCTCCCAAACACACCTTTTAAGTAATGTAGGTATAAATTATCCTTATTTTAAACAAAGTTTTTTTTTTCCCCCCTCAATGTTCTGGAAATTAGGATTTAATTTCACAAATCCTGTGGCTACCCATTTTAGGATCACCTGCTATCCCATTAAAAGATTCGATTATCCCTTTAAGCTCATTATATTCCCATATTCCCCTTTACACCTCTAAGAAAATTAGCAATAAGAGAATTTCTACAAATGTTTGTCTCGATTAAAATGAAGTAGATGGAGAAGTAAGAGTTTATAAGAATATTTCATAAGACTAGGGAAAAACATATCAACGCAGCACAAAGTTTTTAGAAAAATGTGTGTATACACGAACGTGTGTATGCGCGCGAGTGTGAACAGCATAGCTCAAAAATAAAAAGTCTGTTAAATGTCAAATTTGATATTGCAATTCACCATCTTCCAAGGATGCGACACGAAGATATTAAAAAACATCCTCCCAACTCAAGGCTACAGTTTATATAAAACATTTTTCGAACACTCTGATTTTCTCAAAACTCGCTCTAACTGTTTTCATTAAACTGTAAGATGTAGTATAAAGCCTACACGCCTAGTCAGGCTAACTATGGAGGTATTGGCCTGATTATATTTTTTTAAAAATCGGAAATTATTTACTTTATTACAGATTTAAACGGTTTTCTTCAAAATCAATTTAATATATGCTAAATACTATTCTAATTAGTTTTAGCTTATCCGTTTTGCGTTCTGTCCACATTAAGTGTTTATAATACACATATATCATGGCGGCTCACTTACTGATACAAAGGCCGCCCAACTCAAACCGATACAATTTAAATGTTCTTAAAATAATATCTCCATGACAACAAATTTACTGGCATGTAAAAGAAGTCCTGCGGGACACAATTTCGCATACTGATGACCTATAGGTGTCATCCTAACATTGTCATCGACAAATAATATATTTATTTTATTTCCATAACACAAAAGAAGATGACAAAGGCAATGGACTTGAACCTGATTTTTCAAATTTATTGTAAACTTTATTAATAATTGGCTACAATGATACAGTGTACTCGTAAAAGAATTCCGGTGCTGCAGCTTAACAGAGAAATCAGAAATCAGACCCAGAGAGAAATGCGCTAAATTGGAAAATTGGAGAAAAAAATTAAATATTGAAGTAATTTCGGTATACCAAAGAGTTTTTTATGGATATCGTATATAATAGTTCGTGTATACAGCAGACGTGCGTGAAGGTTACAATTCATTCGTTGTCTTCAAGTAGGTTTGCCAGATTTCCAAGGAAAAAAGAACGGAATGACTCATTTCTTAACATTTTTAAACGAAGAAAGATAAATTGGCAAACACATATTATGCTGAATACATAAACATTAAATTATGCAAATTATTAACCTTCCAGATGCTCTTCAATCTGACAGGCTACATTTAATTGTACTTCACTGAATTCTTGGCATTTTTTAATAACTCCACATCACATTTTGCAGAATTATAAAATTCTGAACAGGATTTATTCTCATAGTTCACTGTTATCTGGAACTCTGCCTTATTGTGTTTCACTACATGATACACTAAACCAAGTTCACACGCTGTGATATTGTCATATTACAAAACAAAATTAAATATTAAATTAAATTGTTCAAATTAACAAAATAATTCGAAAGTTTATTTCCAACTACAGCTTTAAATTTTTCTTTATTTAGATGTCCCTTATAACGTTCATTGCCTCAAATCACTTTGTCCACCATGTGAAATGCTGAAATCTTTCTGTACGTGGTACAAAATGCCTGATTTTCGTCCGATGCCGGCTTCACCCACGGAAATATATATCTTCCCATTTATTTAGATATGTTTGATGAAGTTTTGCCTTCAATTTCTTCCATGGATGAGTCTTTGATGGATCGTCTTCACCCTCAAACATTTTCCAACTATCGTTGTACACGATTACCAACATTTTAGGCTTAGCTTCCAACAACCACGCTGAAAATAGATTTACAACATAGAGTAGAACGGTAACGGAAGTGGAAATGAAAGGAACTGAAAATAACTGAAAGACAAAATCAGAGAGACATTAAATTCGCTTTATTATCGCTGGCAGAAACATGCTGCTCTGCTGCTACATGACGGCACACACATGTACCTATGTTATTTAGAAGGCACTTCTGTTGCCAACATTCGTGAAATGAAACAAAACAAAGTGCCATTTTCCAAAGATTACATAAACTTTATGAGAATAGTTAAGTCATTATATATAATTCAACAATTCGCAGTAGGCAAATAGAATCGGAGAATTGCGTACTCCAGGTAAATAATAAACGGAGGAACAAAATTTATGAGAAAAAACGGAAGATTCCGGGTAAAACGGAGAATTTGGCAACCCTATCTTCAGGTGTACCTTATTCAGCGTTTTTAATTAGGACGGTATAGCGTTTTCCTTTTAGGCTACGCTAACTGCAATATGTTTGTTACAATAATACGTTATCACTCTTGTTGCTTTGAATTTTGAAATATTAAGTGTTCTTGATGTTCACGAGCAGCTATTAAAAGTATGGAAAAAGTAAAGAATGCGAGACATTTTCTGCTAAAATGGGTGGTACAGTGATTACAATTTAAAGCAAGAAAATTGGTTAAAATGATATGAGAACCATATTCATCGGAAGGAACCAGTCATGAGTGGAATTTTGGAATATTCCAAAGTAGAATTCACAAACACACCCTCAAGACCCCTAGAAAAGAATCAAAACTAAAATTGTACAAGTAATAGTAGTTCCCATGGTCTTATATGGTTCAGAATATTGGACACTTCATAAAAGTGAAGAAAGACAAACAGAAGCTGCAGAAATTAGATCCCTTAGGAATGAAGCGAGTTACACACTATTTGATAGAAAGAGAAGTGCTAATATAAGAACAGAACTTGGCATGTTTAATTTAATAGAGAAGATAAATGAATATAGAACCAACTGGGAAGAACATATAGAAAGAGTGGACAATCATCGCATACCAAAACTGTTGTTGAATTATAACCCCAAAGGGAAACGAAACATTGGCACACCAAGGAAGAGATGGCTACAACATTTCAACGTTTGAGACAGGAGCAAGTCCTTTTAGGCTTAAACCCTGTACACAATGTTGATGATGAGAATTCACAAACACAGTACTGAAAGTAAAAAATGAGCCGCAATAAAAATTAAGCATTAACTATCTATGCATTAAAATGAACTAGCACTAGCTATCCGATGAACTCATAAAGAGCACCATCGACGAACACAATTTATTTTTCTTAGATTTTGCATAGTTTGGGTGTTCAAGTGAAACCAAGAAAGGGGAGGTAGAAACCATCTCCTTCCACCAGCTTCGGAAGAATGACCAATCAACCCGTGGTTACTGAGTTCCAGCGACGACACTGCAGTGTACAGGAAATCAAAGTTATACCTCTGTCTACTAGCCCATATCTCTCGTTGCCTTGGTCACTGGTGGGAGGATAGTAACATATGCAGGGGAAATGAGCACGTGCTCTATGGTAGAGCACCTTGGTTTGACTAAACAACTTGCAAGCTTGGAGATACAAGGTTCGGAGGGGGGGGGGGACTTGGCATCTTGATCTATACAAGATATTTTGCACCTATGTCTCTGACGGGACCTTCGAGAGGAATGAGTGACGTGCGAGCAGAAACAGGTTGGGCAGACATGAGTCACAGTAATAGAGGGCACTTTAGAGATGGAGGCCCTTATAACCGGCTTCCGTCTCCCCTGCAGACTTACAGTTCGGCCGCCCAATCTCCGGCTCTGACATTTCTCGAGAGGGGGAAGCAGGCTATTGCCAGTTCCTTAGCGGGAATTTCAAGCAAAGGAACAATGCATATTTTAAATATTTCACGTATTTGCATATTTCACGAACCAGTAGCCATTATTATTATAATCGGAATTTACGCACGCAAAATATAACAAAGAAAGTTCACCAGCGCAAGCAGCTAAAGCCACGTGGCTCAAATAAATTTAAGCTGGCAACACAGTGTTGGGTTCGGAAGCCATGCCTAGCAGCGACAATGCTCATTGGCGCTAGCAGAGAGTTTTAACTTCCTGACCACAAAACCGGATATACAGACTCCCAGTACCACCAAAAGATGCAGTTAGTGTGTGTGAAAGGTGTGAACGAAATATTCGAATAGAGTGGTCTTGTAATGAATATCTTGCACGATAATGAATTTGCAAGTTGGATTTCAGAGTTTTAAAGCTAATATAGTACTATATTTTAATTCTAAAGATAATTTTTAGGATATGTTTTCAATTGCTTATTACTGTATGTTGGTACTATTAACCTTCCCCCTCCACCTCCTGCAGGCGCAAAACGTCAGAGCCGGAGATACAACGGCCGGACTATTGAAGGGATGGCCCGGACTAGGAGGCAGCCCCCGATCCTCAGGACGAAGATTTGCAGAGAGCATGTCCGTGGCGTGCAACATTGAGACACCCGTGACAGTTACAACCTTAAAGCAGCCAAGCAGGATAATGGTGAAGTAAAAGGAGAAATGAAGTCAAACGAGAGGCAGGAAATTCGGGCGATGTAATTCATCTCCCCAGTATTTGTCTAGGAATCCGGGTAAACTACCCTGGTTTTGGAAATTGTGCCGCGGGAATCGAATTTACAATCTCTCGAATAGAAGTACGACACGTACCACACGTTACTGCAGGGCCACTTCGCTCGGTTTGCAAGCTTCTAAGTTTACGATATTATTAAGTTTACTTTATTAATCGTGTAAGTTTTCCATTACGATACATTATGCTTACGCCTAATTTGTTATTGTGAATGGGGTGTACAAGCACGACTGCTACAGAGGGTCCCGTAAATCCATACAGATAAGCAAAGTGTCCCGAAAGTTAAGACTTGAGCAGCACACTGTATAGAAAGGATAACTTGTTTTCCCACGACTGCAGAGACGGTGCTTCAGCTATGCGACTGGCTGCATTCCTTCCTCTCGGCAATGCACTTCATTTCCACTGTTGCACTTCCTTACTTGGACATGGCAACAACCGCCCTTACGTCTCCAGCAGCAGGTGAGTTTGGTCACTGTTTCCCTGGGTGGCCGTCCCATCTATTGGTTCCTGTATTCGAAGGATGCCGACCATAACAACCTTTCCGTGTCTCTACATTTCAGTAACATTGGTTCACTTTATTTCCTCATACTTACATGACCAACGAGGTCGCGAAAGCAGTTGCTATAAGTTTAAGACTGGGCCCAAGCTTCACATATCACAAATGTGGTGCCGCCTGCAACAAGACCAGTGTTACTACTACAGCAAGTGTTCAAAATAGAACTTCGTTCGGATTTCACAGAGTAGCTAGTTAACTTGGTGGATGAAATGTATAGGTATTTTCTTCTCTCTTAATATTTCAACATTAACAGAACAATATTTTGAATTGTTTCAAACAGAAACATATACATTTATCTTATACTTAAGTTAACAGAGAAGGTCTTAGCTAAAGTATCTGCACATTACGAACGTTTTAGCCCAATTACCTACATGTAGCTAAGTAAAATTAGTTAGACTGTTTCTGTGTTCGGGGGTTTTCAGCGTTCGACTCCCGCTTCGATTCCTGGCTTAGTTGGGAAATTTCCTTTAACCGGAATAATTATCTATTTCCCACGGGTGGTATGTATGAATGTGCGAGCAAATGCGAGTGTAGTTAATATTAAAACTGATAAAAGTTACGTTAAGAAACCTGCAGTTCAAAAATAACACATCAGCTGTTTCTCAAGTCAAATTCCCTGATTTTACCAAAAATTTATGTCGACTGTAAATGAATGAAATTGTTGAAATGATGGTCAAAACCTGAAAGTAAATCCGACATTCATCTTTTAGGAGAAAAGCTTAACCAGATAATTTACCTTAATAGAGATTAAAATTCATGACCTCTTGAACGAGAAGCACACACATAAGATTATAGAGGAGGTTGTACGTGTATTTTTGTCGAACTGGTAAACCATGAACCTAAGTGATGTGCAAAAACCTACTATTTAGAGTCCTGTGCCGTGAGTAGTGGGGCTGGAGCGTTATGCTCTGTTTCTCTGCCGTGGAATACACCCGGGTTCGATCCCACCTATGTGACTGTAGACTTTAAGGCCTAGGTGTAGGACCGGCTCCCACTCAGCTTGGTGAGGCATTTGAGGAGGTGCGATAGGTAGCGAATCGTTGTCGAAGATCAGCAACTTCCCGGTTGGAGGCGTCAAAATGCTGATCATACGTTCTCCCTGAATCGGTGAACGATCCCTCATCTCTGCCTCACGTATGTGGGCGTGAGACCGGCAATTGGGTTGGCAGGCCCCGGCACAATTCGGGCTGTTGCGCTGTGGATTATTATTATTATTATTATTATTATTATTATTATTATTATTATTATTATTATTATTATTATTATTATTATTATTATTATTATTATTATTATTATTATTATTATTATTATTATTATTATTATTATTATTATTATTATTATTATTATTATTATTATTATTATTATTATTATTATTATTATTATTATTATTATTATTATTATTATTATTATTATTATTATTATTATTATTATTATTATTATTATTATTATTATTATTATTATTATTATTATTATTATTATTATTATTATTATTATTATTATTATTATTATTATTATTATTATTATTATTATTATTATTATTATTCAGAAGATGTAGAATTCCTTGAAGTCCACTTCTCATTTCAAATAAACTTTTTCTCTGTTGTATCAACCTTTTGCAAGATATTCGCTATTATAGTTAACGTTTTTCAATTCTACGTCAATTTTGACATTATTTTTTGTAAAAATTCAGTTGTTTATGCTTTCAACGTAAGCATGTGGTAAGCTCCTGAACATTTTACTCTCGCTTCGTCTTCTGTATTCTCCTTGCAACTACAGCGATATGTGCAATGAGAAGTTCATCTCAATCTTCATAAAGTGGATAGAAAAATAAGTTTTTTTGAAAGAATATTTTGCGGAGGTACCTTAAAATAAAGAATATTGGGTAAACAGTTATAAAATGTAACACATCAGGTTTTAACTTTGGAGTTGGATTTTACAATCTCGCCCTACAGCACAAGATGCCTCAGGCTATATACCTATACTCTCATTCGGGAGGTTGTATATCGGTCCATCTATAGAGTTCATCCTCTACTGGAAGGGTAATACTTATAAAAGTTAATAGTTATTCTATAAGTTCTATTCACAAGACCAAACCAGATGGCTCCAAGGCAGCATGTGAAGCTCCCATTAGGAGTTCTGGGTTCGATTACCGCGTTGTTTAGTGGTTTCTCCAGGTCTATAAGCGAATATTAGGGTGTTTCCTCTTCTACTATGAATTTCTTTATCATATGTCCAGGTTTTCATGGTGATTGTGCGTTGCCGCGGGTGTTGTGTTGTGAAGATTGTAGAGATTTCTTCTTTGCGCCCACCCGGGCTCCGTCCTGAGCCCCTAGGTTAAGGAGGCTAAGGCAGCCCTAGCCGGCTAAAGATTGACGTCATACTGGAATGTTATGGACCCTGATCTTACTAGCGCACATCTTCTCAGCGGTCACGTTGAAAGCAGAAAGGATCTACTATGGTCTTCGAGCAGTGCTGTGCTCCAATGTCTGAAGGCCCCTCTATCTAATTCTAATTCCCAGCCCACTTACAGAAAAAAAGGGGGATACAAATCACAAACGAAAAAGAATATTACATGAAGACGACTGTAAAACTTAGAACATCTATTAAAAGAGACCTAATTAAGAAGGTGTTTGCGTTCATGGCCATCTCTAACTTACACTGACCCAAATGAGCTTACAATAAGTCGCGATGTCGCATTGAAGAGTGGAGGCAAGTTAAACAATGGAAATTAGGTCACCATTGTATTTAGAAAATCTTTCAGTTTATGTTTTTATGGTGAAAAATAAGTATGCTTAGATTTGAAGATATAATTTTATTTCCTTCTGTACCTTTACCAATTATAGATATGTTTTAAACAAAATTTTCTGCGAATTTTTAAACAAGAAAACTGCCATTTGAAAATAAGTGTCTATTTTACTACTGTTCTTAGGAAGATTTGCTGTTACTTACTAATTTATACAGTATTTTCGGAATACTCTTTAACAAGTTATCGTGATGGATAGAGTCAACATGAAAAATTCAATGCCATGGCCGGGATTTGAACCACGGATCTCCTGGTTTCCGTCCAGTCACTCTAACCCATTGAGCTACCATGGTCAACGTGCCGTCCTGACATTAAATTTTCCATTTGACTCGTATATTTTCCCGGTAAGACCACTAGGAGCTCTCGCATCCGGGATATAGCGTTTGTGGCGACTTACTGTCGTAAGTACTTGAGTCTCAGGCTTCATCATTTAACTCTTATTATTTTAGTTAATTTATGGAAATTAATCATTTCTTCATACTAGCTGTATATAGGCTAAGGTTTTTGACGGCTAGTACAAAGAAATGATTAATTTCCATCAATTAACTAAAATAATAAGAGTTAAATGATGAAGCCTGGGACTCAAGAACTTACCCACAAACGGTGTATCCCGGATGCGAGAGCCCCTAGTGGTCTTACCGGGAAAATATACGAGTCGAATCGAGAATTTAATGTCAGGACGGCACGTTGGCCATGGTAGCTCAATGGGTTAGAGCGACTGGATGGAAACCAGGAGATTCGTGGTTCAAATCCCGACCATGGCATTGAATTTTTCATGTTGACTCTATCCATCAAAAACCTTAGCCTATATACGGCTAGTGTGAAGAAATGATAAATTTCCATCAATTAACTAAAGTTATCGTGATTTCATGTTCCATAGATGCTTCGCGACTTCTTTACGAGAATCAACTTCAAAGTCTCTCGTTTCATAACGTATGGTAATCACAGTTTCATTTATCGTGAGTCTTAAGTAAAACTCAAAATATTGTATTCTAAAACATTCTTAAATCTTCATGAATGTAGTTCATGAACATTATTCATTGGAGAATGCTTCTAAAGCACACGGTATATAGTGGAACTGAAAATTATGAGTTGCCGTTGATCGCGATCTGTCAAAATGAAATCTAAAAGCTAAGTACACCACTGCGAGTATCAAAAGAATCAAGAATTTAGGGATATTTTCTCGCCTTTTCAGCAGGAGGGACCACAATTGCGAAGTTGCTGTACGAAGTCCGACCTTAAGACAGACATCCTGCTGACCGCTACCTAAAAAGGCATGTGGTTCGATTAACATTCAGACATTGTTATTTCTCAAGGTTTTGTACTTCATTGTGGAAAGATGTAATTTCCAATGAAAAGTAAAGCGTTAAACAAAAGACAATGTCGTCCTTCAGGTGGACAAAGAGTCTTCGGCAATTCACCTGACAGCATCTCCAATACGGCATGCGACGCTGGAATATAAGAATATTTACTATAGCTTGGGTGACGCCATTAATTGATGTCTATTCTTTGAAATTAGCTGTGTAGCCAGCCAGAAATAGCATCTTTATTGATAATAATTTAGAATTTAGTGATAATCTAGAAAAGGCTTACATTACGTGCTACTTAGAGGACCGCCAATAGGGCTAAATTATTTCTTTCCTCATGTAATCATAATTTGCAGTTTTATGGCACTTGCATAATATTTCGAGGGTGGGTCAAAAGGCAATGCCTCCTATTTTTTTTTTTTCCTTAAATAAGTAAGTTATGTGAAAACTTTGAATTTGACGCAATTCCTCAAAACTTCTTCTCCAATCACCTGTAGTAACTTCCTAAATCAACAGGTGGCAGCACTGCATCCTCTTGCAAAATGGCTGACATCGACATTCGTATTAGACAACGTTCTGTGATTGAATTTTTGACTGCGCAAGATAGAACGCCAATTCGCACTCACGAAAGGCTAAAAAATGTGTATGGTGATGCAACGGTGGATGTCAGCACTGTTAGACGATGGGTTCGTCGCTGTAACGAAGCTGAAGGGCAAAGATGAAAACCGAAGCTGCAGGCTGGTGACTGCAGTGACTCCATGCAACATTAATCGAGTCGATGACATCATTCGTGGTGATCGCCGGGTAACAACAGGTGAATTGTGTCGCATTACCACCCTCAGTAAAGGCAGTGTGATGACGATTATTCAAAAACTGGGTTACTCGAAAGTTTGTTCACGTTGGGTACCAAGAATGTTAACCGCCCAAAACAAAGAAACAAGGAAAACAATAGCCTCCGAACACTTGCAGAGCTTCAATTTGGAGGGAGAGGAGTTTCTAGAAAAAGTTATTACTGGAGACGAAACGTGGGTTCATTTTTTTGAACCTGAATCAAAGAGGCAGTCAATGGAATGGAATCACACAATGTCACCGAAGAAAAAATAATTCGAAACTCAGCGGTCGGCAGGGAAAGTTATGGCGACAGTGTTTTGGTATGCAGAGGGCTGCTTATGATTGATTTTTTGGAGCAGGGATGCACAATAAATTCTGTGCAATACGTCAGAACTCTCAAAAAGCTGAAAGCACATCTTCGCCGAGTTCGCCCAACAAAAACTATGGCAGATGTTCTTCTTTTCCATGACAATGCAAGACCACACACCAGTCGTTACACCACTGCAGAAATTGAGAAACTGGGATGGCAAGTCTTAACTCACCCCCCATAGAGCTCCGACCTGGCACCATCAGACTTCCATCTGTTCGGGCCACTAAAGGAAGTTCATCGTGGGATTCATTTTGAAGATGAGGAGGCTGTGAAAACGTCCGTGCGTCAATGGCTTAGGAAGCAAGACCGTGTGTTTTACCACACTGGAATATATGCCCTAGTTAAAAGATGGACCAAAACTGTGGGAGAGGACGGAGATTATATTGAATAGTGACAAATCAGTCGTCAATGTTGTAGTTTTCAAACTATGTAAATTGGATTCAATTTTCTTGGCAATTAAAAGAGAAAAAAATAGGAGGCATTACTTTTTGACCCACCCTCGTAAAATGAATTAAGATATAACTATTAAAGAGGAATCTTATGTTGTAAGTACGAGTGGGAAATTTCTTGGTTAAGAAGATTGCATTGATAAATATTGTACACAACATTTAGGGGGAAAAAATATACCAGGGGGGGGGGGGAAGCAGAGAAAGATGCAGATTTTGGAGTTGTAATAAGCACACTGGATAACGTCTTTTGGACATTATACAGTATTTATCAATTTAAGAAAAGCAAATGGCAGCATTCTAATAATGAAGTTATGCCATGCTTTATATGAAGCAACTAATAACCAACTTTAAGACTATTCAAACAGCTATTTGCTGGTCCCGTAGCTAAGTCGATAGAGCTCTTCCCTACCGTACTAGGGGTCTCGGGCTTGATTTCTGGCGGTGGGGGTGGGGAATTTTCTCCGACCAAGATAACTCCTCATCTTCCTCAGAGTCTGGAAGTATGAATGAGAGTGCGCATGTGTGCGTGATCTAATGATTAAAAACCCACCTTAGATATGTTCCAAAGGAGAACGGCCGCCGATATGACCATTGAGTTAAAGGCGGGATATAAATGAAACAAAAAAAAAAAAACTATACAAATGAATGTTGTTTTTGTATTGTGACCTAGTGGGTTCATAGAATTAAAAGTCCAATTTGCCGACATTCTAAATGTTCTTTATTTGGGTAGAAATACACTCACAGTAGCAATATTACATCACATACACAATCTGCCAAGGTCGATGACCACAACAGCTTCTGATTACACTGGTTTACAACATCAGCTCTCGTTACAACACTTTACACTGTTTACTGCTTACGACTGACTCTTGGAGAGTCGTCACCTTAAATACCTCATTGATAAACTCAAGAGATTTCTGAAACAAACAAGAAATGGACTGTTCTATCACCTTCCAGAAGCGTAACTTAATCTGTGTCGGCAAGTCCTTTATCTCCGGTGCTATGTTTATCTGCTTATGCAAGCTCTTTATCTCCGTGAAACACTATCCATCCGTTATTTATTTGCGATGAACCTTTTATGCCCGTCGCCGCGACACTCCTCCCTCCTCAAGGCTGGTCGTCCCGAACAGCACCATCGTAGCGCGCCAGACGATTCAGGTGTACCAACATCTTCCCCCGGGACACCTTCTGGATACGGTAGACCACGTCGTTAATCCTCTTCACCACCCAGTATGGTCCTTGTCACGGCTGTTGAAGCTTCGGGCAGCATACCTTGGTTCGGGTAGGGCGGTACAGCCAGACTAGGTCACCTTGCTGGAACCCTTGGCTGTTGGCTTGCCTGTCGTATCGGGTCTTCATGCGGTCGCTCGCCTTCTGGATGTTCTGACGAGCCATCTCATGCATGTCGTGGAGATGGTCCACCAGGTTCTCCACATACTCAGTTGCTGGCCCTTTTGCGTCCAGGGGGGCGGTCCCAAAGGCCAGGTCACAAGGGAGGCGTAACTCTCGGCCCAACATTAAGCTTTATTTGCTCCGAACCTTTTATGCCCGTCGCCACGACAGTATTAATATAGAAAACAAAGTAACGGAAAACTGTATTGAACAAAAGTTCGAGACAAGAATGCATTTTTCCTCATACATTCTTAAAATTGTACTTTAATATTAAAACACAGAGATGTAAGCCAATGGGAATACCAAAAGAGATGATATTATGATGTATATATTATATTTTTTGGATGTTCAAGAGACACAAGATTATGAAGATATTAAATTCATAACAAGGAAATTAATTTCAGAATATGAGAAAGGTGTTTACAATTAACAATGAAAAAATAAAAATGCATGTACATAGGAGGGTTCAACAAGAATTAACATAAACAATAATCTGAATATAAAATTTATAAAACTAGATATATTCATGCATTATGCTTTGTAAAGATGGTGGAATGAAAAAATAAATTCAAATTATTAGCACTCAAGGCAAAAAAGCCATCCTACTCAGTGGAATGCGTTGACATACATTACGAAAAAAAAAACCACAAATAAACATATTACGAGATAGAACACACGGCATCTTTATTACTCAATTGTTAAACAAAGTAATAAAATATGACTCAGAAATCTGGCCAAAGAAGAAGATAAATTTATTAGCAATAGAAATGGATTTTTTCGAGAAGAGGAAATACAAATTCTAAGAGTTTGAAAGAATTAAAAAGTAAGTACGTAATTCAGATACAAATAGAAATGTAACACAATGGCAAAATTAAATAAAAATAAATTGTATGGCATAGTGATGTGAGAAAGATGGGAGAGGAAACATTATCAAAGGCTACCGAAGAAGATGAAAGTTCACGGTAGAAAGTAAAGTGGCAGGCCCAAACCATGCTTTATGGATTGCAGCAATAAATGAAGGAGAAAAACACCTGTGAGGAGCAAGGTATGAGAATAAAGAAGTTTAGAGATTTAGAATACGGAGGATAAAAACGTACATTAAAAAGCTGATCATAATGGCGATAATGATGATGGTGAAGGCACTGGTTACAGAATGTTTGTAGAACAAGGCTGAAAACTGAGCATAGCAATTCTGCGAGCAAAACTAAATCTCGTTGTTGTTCGACCTTCTAACTGCTGACAATATCACTTGACCCTATGATTCTGTGTCAAGGTTAGGAGGGGGACTAGCACCTCTACCAATCTACAAGTCTTTTGTGTTTATGCCTCTGATGGGGTGACCTCCGTAAGTAAGAGGTGAGTGAGAGGATCCTAAAGGTGGCAAGACTGAGGAGAGATACAGCAGAGGGCAGTATTCTTGACTTCCCGATCGTGACTTGTACAAACGACTCCCCTTCCCCCTTTTGGGGTCACAAAGTCCTAGGGGCTCGACGCCATTATCACATACATACATGACTATATGATGCTATAGGATTCTGTATTAAAAATAAATTAACAGAATAAGAGTAATAACTCTATTATTATTATTATTATTATTATTATTATTATTATTATTATTATTATTATTATTATTATTATTATTATTATTATTATTATTATTATTATTATTATTATTATTATTATTATTATTATTATTATTATTATTATTATTATTATTATTATTATTATTATTATTATTATTATTATTATTATTATTATTATTATTATTATTATTATTATTATTATTATTATTATTATTATTATTATTATTATTATTATTATTATTATTATTATTATTATTATTATTATTATTATTATTATTATTATTATTATTATTATTATTATTATTATTATTATTATTATTATTATTATTATTATTATTATTATTATTATTATTATTATTATTATTATTATTATTATTATTATTATTATTATTATTATTATTATTATTATTATTATTATTATTATTATTATTATTATTATTATTATTATTATTATTATTATTATTATTATTATTATTATTATTATTATTATTATTATTATTATTATTATTATTATTATTTACTTTATATATTTGTGATGTCAATTGTAACAGTGTCTAATATTTATTTCTTGTAAAAAGGACACAGAATTAATATTGACAAATTCTTGACTAAATCATTCGGATAGGACATAGCTTAATTCTTTGTATACTCCATTTTCGAATCATTCAAATAATAATAATAATAATAATAATAATAATAATAATAATAATAATAATAATAATAATAATAATAATAATAATAATAATAATAATAATAATAATAATAATAATAATAATAATAATAATAATAATAATAATAATAATAATAATAATAATAATAATAATAATAATTCCTCATTACATTATCGGATAATGTAATGCCCTATAAGGTCTTCGCTTAATATAGTCATGTATTTTAATTGCAAAAAAGGTTAATAACAATAAAGTATTATAAATACGAGGGTGGGTCAAAAAGTAATACCCCCTATTGTTTTTTCTCTTTTAATTGCCGAGAAAATTGAATCCAATTTACATAGCTTGAAAACTACAACATTGACGATTAATTTGTCACTATTTAATATAATCTCCGTTCTTTTCCACAGTTTTGGTCCACCTTTTAACTAGGGCATGTATTCCAGTGTGGCAAAACACACGGTCTTGCTTCCTAAGCCATTGACGCACGGACGTTTTCACAGCCTCCTCATCTTCAAAATGAATCCCACGATGAGCTTCCTTTAGTGGCCCGAACAGATGGAAGTCTGATGGTGCCAAGTCGGGGCTGTATGGGGGTGAGGTAAGACTTGCCATTCCCAATGTCTCAATTTCTGCAGTGGTGTAACGACTGGTGCATGCTCTTGCATTGTCATGCTAAAGAAAAGCATCCGCCATAGATTTTGTTGGGCGAAATCGGCGATGACGTGCTTTCAGCGTTTTGAATTTTCTGACGTATTGCACAGAATTTATTGTGCATCCCTGCTCCAGAAAATCAATCATAAGCACACCCTCTTGCATCCCAAAACACTGTCACCATAACTTTCCCTGCCGACCTCTGAGTTTTTATTTTTTTTTTTTCTTCGGTGATATTGTGTGATGCCATTCCATTGACTGCCTCTTTGATTCAGGTTCAAAACGATGAACCCACGTTTCGTCTCCAGTAACAATTTTTTCTGGAAACTCCTCTCCCTCCAAATTGAAGCTCTGCAAGTGTTCGGAGGCTATTGTTTTCCTTGTTTCTTTGTTTTGGTTGGTTAAAATTTTTGGTGCCCAACGTGAACAAACTTTTGAGTAACCCAGTTGTTGAATAATCGTCATCACACTGCCTTTACTGAGGGAGGTAATGCGACACAATTCAACTGTTGTTACCCGGGGATCACCACGAATGATGTCATCGACTCGCTGAATATTGCATGGAGTCACTGCAGTCACCAGCCTGCCACTTCGCTTTTCATCTGCCAATGGTGTTTGCCCTTTAGCTTCGTTACAGCGACGAATCCATCGTCTAACAGTGCTGACATCCACCGTTGCATCACCATACACATTTTTTAGCCTTTCGTGAATGCGAATTGGCGTTTCACCTTCTGCAGTCAAAAATTCAATCACAGAATGCTGTCTAATACGAATGTCGATGTCAGCCATTATGCAAGAGGATGCAGTGCTGCCACCTGTTGACTTAGGAAGTTACTACTGCAGGGGATTGGAGAAGAAGGTTTGCGGAATTGTGCCAAATTCAAAGTTTTCACATAACTTATTTATTTAAGGAAAAAAATTAGGAGGCATTACTTTTTTACCCACCCTAGTAGATTATTTCGTTGAGTGTTGTCACCTTCAGTTTCTAACATGAATGGTTCATCTTAAAAGCTCTACTTTTAGCACCTACAGCTTTAAAAATTATTTTTTTCATATTACAGACAAGTTATGTTTCAATGTTTGTTATGTTCTGGTTTGTTGATGGTGTCTACTTCAATTGTAGCGCTCATTTGGGCGGAAGTCAGCTGTAACTATTGTTTAGCTAATTTATATTGCTCAGATGTTAATGGATATATGCAAACATGCATTGAAAAATGACACAAGAATGTCATAATTTCATATTTGTCGCGGCGAAAAGCACAGAAATTTCAGTGCCGAGAGATAAGCGCGGCTTCGGTATACAAAGAGCCTGCAGGTAAAGATAACAGACGGAGAGTGCTTGCATAAGCAGATAAACATAGCGCTTGAGATAAGTGACTTGCCGGCCCAGATAGGGTTTCACGTAAGAAAGGTTCTAGTGATATCTCGATTGACAGAGATTAGTTGTTTTTCTTATTTGCTCCAAAAGTCTCTCGAATTTATCAATGAGGTATTTAAGAGAGCGACGACTCGCCAAGAGTCAGTCGTGAGTAGTAAACAGTTGTAAAGACATGTAAAAGGAGTGTGGTAAGCAGTGGAAGTTGAGTAAGCTGTTTGTTATTGTCATCGACCTTGGTGTTGTAGATTGTGATATGTGATGTAATTCTGCTGATACGCAGTGTGTTTTTACGTAAATAAAGAACATTTAGAATTTCGGCAAATTGTACTTTTAATTCTACGAACCCACAAAGTCACAATATTCTACCATTTTTCAATTTTGCTTGCCACAGACACAGATGCAAACGCAGACACATGCACACACATTTACTTACGCAAATGCAATACGACATTCACCCCAACAGAGTATCTTTTTCATGGAACATTTTTCGAAAATTTTGAATTGCTCAAAAATATATATGATGATTTTCATTAAGACGCTATATGATAATTTATACAAATGAAATGTTTATCTTGAATTTTTTGGAACGTCCTCAGATGTCCCCTTCATTCTGGACGACTTTTATTTAGCTGGTAAAACAGTAACAAATAGACAAATACTTCAGATCTCTTTAAAACACAAGATTAAGATCCATATATTTTTTGTGGAATGAACCATTTTCAAGACATTATTTTTTCGTTTCCAATACTTATACTTTTCTCAAATGGAAAGTCGTTATTTATTAATTTTTATCTCGTGGCTCTGCAAAGAGAACGAAATTTCAAAGCATCACATAGCAACCAGCTATGCTCTTAACAGATCTGCCTGTCTCTTAAAATCTACAGCATTCCCATATTCACATATACGTACAAGAACATGAGCATAGCATAAAGCTTATTTCGATTCACTTGAAGTAGATAGGGAAATAGAGGGACACTATTTATATTTTGAGCCTTGGCAACCCTGAATGTTGTAGGTGACATCTGACGTTTCCAATGAAAGGTTTGACATTGTTGATCATAATCTACTTCAGATATTTTGTCAATAGAGCGTAATTTGGTTTGTTTACATTAACTTGAAAATTGTCTCAACAAAAACATAGAATTAACTCGTGAAAATATTCGTGTAATGGTTTATTGCGACTTTCGACGTGGATATCAAGACAAGAGTACATGAATCAACTAACTTCCACATTTGGCGACGAATCTCCATCCTTTGCCACTGATACCGAAATTAAGGTTTGCCATAAGTAAAGAATCATGATGGATGTCAAAGGAATGTTGGTTCTTTGTTACAACGTGCAAGGCCAGTTGAGTTGGGGGGAAAGTTGTTATAACAAAAGCAATGTAAGAAACAGTGTCCTTAGCAGTTTTCTAAAGGGGCTCACTTGACTTGCTGAATAGGGTATTCTTTGGATCATTCATAATGGCGACAAAACAGCCACAACGGGATCTTTGGTTCAAAAGGAGTTTTCAGAGTGAAAGTGATACACCCACGCGCATCTGTGGTCATTCAGAACAGTCTTCGGCGTCAGGCCGATTAGAGCGGTCCTAGGCGTGAAGCCGGTTAGGGCAGTCCTCTTGTTCTGTCTTGGATATTTGTCGGTTCATATATACGTGAGGAACGAATAAAGTTTATCGAGTAATGAACATTCTGCCGTCAGTAACTCTAAACAGGGATATTGGTAACCATTGGTCGGCAACTCCAATTTCGATGTTCTAAAAAAAAGAAGCAGTAAATAAAGAAGTTGGAAACGGGCATTCCAGTGTCACTAAATATCCTTCTCACACACATCCACGCATACCCTGTGAGAAACCTCATTGTTTTACCCAGAGATAAACAAAAGTGCTTCAAACTGTATTGTCAAGTGGAACATTGTTCGCCACATAAACATTTTTGTATCACCACTGTGAAACACTGGTATAACGAATTTAATCGTGGCCGCCGTTCAGTCAATGATGAAGTTCGTGAAAGTGGTCCAAAATCAGTTGTGCCAGAAAATATTGATGCTCTGCAAAATCTAGTAATGTAAGATCGTCTTACGACATGTTATAGATTGAGGCTACCCTAGGCATTAGTTCTATCAGCATATATAAAATATTGCATGATTATTTAACTGGAAAAGGTTTGCTCTCGTTGGATCGCACATAATTGGAGGCAATCTCAAAAAGATGCTCCTGTCGATTGGTGTACAAAAACGTTCAAGAAATAAAATGGCGGTGCCTCAAAAGACGCATATAAGATTGTAACAGGTGACGAATCATGGATCAGGAGTCGGAATGTAAACGGCAGTCGACTGTATGGGTGTTTCAAGATGAAGCAAATAAAACTAAAGTTGAAGATAGAAGAATTTTCCGAGCTCAGAAGCCGTGGTCTGATGGAGTTGCAAGATCCATACGTTTCGTTCACGTCTGCGGTGAACATCATTAGTTGTCCTCTGGATGAAGTTTCAGTCACAACTTTCAGATCACGGCTCCTGAGCCAGGAAAATTCTTCTATCTTCAAATTAGACTCCGGCCGTGAATTTCCAACTAACGTTGTTCGCACTCAAGGCACTTCGAAGCAAATGGTCGCCCACTTTCTCAGCAAAACTGGCCATGTGGCAACAGTACCTAGAAGAACGTAAAATGGTCAGTGCCGAATGGTACACAGCCATTTGTTTGCCGGAAGTTTTCGGTGAAGTAAGGAAAACCATCAAGACGCGTAGGATAGTTCTTCATCAAGATAATGCGAGCGCTCACACATCTCGTCTAACAACAGAGTATTTGAAGGTTCAAAAATAGAATTGATGGGCCATTTAACATATAGTCCTAATTTGGCACCCAATGACATTTTTTATTCCCGAACATCAAGAATAAATTGCGCGGACAATAATTTTCGTCGGTAGAAGAAGCCATTGATGCCTTCAAAAACCTTGTTTTGGAGGTGCCTCTAGAAGACTGGAATAAATGCTTCGACAAATGGTTGAAACAGATGCAAAGGTGTATTAATCCTGAAAAATAATAGCTTGAAAAACAATAAGGTAGTTTTTAATGAGGCTCAAAATATAAATAGTGCCCCTCGTAAACATTGTTTATGCAAGAGTAGAGTGTAACGCATTAGATTTTTTTATTTTATTTTAGAATGAAGCGATTATATATTGTATCTATACCCATATTCTATAGAATAGTTGCCCGCCTCGGTAGCGTAGATGGTAAGCGTGTCTGCCTCACATTCAAGTGCCAAGTTTTATAAGGCATGTCAATTCCTTTTGAACAAAGGTAAATGTTTCTGTAATTATTTAGCGTTTCTAGCAATCTCGTTTTACTGTCAAACAAGTTTGTTCTCTCATTCGTTTTTGTCCAAAATGTAAATATCAGAATGTGAAACAAATGTAAAGATCAGAATGTGAAACAAATGTATAAAAATAAATATTTAAGAAAAGTTCGAATCTCGGTCAGGGTGAGTTACTTGGATAAGGATTTTTCCAGGGTTTTCCGTTATCCTAAAAGACGAATGTCGGGTAACTTTAAGCTCTATGGACCCTGGGCCTATTTGAGCATCATTTCAGCCATTCCATTCATTGTCCGATATGACTTAAAAAGTTGAAGGACGTAAGTTACAAAAATAAATAAATAAATAAATAAATAAATAAATAAATAAATAAATAAATAAATAAATAAATAAATAAATAAATAAATAAATAAATAAATAAATAAATAAATAAATAAATAAATAAATAAATAAATAAATAAATAAATAAATAAATAAATAAATAAATAAATAAATAAATAAATAAATAAATAAATAAATAAATAAATAAATAAATAAATAAATAAATAAATAAATAAATAAATAAATAAATAAATAAATAAATAAATAAATAAATAAATAAATAAATAAATAAATAAATAAATAAATAAATAAATAAATAAATAAATAAATAAATAAATAAATAAATAAATAAATAAATAAATAAATAAATAAATAAATAAATAAATAAATAAATAAATAAATAAATAAATAAATAAATAAATAAATAAATAAATAAATAAATAAATAAATAAATAAATAAATAAATAAATAAATAAATAAATAAATAAATAAATAAATAAATAAATAAATAAATAAATAAATAAATAAATAAATAAATAAATAAATAAATAAATAAATAAATAAATAAATAAATAAATAAATAAATAAATAAATAAATAAATAAATAAATAAATAAATAAATAAATAAATAAATAAATAAATAAATAAATAAATAAATAAATAAATAAATAAATAAATAAATAAATAAATAAATAAATAAATAAATAAATAAATAAATAAATAAATAAATAAATAAATAAATAAATAAATAAATAAATAAATAAATAAATAAATAAATAAATAAATAAATAAATAAATAAATAAATAAATAAATAAATAAATAAATAAATAAATAAATAAATAAATAAATAAATAAATAAATAAATAAATAAATAAATAAATAAATAAATAAATAAATAAATAAATAAATAAATAAATAAATAAATAAATAAATAAATAAATAAATAAATAAATAAATAAATAAATAAATAAATAAATAAATAAATAAATAAATAAATAAATAAATAAATAAATAAATAAATAAATAAATAAATAAATAAATAAATAAATAAATAAATAAATAAATAAATAAATAAATAAATAAATAAATAAATAAATAAATAAAATAGAATAGTTTCAGAAAATAGATACTAAAAATATAAACATCGTATGTTGAGTCGAAGGGAACTGACTATACCAGTGTGGAGAGTGTTAAGTCAAGTACTTTCTGGGGAATCCAAAGTTGTTTCACGTTGCCACTGACCAGATTTCAGCTATTAAGTAAGTCCATCCCACAGTCGTGAATGTTATTCTTTTTGAAACGTTATTCATGTGCTATGAGTCAACTTAACATACTTTCTCACACACTCGGATCCCATTCATAGTTCGTGGTGTGAAACTATCCTGTCTTAGTCCAATTGACTATGCACGGTTATTGTAACAATTCTGCTACAGCCTGACATTGATGAGAGACCATGCTTGCAAGTCATTATAATTATTTATTTTACTACATTAATAAAACCGAGTGAGGTGTGGCACTCATTAGGGAGGTCATGGGGTCGATATCCGTGACCAACCTTCCTGGCCTTTTTTTTTCCGGGGGTTCCCCCGGGTTGTTAGGTGAATGCTGGTAAGGATAATTACATCTCCGAATTGAGGAGCGTTTTTGTAAAAGTTAATAGATGCTCAAAATCAAATTTTACAGGAGTCATATCTCGTTTTATTTAAGAATACGGCTTTCACATTTAATAAAATTGTTATACATATTATTGATCATTTAGAGACAACTAATATAATATTGCGAAGTACAGATATTTTCCTTTCTGACTGTTTTATTTGGGACCTTAAAAATGAAAGATTTTTGCAAAACTCCATAGAAGGACGCAATTTTCTTAGGGTCATATTACTAGGCTTGCAGCAAAGGGGAAGAATACGACACTAAAAGCAAAGAAACAATAACACCACTGTGAAGAAGAATTATTATACCATAAAACCCACAACAGATGCTCCTGTAAAGATCTTTTTAGAAGATTGAAGATATTAACGCTTCCTTGCATGTATATATTCACGATCCTAAAATTCTTTGTATGCAATCGTGCCTTATTTGCAATAAATAATGTAATTCACAGAATAAACACAAGACAAAAGTATAATATCCATTATCCCAGTGCTAAACTTTCTTGCTTCCAGAAATATGTGTATTATGGTGCTTTTAAAAATGCTATTCGGTGCTTTTAAAAATGCTATTAGAGAGTACCTTTTCTCAAAATCTTTTTATTCTGTACAATATTATCTGAATGACAAATTATCCTGATAATGCTACTGTAGCTCTGTAAGTAGTATCGAACTGTTCCAATGACAAATCATTACCAATGAATCTTTGATGCATGTTGAAAGTTTATTTTTAATGTATATGTATTTAGGAAATAACAATGAATGGTAATCCATCGCAAAAAGGTTTGAGACGTCCTGGCATAAGCCAAGTGAAAGCTGAATTAAAAAGTGTTTGATTTTGTATCATATATAATTATCCCTGTTTTGTTTTCCATATTGTTGTTCATATTGCCTGTATACTATAATGTGTCTTACGTTAACTTTTGTATACATATGCTATTAAACTTTATACCTCTGAACATGTTCAATGTTCACAGCCTTTTCTGGCTACAAGTGAACCTACTGAACGCAAATCAATCTAATCTAATCTAACAGTTTTATAAAAGTCATCTGTCTCTTCCATTACTTCAAAACATTGCATTAATTTCTTAATGTCCTTCTTTTTCATATATACCATGTTTCCTTCAGGAAGAATAGTGGATTGTAACATGCTCTCGCATGTTTTAATCCCTGTGAAGATACCGTGTCTTACTACAAAACTCACTTTCTGATGTTTGTTCGAACCTTTACTCTAAGTGCTTACGCGCTGAGGTCCTATCTAGAAGGGCAGCGGTGCTTTCAATAACTTCATGGCAGTGGATTTAAAGTCCTTAAATGTTCCAGTGTATCTTTAGAATCTTTACTATGCCATGGTTTGCTAATATGCTATAGTAATCCTTAAGGGTCAAGATATCCTCCGTTTTTCTATAGTCTTTTTGTATTCTTTCGAAAACCCAATCGGGGACAATGTAACTGTGAGCCCTGATGGCGCAGAATAGAGAATGAGCGTAGTCGTGCTTTGTTCTAAAAATGCAATGAGCACAGCCTACATAACGCTGTTTTTGTTCTGGCTATAGTAGGACTCAGTAAATAAATGAATAGTGGAAACTCTGTTAGGTGTTACTGTCCTTTCCAGTTCTAACAAGAAATCTAGCAATGCAGGCACGACTTGATTGCATCCTTTTGATGACTAAGTTTCTAACCAGCCTATAGACTGAGATGTCTTTTTTATCCTATGTCTTGGAATGTAACATAATACACAGGATATCGAGCCATATCTGTACATAGAAAACTTCGGCGACAGTTTGGCCAGAGGTTGGTTTTGTTATATGTAAAAGCATATTTTCACTATATTAGGATTGTCTTCTTTCATAATGCTATAAAATTTACGTGTACGAAGCTTACCTTCTGAGTTCTTAATTCATTTTCAATTTTCATAAGTTCTTTCTCTGTTTTTATCTTTAAGAGGCTTCTTTGCACAATGAACAAGTATCAGTATGCGATGCTTTAAACGACAAATTAAAACAGCTATAAAATATATATCTATAATTTGAAAGGGAACAAGCATTATGCTACAAGGTTTTTCTTTTCTCATAGAATTTTGTCTGAATTTTTGTAGGCGGAAGTTATGAAAGTAGATAGATAGTATGTGATGCTTTAAAAGATAAATTAAATCAGCTATAAAACATATATTTATAATTTGAAAGGGAACAAGCATTATGTTACATGTTTTTTCTTTTCCCATAGAATTTTGTCCGAATTTTTGTAAGCGGAAGTCCTGAAGGGACGAGATCCTCACGAGATTTGAATGTGGTACAACGGCTTGCTCAACACTTTATCAAATATAGTAGTAAATTCACCATTTGTATCCATTTTTTCTCCACTCAAACGTCTGGCACGTGTAAGAATGCCACAACAAGAATGAGCGTACGCTGTATGGATTTATTGTCGCCAGAATACTAACAACAATCGGCGAAAAGTCATTCCGGCAGAGTACAGTCTGAGATGAAAATTAGTACCTGCAATACAATTCCGAATAATATACTTGACTTTGCATGGCTTTCAATAGCGGATTTGAGAAACTGTCGAATTTTGCTTTAACTATGTAATTGCATTTATCGAGGTTTGAAAAACTTGTCAAGTTTGGTAGCCTGTACAAAACGCACTTATCGACTTACGCAAAATCTGTTTCTGTAGGATGATTCTGAAGCTAAAAATCATACGATTGAAATATATAACTTAGTTTTGAACATTTTTGCATGTATCGATTTTTTCAAAAAAGCCCCTCTATTTGTTGCCCAATCACTTCACTTCTCATTTCACTTCATCCTTCATCCCGGTTGGGTATTTCAGAGATGTAAGTGTTAGCGGGAGTTCCAGTGTGCATGAATGGGAATACGCTTTAAATCCCCATCCTCCGCATCGGGGGAAGTCACATTCACTGGGGATGTGCAAGTCCGCCACTGGGGAGTTTCAGTCTGCACTTGTTAGGGAGTCTGCTCTCTATTATCATTTGTCCTCAGGTTGAACCCCTAAGTATGGCGAAGGAGTACAGAGTAAAAGTGCCCCGATATGTGTAACTGCTTTCTTAAAAAGGGTGCATTTAGGAAACGTGTACTTAGCATGCTGACAAATGATGCTAATAGTAGCAGTAGGCATATTCAATAACTCTGAAAAATAAAATTTCCGAAGACATAAACAGGATTTCTTACATGCAACATGCATTCTATATATACTGTCTAAACAATAGTGCAGTTTCTTTTAAAGAAAAAGCAATTATTTTAAATGTGTTCTGACAAGCAATTAACTAATTTTTAAAGTATGGTCCATTAGGTTCTATGGTCTTTGAGCCATTGTTCAGCGAGGTTTATCATCCCACGGTGGTATCAGTCTCTGGTTTCTGATGCGAAGAATTCGTTGACAAACATTACGCTGCTTCAATGTTGTCAAAATTTCTTCCACTTAGAAAATGGGTCATGGAATGAAAAAGATAATCTGATTGTGCGAGATCAGGGCTGTATTCTGGGTGTGGTAGGAGTTTGATTCCTCCCAATTCCTCAACATTTTCTATGGTTGTTCCTGCCACGTGGGTTGTTGCATTGTCCTGTTACAATAGAAATCTATTTCGGTTAACTAATGCTGGGTATCTCCGACTCAAAATTTCACGCACTGGTTCCAGTTGTTGAGAATAAAGATCCGCATCAATCGCCCGCCCGTTTGGAACAAACTCCCAGTGAATCACATCCACCAGACACACAGCATTACTTTGGTACTGAACTCAATTTTTAACGATGACTTGAGCAATTTAGTGGGGATCAAGCCACTGTTTCGAGGCGTCAGGGTTTCGGTAATATACCCTTTTTTTCATGACAAGTGACAATTCTCCTGACAAATGTATCCTTCATGGGATCACGTATAGGCTGACGACAGATATCCAATCTACGTTCAGCCTGTTGAGGTGTCAGTTCATAAGGTACAGATCCAGAGCTTCTGTATGGTTTTCTAAATGCCTTAATGTGGCGATGTATTGTATCTTTTGATGCACCAAGTTCTGAAAGTCTACGGGTACTGCTTTTGCGCATTTTCTCGCAAACTTGGCGTGTACCCTGAACATTCCATACTTTAGGTCTTCCAAAACGTTGAAAATGTTTAGTGTTTTCGTCTTCATTGTTGAAGCGTTTGAACCATCGCTGTGCCACATTCTCACTAACGACAGACAGCTTCTCCTTCCATTTCCCATATTGTTTGAGTTGCGGCAGCGGTTTGATAATATTGTTTCCATTAATGTTTTAGGACACGAAGTTCAGCTTTGTTATCTCCATTTTGTGATTTTTTATTAACAACTGAAAATTGATACATGCTGGCAATGTATACAAAAATAGCCATGGCGTCCTGTAAATAGCATTGCCAAACCAAAGAAACACAATTAATTTTCCAAAACACCAAAATAAAAAACCGACTTTACTTGTGAGACAAACTAATACTTCCTATAATCATACCAAATTCACTCATATTTCTTTTTCATATATTATAATATTTGCATATGAAGTTACTATTCTATTATTATGATAAATGTTGGCTTAAACATAATTGCAAATTAAGAAATAAATGCTTAATGGAAATTAATTGTTCTTTCACACTAGCCGTGTGTAAAACACACTATGAAAGAGTAGAGCCAGACTGAAAACTTCAATGCCATAGCCGGGATTTGAACCACGGATTTTCTGGTTTTCGTCCAGCCGCTCTAAACCATTGAGCTACTATGGCCAACGCCAACATGACATTAAATGCTTAGTTACAACTTCGTTTCTTTCCTTTGATTCCCTTCTTTCTTGTATGGTGGACTTACGCACCCTAGACTTACAAGTGGGCACCTGGGGCTCAGACAGACTCCGGGTGAGAGTGAGATGAGTAATCAGGCCGAAGCGGTGTGAGAGTGAGAATGAAATGATAGCGAAACAGATGAACAGGAAGCTGACGATTGGACAGAGAAATGTGTAACTGTAATGTGTAACTGTATCACAAGATGTCAGGGTCGACACCAGAGCAGAGGGAGTGAGTGAAATGTGTAGTGTTTAACGCCCGCTTTTACTACATACGGCACCGCAGGCGATGACACTGATAATACATGAGATGAAGATGGAGCATCGGTGGAATGAGATGGCGGGGGAAACCGGAGAGCCCGGAGAAAACCCGCCCCAGCGCCGTATTGTCCACCACAAATCTTACTTTGTGGTCGCCTGGGATCGAACCCGGGCCGCCTTGGTGAGAACCAAGCGGTCTAACCACTGAGCTACGGCGCGGCCTAGAGGGAGTGAGTGGCAAGTCAAAACAAACCAATATGAATGTGACAACACTCAACGTTTTACCTACTTCATTGTTCACTCTTCGAAACGTGTTAAAAATAAAATCAGTACTTTTCATGGTCACCTACTTTAAGTGGATATTTTGTTAATCTAAACATATAAGCTATCTATATATCTATAATTAATGAATAATGTACACCTATTACATTTAAAATTATATATGTATATTTCCAAATCAAGATGCTTCTTTTTCTTTTGTGACATACAACTCATTTATATCTACACTATTATACGGCGTACGGTTTTAGAAGGCATATAAGCTGAACCATGCGTGCACACGGTGATTGCCCTGTTGCCAACTGATGCGCCAGAGAGCGGAAGATAGGAAGAGGGAAAGAGGAAAGTAATATTTGTCGACTGACAAATTGTCAGAACTTAAAATTACGCAGCAAAGGATAATTATGATAACATAGGCTGTAACATTTTATATTAACATGCTTATTTACTAAAATAACGTACCTGATTTTCTGAAAACGACATATTGTAGAGAAGTTGCTAGCTTAAATAAAATAAAAAAAGGTTCACTAATTTCTGTGCCAGAAGTTTTGTCCTGTTTCACAATACGCGGCACATTATCACTCTGGTCGTGAGTTCCTGGCTTTGTGAAAAATTGATCTGGTCACTTCCTCAGATAACAATTCCTTAAAGAAACTGTACACTTAAAAAAATAATATTTCTGGCCTGGGAGCGGAGTACTTTACCTTTAGTACCTGCGTCACTGTCACCAGGCTTTGAAAGTGACATTGTTAACATTTCACAAAACACAATATAGGCATGTGAATTTTCCTTTTATTGTCACAGTTACACAAAGCACCTTATACTCAATTTGCGTAACGCATTAGTCTTGATCCGAACTTCAAGACATATGCGCGCGCGATCCTGACTGCAGTGATTCGCGGTCAGTTAATTTATGAACTAAATATCTGCAGTTACCAACAGCACTTTGCAAAGTCTTACTCAGTACTGCGTAATGAAAAGGGATAACAAACAGGTAAAATTGGAACTTGAAGCATATCATAACACGGGAGTCAGTTGTTTATTCTCGAAGCGATAACTCGAGAAACATACATCGTAGAAAAGTGGCCTTTGTACAGGCTGCATCAACAATTCTTACCGTATATACCAAGGTATATTACAATGTCGAATTTCCAGTAGTAATTTTGGGCGCATGAAAAAGAGAAATCTTTGTTGCTCACGCTTGTGCTGTGCGTTCCGAAATAGGCAACGCTGCACGCCTATGATAGGACAGTCGCTCTAGGCGAGCCTTCCCTAGCTCTGCCTCATATACTTTCTAATACCGTACGCCTTATAATCTCTGGGATCTCCGGTTTCTCCAGTCATCTTATTCCACCTGTACTCCATCATCAACTCATGTGCCATCAGTGTCACCATCTGCGGTGCCGTATGTAGTAAAAACGGGAGTTAAACACTGCATATTCATTTTTTAACAGAAGTATCAGATGTTCATGTATACTGCATGCTCAATGACGTATGTTTTTATTACCTGTTTTTGTTTTATTGGTCCGTTTGTTCTTTATAGTACACATTTATGGTTGCAGAATCAGTAGAGCCAATTTTTTCCCTAGAAGTCTCAATTTACGATTTTCAATCAAGCATTGCCTGTATTGGAAGACAAGCCTGAGGTCACATAAACAACTGAGGCGTACATATTTATGCAGTTCTATCAATCATATGGTAGATGCTCTTTTTTTATGTAGAACTGTAACGGGGCAGTAAAGAACGATATTGCGAACACAATCTGAAGTCACACTATCTACTGCACCACTACCTGGGAAACCCGGGTACAAACGACATACTTACAGGAAGTGGGATACAGGAAATGAAATGCTTCCTAACGCATTTTTCACCGTCCTGCAGCAATGCACTAATTGCAATCGCCTAGTCCTGCAAACCTGAAGCAAATTAAAGGTATTTACCATCCTAATATTCCAAGGAGGGGGGGGGGGAAGGTTCAGTACTCTATCCAGTGAGAAACGAACCTGGGACCTGTCAATGCGAGCCTCTTACTTAACCGTGAAGTCATATCACTCAGCAGCCTTAAAAAGTAGATAATTATGTTTTATTTCAGTTACTATGTTCTTGTTTTTAAAATCCTATCTAGATTGTGAGACATAACTAAACCGATTAAGGCACCAGCCAGTTTTCTATGCTTTCGGGTCACTCTGGGAGATTTATTACTGGGCAAAAGTTATCACACATCTGTCGCTGACATCACCTTAACTTTTTTAGTTGTAATTTGTCGAGATTACTGCTTACATGCTATTTTCATTCTATACGCGTTTTGTAATTTCTGTTGCTGTCTTGATTTACTGTGTGGAAAATTATACCTGAAGATTATCAAGGTAGCTTCTAAGAAATACTTAAATAAACAACCGACAAACTTTTTTTGTTTTTACATCCTTTATTTCGATGCGCTTAGAAATGCGTAATATATAATACCCCGTTTAACAACACTCGTTAGAGTAATTGCAAATGCTTTCATTTCACGTCAGTGTCAATAATGTGCCAACTGCAGCGACGTGTAACAATCTTGACAGTCAGGTTATGTTTTAACAAAAACATATGTTGATTTATTCTTAACCTAGAGTTAGAATTTTATTGCTAGCTTAAGTTAGCTAAATCACCAACAATCATCTTGCACCTACACAGTAAAGGAGGTCATTAAGGCACGAGGGTGATGTGCGATTCAAATGTGCTACATGATTGAGGATTTTCCAAATTTTGCATAGTCCTTATAACAAGGAAATGCTTGGGAGATGCCCTAAATATTGTCCTGGAACCTTTCTTTTCCAAATTATCTTTCATGTATTATCCGTATCCACCCCGTGGTGCCATATGCAGTAAGAACACTACGAGATAGTTTAACATAAGAACACTATTAAATACTACTCTTCCATAAGTGTAAATATCTAAATATACGGTATTTTAAATATTACACTTAGATATTTTCGAAAAACCAACATTTCCAAGCATTTACTATGTATAGTAGACATATCGTGACTGATACAGTTTTTCCAATTCGTACTTCACTTAGTTTGCACTGTCACTTAATAATCAAGTTCAAAATTTCGCTGACAGTTCGGTTAGCTCACCCATCACTTTCCCTAACTTGAATTGGGTCTGTTTTTACTATCACTTTATTTTGTTCTGCGATGTAACTGAATACCAACTTCTTCCGTCCGTAGGGTGAGCGCGCGTCTTATCTTGTTTATCGTTCCTATTTTCAGTCCCGACCTTCGACAACCTTGCATAGCCGCTGCCTAACAATAATTTCGTCCAAGTTTTTTTAAAACTTTGTCATTTTTAAGTGCTGTCACCATGAACTGTTTCTTGTAGTATAAGGTTCAACTTCAAATCCATCATATAGCGACTCGTTTCCTAAAGCTATCACTATCATATTAAGTCCTCTTCATTCGAAAGTAATTTTATATAAATCACTATAATTTGGAAACCTTAACAGATGAACAAAAAGAACTACTCACAAAAAATACAGTATCTGTAAAACTCACAATAATTTCAAATACAGGTTTTGCAGTACCAGCCATTTTCGAGATATCTGTTGTTATTTGCTTGAATGTTTCATATTTATTTTTATTTTATGCATTATTCCAAAGTAGGTAGAAACAGCATTGCATTCCGGAAATAATCATTTATTCCACACTAGCCGTGTGTAGGCTGTTTGGATGAGAAATCCAGACTGAAAAAAGTCTGAAGAAATGATTATTTCCATCAATTTACCTAAAAACACAGTGGTTTGACTATGAAGCTTGGGACTTAAGTACTTACAGCATAGTAAGTCGCCACAAAAAAGCGCGTCTCATTGTATATGAAAACCACTAAGTCTTTACCGGGAAACATATGAGTCAGTTGGAGAATTTAATGTCATGACGGCCTGTTGGCCATAGTAGCTCAGTGGTTTAGAGCAACCGCATGGAGAGCGGGAGATCCGTGGCTCAAATCCTGGCTATGGCATTGAATTTTTCAGTGTGACTCTACTCATCTAAGTATTGCATTCCACTCAACACTTAGCACATAAATTATCCGAAACTACGCGTTATGAGGCTTCTTGATTTTAAAAAACAGAAAAAAAAATTAACGAGCGCTACTACATTTTTGTAATCATATTTTGTTATTTCTTAACTCTTGTCTCTTATTAATTAAGAGAAATGCATAGGTTAATCACAGAAAATCCAAGGTATGAGTTTCATTTGTTATGGAGTATCTATACCAGGCTATTGTAATAAAATTCTTAGAGATATTTTCGAAAAAAAGAAGAAATTGTTTGCATCTGAAGGAAAGGTATGAGGGATTTTCTTGCAAATCGTGTAAGACACTGAATTTAAATACTAAGTTTGATTTTTAAACATTTCGTTCTTGATTATCCTGTCCAGAGAGACACACGCTCTAAATTTTTTAACTCGGGAACCTGTGTATCTTTGGAAAATGTCGAATACTTGGGAAGGATTGTATTATTTCCTCCGTTTATCTAAAGAAAGTAATCAACAATAGTAGAAAGGCACAAGATGTGTCTTGTTTGAAGCAGTGCAATTTGCGGTCCGCCGTTGCGTCTTTCTCACCCCATGCGTCCGCTGTGAGGTCCCATGTTCCCTGAATCAGCGGGGATACGTGTGAGTGTTTACCGGAAAGCAGAGAAACCACATCCTGAACACATTGCCTTCCAAGAAACGGGCTTCACCTTCATGGAACAGAAGACTACATCTGTGGTATGCAAACCACATTCATGGGAATGCTGAGGCGGAAACTTCGTCAGCACATACTGTTGTGTTCCGTATCGCCTACGCATTATCTAGCAGTATTCACAATTACCGTTTATAGCTAATGTTTGTCTTTCTACCTAATAAATGTGAGCAATAAAAAGAATACATTGCCGGTTTTCCATTAAATGTTTCACATACGTGGAAATGTGTACAGTTACCAAGGCAACATGGTACATATTTACATAAATGGCATCATTAATGTTACAGAAAACATTTTGATAAACAAAAATTAATAATGAAAATGTTAATTACCTTATTATAGCTGAAATAAAAGAAGACCTACACTACTCCTTACATTACCTAAGCAAAGTACGCAAGAAAAATCATTTTAAAATTTCAGAGGAGGGGGGGGGGCACTAAAAACTGACAGACGAACAAATATACACATACACACCAGTATGCATGTGTGCGTGAGACGTTTATTTAAGAACAGTTTTTATCTTTCGTTTCTTCATTTTTGTTCGTCTTTTTTTCGGAGAGAGGTTATTATTTTTATTTCCGGTTAAACCTATATGGCGATGCTATTAATAATAAAATAACAAAATAATAAGGGCAATAATATTAATGTTCTAATTTCTAAGTTATTCGTAAAACATAAGTTTGAAATAAAACATATTTTTACTATCATTTCAAATGCCTGTACGTAATTATTAGACCCTGAGTAGGCTAGAAGGCGACATTTCGAAGTATAAATTTGTCTAAACTCGGTTGTAGGTTTAACTTTAAGGTATTTGTAAGTCCTGCTCGTGCAAAGAGAATGGAATGCCAAAGAATAAACGATTCTAAAAATAATTTCCAAAGGAGTGAGAAGAGAAATCAGCCGCACTCATTATTGAAACCATGCACTCACAAATAAACATGGTGCACACAAAGTTTTAACGAGCTATGTCAAACCAATGTTAACATTATTACTTGTTTATATTCATAATTAAGCGCGTTTCGATATAGAACTACGAAATGCTCCTTAGAACTTACGATTTGTTGTGTCGTCCACAAATTTTTAAGCTCGTTATGCAAACTTAAAAAGAAATTGTTGTGTAAAAATTTCTTCACTTTCACTTTAAGAGAAAAAATATATTCGCATGATTTTAAATTTAACCTTTTAAAGCTTTTTAAGTTACGAAAATGAGTAGTAACTTTAATATTTTTAACTACTGCACAATAATTTTAAGTCAATAATTCCTGAAGGTCTCCGGAAAATTACACACTAATCTTTGCTGCTACGAGGGCTGTTTAATAAAGAATTATCACTTTTTTTGTTTTGTTTTGACAACGTACCTTTACTCATTCTCATAATTTTGATGGTTTCCTCAAAATAGTTTCCACTGAATGCGATGCACTTGTCCCAGCGTTTCTGCCAGTCTTCAAAGACATGCTGGAAACCATTTTTTGACAGATCCTTCAAAGTCGCCTCCACAGCCTTCACCATTGCTTCTGATGATGGATAATGCCTCCCACGAAGGCGTTTCTTCAAGTTAGGGAATAGAAAAATGTCACATGGGGCTGAATCCGGACTATAGGGAGGGTGAGGGATGTACTTCACGTTGATTTTTGCAAGATATTCAGCAACAACATTGGCAATATGCGGTCGCGCATTATCGTGGTGCAGCATCCAGCCTGCTTCATGGAAATGTGGTCTTCTGCGCCTGATATGGACTTGCAGTGCGTTCAGGACATCCCTGTAGTATTGTCCAGTTACTGATGTGTATGCAGGTACAACATGCTGATAAACCATTCCATGAATATCAAAGAATGAGATGAACATAACTTTCCCAGCAGAAGCAACCACTTTTGCTTTTTGGGGGGTTGGTGATGAAGGAGATTTCCACTCTGAGCTTTGCTGTTTGCTCTCAGGATCAAAATGATGTAGCCAAGTTTCATCAGCAGTGATTACGTTTGAAAGAAACTCCGGATCTTCCTCTAATGTCAACTTTAACTGCATGTTACTTCCATTGCAGCGGTAGGCGATACTGAACATGTCTGAACTTGCCTGGTTCTCACAGGCGGGGACCAGGAGTACCAACAATGAAACTACTACGGAGTGTTTGTTTCACATTAAGCTAAAAGAATATAAGCTTGAATTTTAGTGTGAAAAATTATGACCGTAAAAATTATGATCATTCTTTATTGAACAGCCCTCGTATTATAAAGAGAGAAATGTATGTGTGTGTGTTTGTGTGTGTGTGTGTGTGTGTGTGTGTGTGTGTGTGTGTGTGTGTGTGTGTGTGTGTGTGTGTGTGTGTGTGTGTGTGTGTGTAACCTCGAAAGTCATTCGAACCAATTTTTATAAACCTAACCATTGAAAGTTTTTTTTTTTCTTTCAGATATATAATCTACCAGAAATATAATCCAGATTACATAAGTTTTAAAACTGAGGGTGAAGAGTATTTTTTCTCACACTGAATTTACCAAACAAATGTCCACACAGATACAGTGAATATGCATATCCGAGGTTACTTTTGTTACTTTATAAAAATACAGCAGAGTTTACTGACCTCGAGCCTAAAGGGATAAATGTCGAGGCTTAAGATATTTCAGGATTGAGCAATTTTAAGGGAAGCTGTATATCCTTCATATCACCCCATTTCCCTCACATTTCACTGGTTTTATTAAGTGATCTTTTTGGTGTGCTTTTTACAAAATCAAACACATTTTGATTCTAGAAACTGTCAACGACAAGCTACTCTTATATATAATTCTACTTTTAAATCCTAACATACAAATCAACATTCTTTGGTCTGTCCAAATGAAACTTTCTACCATTATATTATAGAAGCCAACGAAAATTATGTTACCTTAAAATTCAAAATAGCTATATTTTCCCTCTCTGTTAATAATATGGTTGTTTAAACCATAATATGGTCAATATATTGTCCAATTTATACAATTGCTGTTAACAAATACAGTAGGTTACTTGCAATTTCCAAAAACCTTATTCTCAATTATATAATAGTTGACATTTTTTAAAGCCACCCTTATTTTATTTTTAAAACCTTATAGATAAAATTATGGTACTGCTATATGAACTAGGGCACAACATTCTGCACTTAGAGACTACAGGGCTTGACGAAAATTATGGAACACCGTGCAACTTCAGAAAGCTATCCACAATCACATTTAAGAAAGAAAAAAAAACTTAGCATTTAACATAATCTAGAATGCCCAGGCTTCAATATAAGATGAAAGCTTCTAAATTTACTGGACAAATAGGGCTCTTTTGATTTTCAAAATATTGATCCGGTTCTCCTTGCTTAGAATTTTGTCTATCTCTTACGGTTTACAATTAAATATTCAGGATAAAGACGACTTTAGAGAAGACCTTCCTAGAGAATTCAAGATGTACATTTTCTTTCATAAAAATATTTTTAAAATATGGTATCTGAACCACAATCTTAAAAGCCATTTTTGAGAAATATGAAATTTTTGCAAAATGTTCCTTGTAGATGTAATAATGTTTGGGAAATTTTCTTGGAAATTTTCGTGTCGTATCCCTGGAACTGTTGAACACCCAAACTATACTGCACATGAATACTAGTTTGATGTTTGACCTACTTTTCCTTTTTTAGATATGTTGTTCACACACGTGTACGCGGAATTGGACTAAAAGGTCCTTTTTTTATTCAGATGATCTATAAATGAGTATTTCCAGTGAACTCACGATATTCAATTCTTGAGTGGAATGCTACATTTTCTCTGCTTACTCTATGCGTAAAATATAACAAAAAAGGCAAACAAATGAAAATGTAAAATGTTTAAATTGTTTAGAAATACTTAAGGCACAGAGAGTATATCCTGTTTAAAGGCAGAATTATTTAGCTTGGTTTAAAGCATCAAAGTTGCCTCTTCTTGGAGATGACAGAAAAGCTGACATTGCAGAGGTAAATGTCAAATGCTGCAGGTGTTAGAAGTCTGTTATTTTTACACTTCATAAATTAAATATAAAGCAGTGCTTTACCGGATCGGCAATAAAAAGGGGATACGACAGTGGTTGCGGCGTTCACGCCCGCATGTCCTGGCGTCTAGACTTTGCTAGGGCACCTGCTGTCCCATAAACTACACCGCGAAGTGATTTGCGTTTCATCCCCTATCTATCGGCCGTGTTTTTATGACCTGGTGCTAGGCATCACTACACCAAGTGCTAGAATTGCCTATATGGTAACCATAATGATCCACAAGATGGGGTAATAAAAGGTGAGTTTAAAACATATGTAACACTGACACAGATTTCTTAGCAATTCAACCTTTCAATCTGTCCTACATATTAACAAAAATATTTTTGTATCATTGGATGAATGTTTTATGGACATAAAGGGCCATCCTGGGGTGTTATTTTTAATTTATTTTACTGCATATAGTATGAATTGAATATATTTATACGACTTGTTATTTACAATATTTTATCTACATTACATACATATTCCTTAGTCTAAATTGTGGTGCCTTTTCCTTCTTAACCCTATTAGCTCAACCTGCTTGGCTCCCAGGCCTTTAACATTGCTGCATAGCATAGTCACCCTTCCATACTCTGCTCTAGTTTGCTGTTTCCCCTTGTTCTCCCAGAATATTTTCTTTCCCCACGTTGCTTTTCTCAACCACTTCTATTTAGCCTTCCAAAACAGGTTCTCGACATTTCTATTTCTACTTTCATTTATCCATGAAACCATTTTTATGGCTATCAACTTGCTTTGCATCTTTTCCCATTTCTTCTTCCGTAGTTCCTATCTACATGCCGCTAACTCTTTGCACTCTGTCAGAATATGAACTGTACTTTCTGTTTCTCCACATAATTATATCCTCCTACTTCTTAGTCCCACCAAGAATATTGATCCTGTTCTAATCCAAGCCATTCCTTCCCTCACCTGCCTGTTACATTGCTGTATATATCTCTTCCCCATTCTCTCCTTATTAACCTATAAAATTTTAATCATATAGTAAATAGGGGAACTATTATATATCCCATCCAAAAATTTGACGTTGAGATTTCACCACAAATATGTATTTTGAGGTCCTCTGAACTCCCAAAAGTAGAATTTTTAAAGAAAGATCTGTGTATGAGTTTGTCTCTATCTGTAACATAACCCAAAAACAAAAACCAGGCTAGAAACCAAAACTGATATTCAATTTCAGTCCCTTTAAAGGATACAACACGAATATTTTCAACAAATTCCCTTAATTTTTGCATAACTGGTAAACTGTAAGAGATAGGAAAATCTAACTAAAAGAATCTTCCCTCGTTAAGATACACATTCTATGTCCAATAAAATATTTTGCAACACACCATTTCCTTGTTAATGCTTTCAATTTTAAAATCATTTATACTTTTCTCAAATGTAAGGTCCTTCACCTTGTTCTTCTCTTCCACCTTTTTATCCCTTGACCGTCCAAAGAGAATTGAATTTCATCTGCGTTTCATTTCTTTCTGAAGTCTTCTTAAGAAGCAATTTCATTGATGGTGTTCACTTAAGTTGCTCACAGAGCAGAGAAGGGAAGATGGGAAAGAGTGAGAAAACGGAGAAAGAGGGTGGGATACAGAAGAGCATAAGAGGAAGAAGAAAATAAAGAGGAAGAAGAAAATACTGAGAAAAATACTAAGACGGAGGGAGTGGGTGAAGGGTGTGAGGGAAGGAGGTATATTCACAAGTAATGCAACAACGCGAGTAGAAACTACTTCTATGGTTTAGGGTAGCCTGCCTGCCTCACATTAAACAATCCCCAAACCGAGGGACAAGAGCTATCGCTTTCAGCATGCTTAAAAACCATCTATCTGGGCCGAGTTTGAACCCACGACTTGGGATCAGTAGGCAGCGCCTAACCAGTTGAATTACCCAGAGCTATATGAAGGTGACTACGCAACTCAGGCTGTCTGTTCGTCATTTCACTATCACCGTGCACATCCACAAAACAGCCACGGTCCCAAAATGTATTGAAAAAATAAAGCAAAGGAATATCATATTTGGCTGGCTACGTAGCTCAGTCGGTAGAAACCTGCCTGTCGTGCTAGAGGTCCCGGGTTCGGTTCCCAGCGATGGCGTGGGGATTTTTCTCCGACCAAGATAATTCCCCATCTTCACCAGAGTCAGGAAGTATGAGAGTGCGAATGTGTGCCTGATCTAATGATTAAAACCCAAAGAATACGAGTTAACACCTTCGGTATGTGCCAAAGGAGAACGGCCGTCGATATGACCATAGCAGTTAAAGGCAGAGTATATATGGAACAAATAAAAAACATGTAATATTTGTAAAACAACGTTATTGAGTAAAAGGTCGTTAGCATTACGTAATTTACCACTCATAAAGGAGTTCCATCAATGTATTAATTAACACAAAGTATTGCATTTAAAACAAGTTGGACACGGCATTAATATTGCAGCATTATTACTATAAAGAAGAATGTACACATTAATCTTAATTTCATAGACTAAATAATGCCCATTTGTAGAATTTGTAAATTCACCACGATTGCTAGTTTTAACTGAAAAGAGAGGAAAATCTAGGTGTTTCAATCACATAACTTTCTCTCTTAAAAAGAATTTAAACTCTTATTCCTCTATTTTCTTCAAGTTAATCTAGCTAAAAATGTGCAGAAACCATCTTATTGTTAATTTTCTTGTAGATGCAACGTATATAAGAATATGTCTTAAGCGAGAGCAAAATCTTTTAAGAGGTAGTCACTATGTGAATGTCTTTAAAATCTGTTTTGTTTACATGGCCTGTATATATTGACTACCTATTTGAGAAAACCATAAATATCGGCAAATCAAAGAAATAATAAGTAATATTTCGGAAAAAGTATGCCCCAAAAGTGTATTTCAGGTAGATTCTGTTTTACTAATATCCGCATTTTTTTGTATCGAAAGATTTTGTGTATCGCTTTCGGTTTACCAGTGATTCACCAGTGATTCAAAAGTCATCTAAGGAGCACAGAAACATAGTTTTTAGAAAAATAGATGTTTGTTAAAATCAAAATGTCCATTACAAAGTACTACTTGCGAACATGATGTAAAGAGTAATCTATGTTGGCAACACTAAAGAAAACTGAACAGCACAAAGCAAGGGGGGAAAAAAACGCACTTTATGTTTTGGGCCCTCATGTAACTGATACTACGAAAAACTGGCGAGACAGCTTCTTGTGGATGTTTCATTAAATTAGAGAGGGCCTAAAGCACAGCTACAGATTGACAAATGTTAGAAGCATGCATACATGTTAAAATCTCAAAATCGACGGTGTTGTGCTTTAGGTCCTTATGGTTCTCAGCGCCTCGTATATACATACTACCAGTTTGGTATTAAACAGACTTCTTTTTTGAGTTATGTTCATCACACATACACACACGTGATTTTTTAATTTAGGGGACTTCAAGACGTGTATTTCCAGCGATTCTTTTGTTGGATGGAATGCAATACCTTTCATACCTAATATGTATCTGTTGCAGAAATTAAAAAGTGGACCAAAAATATCAAACGAATTTGATCACTTAGTTTTGTTGAACTGCTGACAAACTTTCACCTTTCCCGAAGAGCAGTGTAACGCTTGTGTCCTTTATTTGGCCTTGAAGCGAGTTGATAGAAACCCAATTAGAGCTCGTTACGTCGCATCACCCCCTCCTACTTGCGGTGGTCAGTGCCCTAATTATAATATGACCTCTGTCAGCTCCAAACTCGAATTCGCCCTTCACGTATATCAGATATCTGCGAGTATTTTAGGCTTGCTTGCATATGTATATCCCTGATGGAAAATGGTTGATTTTACTTCCCGTAAGGCTGAGTTCAAAATAGTAAGTTTTATACAATTAAAAAAATAATATGCATACTTTTAACAAATTCCAGCTTCCAAATTAATAGTGTGCATTCTCAGATTTAGTTTGCACAAAGAACAATACAATGTACCTAATCTTATGGCTATATCTAATACTTTATATTTTACAGTGCTATTTTTCATATTTTCTAATTGTGCTTATTTTTAATATAACCTACTGCACCTTAAAGACTAAGAAATCATCTAAATGTAATTTAAAGAACTGGCAATATTCAACAGAAACGGTTTCAAATTCAATGGTAATTACAGATAGGAAGAAACACAACCTGAGGATGAGTAAACGTACGTTGTCAAAACAACATTGTGATCAATCTTTATTGAACAGCCCTCGTACTTAAACGAAATCTATATATTTTTGTGGTAAGACTTTTTCTGTCTCTTACTTTTACCAGTTATGTAAAAGTAATCCAAGGTTATTTAAAAAATTTCAGATAAATATTTTATTTATCTTAAAGATACGGTATTTTCAGTGAGTGAGTGAGTGTGTGGTGTTTAACACAGGTTTGTTAACATTTTCAGAAAACTGGTTGGTGAAATGCAAGAAATTTAACAGTAGTGTTAGCGCTGTGTCAATTGTTACGTTACATTTGTTAACGTCGATTTTAACATATGTGGGTGAAATCGGGCATTAGAGCATCATAACCAGCCCCGAGAAAAGGACAACAAACAGCATCCCAAAAATGAGGTCGCCTCAGCGCGGTGCAGTATTTCTCATCATCCGAGTAGATATTCCGTCGCAAGGGGAATTTTTACAAAATCAAGTATCTTATACCTATTTTTTTTTTTCATATAAAGGGTAGTTTAGACTGGGGAATTTTGTAGAAAATCGGTTGCATCTTTGGAAGATACTTAATTTAATTTCCAAGTTTGGCATGCATTCGTCTTTCTTCCTTAAATGTTGCTTTCATAGACAAAGACAGAGAGGCGCCCCCACCACACATACCAACATTCACAGACCCATACGCATAACTTTTTCAAAAGTTCTTTCGACAAATAAATACTCGTGGTGAATTACTCATCAATGGCGCCAAGAGGCAACATATTCTTGAAAGTATAAACACATAGCAGTGATCAGGGACTAGACAGGGGGAGGGATCTTGGAAATCTCACCTCTCCCCGCTACCAGATATTCAGAACCATGATAAGAAGTACTACAGTCCTTTTGGAGGGAGGGGTTAAGTGTAGGATTCTTTTAACAGAAGGTCATACCGGAGGATGAACGAAATGGGTCAAATGGTGCTTAAGGATTCCGGGGTTTTTAGCCTAACATTCATGGCCCAACTTCCAAGTCTGTGACTTTTACTAAATCCAACACTGGGGGCATATTCTTTAAAATTACAGCTTCACATGTTTTGATATTTGGTTGGGTGATTTCTTATTGGAAAACATTTATTAATGAAACCTAAGCTTTATGATGACTTATTTACTTACAAATACTGAAGAATGCAGGGCAGCCAAATTCTCCATCTTGTTCATTTGTAGCCAACACTCTTTTTCTGTCACTAAGTTACATCAACTATGTAATTACCACATCGTCCCTAAATTACACTGACTACTTAGTACATAAACACTAACTTGACAACAAGGCCTATCCTAAACTTTAACTAACCTAACCGACTAGGTTAGGCCGACTAATTCTTCCGTAATTTCTAGGAAGAGTTTACTGAACAGCAGAAAAGAATTATCGTAGAATAAGGAGACAAGACAACAATTCTTGGAGCCAGAGTGCCATAAATATAATAAACTTGAGCATCTTGCTGTTCTATGTGTAATAAGGTAAACTGACTGAATCGTTTTATTAATCGGAGAAATCATTTTTAAAAGTGTTATTATCTCCAAGAACATCTCCAAGAATATACAAACTTCGTTTCACGCACTACTATAAAATCTACTCCGCTATGACGGTGATTATAGAGCAATAAAACTCGGGAGGAAGCATGGTCACGATTTTCCAAAAGTGATTGCTTGCTAATCGCTTCCAGATGATAGTATACAATTGTGCAGACAAATGGGATTTTTTAAGAGGTTGAACATATTCAGAAGTATAGGATCATTAAAATACTTGGTTACGCACTCCCGAGTTGTCTCTACTGCGCAAGAGAACCAATTGATGTTCATCCGAAGAGGCAAGTTTAAACCGAACTATCCTCTCACCTATTCACCGAAAAGAGTTTACAGTATTCCAGATGCATTAGCTGAGTTAGGCAATACATTTAATTCATACGGTTACGTCCGTATATAATACTCGTATAAATTAAATCTGTTATATATTAGAATATAATAAGATAAATGTTGTTGTTGTTTTCAAATGCTAGGCTTTGGCAATGAAGCCATTAGCTCTCTTGCTCTCCAATATTTCTGTGTAGTGGGTCCGGCAGGTAGGACTTCACAGGTTAAAAGATATTCTTCAGTGGTAAGTAATCTAAAATTTCAAAGTATAAACTTGGAAGAAGTGTAGGGACAGTGAAGCACAAATTAGTACAAAAGTGAATCGAGAAGATATTGACACATTGCTTCACTCACACTGTTTATTCACAGGACATGTTTCAAGAGCTCTTGCTCCTATCATCAGCTGATACTCGACTGATGATAGGAGCAAGAGCTCTTGAAACATGTCCTGTGAATAAACAGTGTGAGTGAAGCAAGGTGTCAATATCTTCTCGATTCACTTTTGTACTAATCTAAAATTTGCTACTGCAGCTTTGCGTGGGATTTCTGGAATAATTTCTGGATTTTTAATTAAAATGTTCCAGTTTTTATCTTTGGCTTTGTTAGATATTGATTGGTTTTTTTATATATTTGCTTTTGATTAATCTTTTATGGATGTAAAGGGTACGTTTTCACTTTTGTTCTGAATTAAATTTACACCTTTTTTGGCAAGAAAATCAGCTGATTCATTTCCAGCAATTCCACAATGTGCAGGCATCCATTGTAATATAATCCTTTTCTGTAGTTATTGAATTTGTTGAATCATTTTGTGACATTCTTTAATTTGGATTGACCTCAGTTTATATGAACTTATTGCACATAATGCTGCTTTAGAATCAGAAAGTATGACAACATTTTTGAATTTATCTATTCTGTATAGAAGGTGTTGGAGTGAAATATGAATAGCCGTTACTTCTACATCAAAATTTGTTGTGTGATATCCTGCTGGTTGATAGAATGAGAACAGTACACACTTAATTCCTGCTCCTGAGTTGTTATCCAAGTTAGATCCATTTGTGTAGATATGTAACCATTCTTCAGGTGGGTATCTATTGTTCATAGTTTCTAATGCTAGTGCTTTTAGTACAGGTTCGGAAGTTTCAGATTTTGTAACTATTTGTTATAAATCTAATTGAATATTAATTGGTTCAAAAGTTAGTGGGGTTTCTTTAATTAAAATGTTTTCTTTAGAACTAGAATGATTCAGATCTGTTTTTAATTCCGTAACTTTGTGTAGGAAACTTGTTTGTGTTTTCATCTTGATAGGTTGTAGTAATCTTTTCTCCCATTTTGTTGTTTTTAACTGCAACATTTTTTCATGTTGTATTAGTGGCTGCTCCTCTAAAGTTAGATGTATTGGATAGTTCCGAGTTATGGCTTGCATTGCCGTGATTGGAGTTGATTTTGCTGCACCGGTTATTAATCGCAGGGCCTGATTTTGGCATACTTCTAGGTGATAAGATAAATGTTCATATCAAATAAGGAACTATTTTGCATGACAGAAGAATCTATTCAACGACAGAGACAAATTAATGGAGACTAGCCACGTAACAGTTGAGAGGTGAGGGGCGAAGTTATATGGAAAAGACCCTAGTTATTAAGTAGACCGTTATCAGTTGTTATAAAGCACTTCTTGCACTTGTAGCGAAGTGAGTAGATGTAGTGGTTAACACACCTCAATGGGTTAACACACCACGATTGGATATACATATTTAGTCTCTATATATCTTGTTTTCCCCTTGGTCCTGTAAATAAATACTTAAAAATTTGCTTTTTTTTCATACTGAACTTTACTTATTATATTATGTTTATTGACCCACTTGATATACCCCTCATACAAATACATTCGTACAGTAGACTTTAAGCGAAAGTCAAATCTTTCAGGAGTAATAATAATGTGTTGTGTTTAACGACCACTTTTACTACATATGGCACCGCAGGCGGTGAGATGAAATGGAGCACCGGTGGAATGATATGGTGGAGGAAACCGGAGATCCCAAAGAAAAGCCGCCATACTGCCGTGTTGTCCACCACAAATGTTACTTTGCGGTCACCTGGGATCGAACCCTTGATGAGAGAAATGTTTTAGGAGCTGAACGCTCTATGATAACTTTGAAATGCCATTTTCCGTGCATGGCCAATAATAAAAAATTCAATTATATTGTCTTTTAACCATTTTGATAATGCTAACGCCGCCGATGTGGAGTAATCTTATCCCGCAGGAGTTCTTTTACATCACAGTAAATATATCGTGTCGCTTTCAGCACACTTAAAAACCATTTGTAGTTTCTGCATCAACCGGAAGACGAATAACTTATTCCTATTAGAGAAAAAGTGAAGTACTGGAAATTCAAAAGAATGCGTAAAAATAAATATCTTGGAAATGGATCACTTCACAAGACATTTATTTTATATAACTTCTGTGTTTTAATGAGATCAACAATTTTCGTTTTGTAAGGTTCTATCTCTCTCTCTCTCTCTCTCTCCTATCTCTGTTTCTCTTTCTCCCTCTCTCCCTTCCTCCCTCCTCTCTCTCTTACCGTTTCCCAATAATGCAAAAGCGGTTCAGAATAAGGGCTTTTGAGGATATTACTAGATAATTAAAATTCACTTCAATTGGCATATAAACTTATCTTAAACAATGACAGTTTAACCGAATCGTTACAGCTATGTTTGAAAAAAAAAAATCAAAATTTTCGGAAAAGGTTCCATGCAAAGGGTAGTCTAGAGTGAAGACATTTTCTTTAAAAATATTTCTGTCGCATGCTTGGAAGATGCTAAATTTAGCTTTCGTTTTTGAGTTACACTGTTCACACACATATACACATGTTTTCTAAAAATGCTTTTAGGGGGGCTGAGGGATTCCTGAAGCCACAAACGTATATTTCTAAAGGAACTATCAGTACCGAATTGTCGGAGGAATACAATACCTCTCCTACTTACTATACATAGTACAGAAAGAAAACTGCATTTCACATAATTTGTGTCTCAAGGATATCTAAATGTTTTGTGTATTAAGATTGTGTCTACTTATCTCTTACGGTTTACTATTAGGTTGTCTCATAAGTGATACCGGCTTCTTGATTTTTGTATTTTGGAAAATTTATTGGGTTTATTTGGTTTGGCAATGCTATTTACAGGATGCCATGACTAATGTTGCGTACATTGCGAGCTGTTGCCGCAGCTCGAAGAATATGTAAAGTGAAGGGTGTCGTTAGTGAGCGTGTGGCATAACGATTGTTCCACTGTTTCAACAATGGAAACGAAAACACCAAAGATTTACTACATTGTGGAAGAATTAAAGTATGGAATATGGAGGGTCCACTCCAAATTTTGAGGAATAAAGGTCCACAAAAGTACCCGTAGGCTTTCAGAAAAACTTGGGGCATCAAAAGATATCATAGATTGACACATTAAGACACTTGGAAAGTCATACAGAAGCTGTAGATCTACACCTCATGAAATGACACCTCAACAAGCTGAACGTAGAGTGCATATCTGTCGTTAGCTTATCCATAATTCCATGGATGATGGATTTCTCAGGATGCCTAGAAACAATTGCTTGATTTCCGCCAACCTGTCAATGTCACAGTTAAAAAAAAATCAGTTCGGTCTCAAAGTAATGTTGTGTGTCTGGTGGAATTTTGAAAGGAGTTTGTTGCAAATGCGCGGGCGTTTGATACGGATCATAACTCTCAACAACTGGAACGAGTTTTGAGATGGAGATACCCGGCATTAGTTATCCGAAATAGAGTTCTATTGCAACAGGACAATGCAACACCTATACTACACGAACAACCATGGAAAAACTACAGGGATTGGGAGAAGTCGAGCTGCTACCACAGCCATGATCTCGCAGCATCAGATTATCATTTTTCTTTCCCGATCCATGGACTATTTTCTACGAGGAAGAAATTTTGATAACATTGAAGCAGTGCAAGTAGTGTCACCGAATTCTTCGCATCAAAAAACCAGAAAGTGCTAGCATCGTGGGATAATAAACTTCGTTGAACAATAACTCAAGACCATAGAATCTAATGGTCTATACTTTGAAAATTAGTTAATTGTCAGATCTGCCATTTCAAATAATTGTTTTCTTAAAAAACGAGTTACTTATGGGTCAGTATCTGTAGTTAGGCAAACATCATTCAGAACGAAGATTGCCAGAAAATTCAACATATACATTTCATTTATCATGAAAATATCTTAACATATTGTGACGACCTGTTCCTACTTTGTGAATAATTAAGGAACACGTGGTCAGGTCGAACACTCGGGAGCAAACACTCAGAGCAGAACTACATGCTTTAGCGAGAGGATGGGATCTTTTCTATAATGGTTCATTGGTAAAAAGGTAGGGCAAAGCTAATTAAAAGTGGAATTCACTTAATAAGAATATTTACTACAGCAAACAGATTTACAAAGGCAGCCATAATGGCCGTTTACCTGCGCAGAAGCGGAGCTGCCTACAAAATCATCCTAACCCATCAGTGGGCAATTCTAGAGAGACAGTCTCTCTCTTAAAAATTATTCATCTAGTCATAAAGGAGGGGAGGTAGTGACGTCACCTACTACTTGAGTCAACAGAGTAAATTAATACAATCTGTGACAATATCTTATTTTAATAAAAATCCTTAGAGCCATTTCTGAGAAAATAAAAATTTTCAAAAAAATATACCATATAAAGAGTAGTCTAGTATAGGCGGTGAATTTTCTTTGGAATCTTCGTGTCGTAGAGGCAGAACTTATATATCTAGTTTGGTATTTAATTGATTTTCTGTTCTGAGTTACACTCCAATTAACTTGAACTGGCAGCTGAGTAAAGATGCGCACTAAATGTATTAGTCTATTACCAATCCTGAAAGGAGACTAAGGATGATTTTATACACTTGGGGCCATTGGTAGTACATGTATCAACTACTCCACATGTATAAATCATCTTCAGCCTTCTTTCAGGTTTAGCATTAGACTAATCCATTTAGTGTGCATCTTTATTCAGCTGCCAGCTCAAGTTAAATGAACTGTATGCTTTTCATAGACACACACACACACACACACACACACACACACACACACTCACACACCACATTAGTCTGAAATCTCAACAACGACCAGGTAGAATATACTCGTAATACCTTCCATATTTACCATACCAAACAGAGAAAGTAAAAGTAGATATTTATTTCGGATACAGTGGCCCTTATATATGTTGCGAAAGTTTCGAAGTTAGAACCCCTGCCTTTCTGAATCAGCTGCCGAAATCTGGTTTGGAGGTCCCTTTAAGCGGTGTGATGTTCTCCCCTAACAGGATTCTGGTTCCCTGGTGAAGGATGGCGTACAACTGCAAGGCGTGTGACGGACCAAGAAATGTGTTTCACTTAACTCAGTGTTGCTAATAATTGTCACCTTGAACACCAAGATGGTAATCCAGGAAACTATCTCGTTCTTTATAAAGCTAATCGATTATGCAGGCTTCACTTTCGGCCTTCGCGCACCTGGTCACACAATGTTTCGCGTGATCGACTAAAGAAGCGGAGACAATTTGGAGCTTGTCCTTCTGATGGCTTAAAGGATTTAAAGCTTTCGCGACAATAAATACTGAACAATTCATTTTCAATCACAACGTTCACATGATATTTGGCACTCGACAACTCTTCCCGGATATTTTCACTTCGGGCGTTACAGGTTTCCTTAGACGTGGTAAATACTCAATCCCACTAACATGGCTTACGACCAGAATCTGATGAAAATCTTCAGATCTGTTATTTGACTCATATTTATGGGAATCCTCTGTTAAAAATTTGTACTCCCTTGATGATGAAACTTTTCAGTAATGTTTTAGACGTCTCACACGTTTATTAGCTAATCCTTATATCATGACATTTCCAAAATGGTGCCGGTTCTTCCCCGAAATATATGCTGGAGTTATCCTTCACCCTTGAACTCGGTCACGGCGAATTACCACACCTCCCCCATAAAAAAAGGCACAAAAGATTTTTACTCTACTGCCAACTGAAAAAGAATACCTTATTAACCAGCGCCGTAAAACGTCAAACTTTCCTCGGTGGCGTAACATTTCTGTTCACCAAACTTAATGATTCCAGACTCTCCGGCTGCTAACTTAAAAAGATATACTTTCATTACTTTTAATACTCTTTGTAGCAAAATTTAAATGAACAAATTACAATTATATATAAATAAATAATTATAAACAATTATATTATATATTCATATCTAAAATGAATATTATTATAATCTCTATGTTCTTAATCTTCAAGCCAAGTAAATTGCTGGTGAAACATCGACGTTTTGGGAGCATGAATCTTTCCATCTTAAGAATACCGAATCATTTGTTCTTCCACCAACAATTCACCTGTCTTGAAACCCAGAACATCTATGTTTCTAGAATAGGTATGTTTCTTCTGTAGTACGTGTGCACAAAATCAATACAAGTTAAAAGAATATGAGATATTTATAGAAAAATCTTTCTTCAGGTCAGTGTCAAACAGCGCCATTTTAATTACAATTGGTATAGCTACAGGGACTACAAAACAATAATTTGTTCTATATAAGAAGAATTTACAAGTTCGTCAAATGTTTTCTTCATAAATGATACTAAAAAGTTCAGTGTTCATAGCACTTCATAACTGAGTTAAGCCATTACACATACACACTCACTACAAAGCACACGCTAATTCACACACCAACATTATGCCTAAAACTGGGGTTTGATAACGCTCTGATCAAATTGTTACATAAATTTGTGGGTAGAATACAATCTTCCTCTGTGTAAAGTAGATAAGAGGTATACAAAATAAAAGTAAGGCTCTAATTATTCACCCATTCTTTTAAAATTTGCCCTAACAAGCGCTTACTTTTCCGTCTACTTTGTGTTAAGCAAGACAATAGTTGCAGAAATGATTTGCTAGCTTTTAAATACTAATAATACAGACCTCGAATTGGAAACAAAGTGATTTGCCTCTTAAACATTGATAAAATATTTCAAAATCCAAAATAATGATAGAGAATATGTTGGAAATGGCTAATGTCACAAAACATATATTCGAATAAACTTAACAAAATCTACATTTAGTATAGTAAATGCTTGTGAAGGAGCACGCAAGCTCTTGACAGGAAATTGAACATATATACATATTTGTTACCAATATATTTTAAACACAGTGTTTTACTTAGAGAAATTTTCGAAATTTTCGTATTGTATCCTTAAAAGTTGCTGAACATGTACAAAGTCAACAACACTAGGTTATTCGGAGGTGGTTGACGGGCAGTCGGAAGGCTAAACAGCAGCGCACTTGTCTAGAGTAACGATGAGTGTTATCGCCAGATAACCAGAAAATTTGGATGTTACGCTATCTGGAACTTTCTGGAAACTTCCATCGGCAGTTAGCGAGCTCCATCGCAAGTTGAGCAAGTATTAGAGAGAGTACTGTCCAGCAACGCAAAGAAGGTCCCTGAAAGGAATGTGCTATCTTACACAGTGGGACAAGGACAGTGAATGCGTGTCAGAGAACGCCTGCTAAACAAGGAGCATAACCGTTAAAAATACATGCGCCCTATTTATTCTGTACACTAATACCGAGAAGATTCATTCACAAAAGTAGAAGCTATCAGAATGTTTTTAATTGTCTGTAACTGTACTGACATGGGGTGTCATAAATTACCCAGGGAAGATGTGGGAACCTTCACCAACCCCCCTGCGTTTCAGGCCTTGGAGACTTACTCTCCTGTGGAGGGCAGTAAATAACTCAGTGAGCGAATTAACGAGTGCGTTTCCGGTGCAGCGAAAAACGTTCTCCAAGCGAGTTGGAGTGGTGTGTAGTGTTTAACGCCCGCTTTTACTACATACGGCACTGCAGGTGGTGACACTGATGATACATGAGATGAATATGGAGCACCGGTGGAATGAGATGGCGGGGGAAACCGGAGGTCCCGGAGAAAACCCGCCCCAACGCCGTGTTGTCCACTACAAATCTCACTTTGCGTTCGCCTGGGATCGAACCCGAGCCGCCTTGGTGAGAGCCAAGTGGTCTAACCACTGAGCCACGGCGTGGCCACGAGTTGGACTGGTAGGTTGGTTGCACTGAGTGCAAGTTACGTCGAGAGATTAGAGACGTCTTGTGTTTCGACTACTCAGCGAGTGAACCGCTCGAATGAAGAAGCTGCGTCGGGCGTATTTCGTCATGCCACTACTAATGACAACAGTAGAACAAGTTTACATTATTGAAGGACAACGTGAGCTAAGCGAAATCTCAACGAAAGTTCAACTGGGTAATTCAGTGACAACAGAAAATTCGTGAAGTGACAGTTTTTAAAAATAGTGGTAGTACAATCTAAATTGGAAATTCAACCACAATACTTTCTCTCTCTCTCTCTCTCTCTCTCTCTCTCTCTCTCTCTCTCTCTCTCTCTCCTCTCTCTCTCTCTCTCTCTCTCTCTCTTCTCTCCTCTCTCTCTCTCTCTCTCTCTCTCTCTCTCTCTCTCTCTCTCTCTCTCTCTGTCTCTTATCGGCCTAAACGACCTAGTCACCGGGCCCTTACCCCACACTCTTCCCCCTCTCTCGTTCGCAAACACATAAATACACGAGCTTTTGTTCTCTTATGTTTTCTCTAGGATCTTGAAACATATATTTAAATTATATTCTGAATATCTCTTGTTGGGCAGAAGTCAGTGTTAGAAAAAGTAATAAAAATGCTTTTTATTTTAATTTTGCCATTCGCCATGAACTATACAGAAGAAAAGAAGGAATTCCGGAACATTTTTAAGCTGGGTTTGGCAACATTGCCTCTGTAACTAAGTAGATGTATAATCTATGGTACACGACAAACAGAATTTATCTACGTTTCATGTATGGTTACGCAAGAAATGAGCAGATTCAGTTTTGTTTACCTGGCTCTTAATGTCTCCACTCCTTTGGTTTCTTTTATCTATCGTCACGCTCTACTTGCACATTTGCGGACATAAAGGAATCAAGTGACTGTCAAACAGTAGTTGATAACACTGGGCAACAACAAATAATTTTTAAATGTTTCGAGCACTTTGTGAGGTAATTCCTACTAATTTTGGGTTGAGAAAAACAAACATGACAATGAACAATTTTTATTAGCTCTAGTTTCTATGGTATACACAAGGTGGAAGTATTACATATTAACGGATTGAGAGAAAAGGATACATTTTAATTACATACATGCTAACAACAATGAAAGTGCATTTGATTTTCTTAACTGGTAATTACATGCTAAAAGTTCTAAATTGCTGTAGACATACTTCGTAGATAGTCGTGTCTGAAGAGAATCATGCGGTGGCCTAATGACTTCGTCGTCTTTTAGCTTGCCTCTTCTGATGGTGTTCCGCAGAATCCCTATACAAGACCAACAGTAATCTGCAAGCATTACTTCATTCCAACGGCCCTGATATCTTTGTTCCATAACAGAAATGTCCTGATACAATCTCTCCCCATGTTCATCACAAACAGCTCTACAACCAGGAGGGAAAAAGTCTAGGTGGGAGTGGAGAAAATGGGTCTTAAGGGACATGTTGCATCCAAGGTTACGATATTTTTGCAGGAGCACTGTCATCAATTTCTTGTAGTTGTCATCTCTTTTGTTGCCTAAAAATCCATTAACAACCCTCTTGAAGGCTTCCCAAGCTTCCTTTTCCCTCCCGTCCAAATTTGGTCAAAGGCAGGATACTTTACAAGTTCTCTTATTTGTGGCCCAACAAAAATGCTTCCTTAACTTTTAAATCACTTAATTTCCAAAATTTCTCTCTGATTGTGTTTTATTTGACAGGTGTGCCAACTCCCCCCAAAAATTCCCCCAAATTTAAAATCTTCACTCTAAAAAATGAAATGTTACTTTTATCTTCAAAACAAGAGCTAATCTATCACTATTATGGTGATTTTTGAATTCAGCAGATGGAAATACATGTAAATTCACTATTTTTAAGCCCGAAACATTTTCATTGTTGCCCAGTGTAATTTTAGACATCTCAGGAAAGTTGAAAGATTTATGTAAAGTATTCGTAGGGATTTAATTAATGTAACTCACAAAATTCATCGTAATAAAAATCTATAAATGATGTCGTCTCGAATATCATAAATAAATTACTGGCTAAATATTGCCTTTCTAAGCTAAGTTTACAAAAAAGAACCAGCTGCGACTGTTTATGAGCATAACAAACACTTTTCTACTCGGTACAATTTATACCAAAACATTCATACTTATGTCGATAAATGGTGTTCTTTGAAACAAACCTAAACTAAAAAATATGGGCTTGTTTATGTGTACAGCTTCAAAAAACAAAACATATGTTCATATTGCAAGTAAGTTTTGATACAGGAAGGATCAGGGCCATGTGCCCCCTTAAACCCCACCCATCCACCCAGTCACTAACTCACTCACTTAATCAAGGCTTGATCGCAGTCAATTCGACATTCGACTACGTTTTCACTGCATCGACAATGTTCAAAGTTAACTGGTATATGTATATAAAATACCACATCCAACGTTAAGTCACACCGGACGATGAATGAAATGGGTGATATGATGCTCAAATGAGCTCAGAGTCTACAGGGCTTAAAGTTACCCGAGGTTCATCTCTCAGGATAACAGAAAACCCCGGAAGAGAAACCTTATACACATAACTCACCCTGAATGAGTTAACCTAGCTATATGACTGTAGTTAACTTTGACCGCGGAACCTCGACCGATCAATTCCAATAACCTACCTGGATAACTTAAATCGAGTTCAACGTCAAAGACGAATTATTATAGAAGAAGGTGACCTTTTCAAAGAATGGTGGTTGGTCAATGAAATGACTTGAGAGGTTAGACTTTCCGAGGAATAGCAATCACCCTATTTCACTCATGGAAAAAAAAAGTATTAGCAACTTTGAGGTCATATACAACATGATCTTTTAATATTTTAATTCGGGATATTTCCAGCATCCACCGAAAGACTGCGCTGTGTACTATCAGTGACGTATCAATATTACTAATCTGTTCTGTTCAAGATAGTATTGTATTGTATCTGTTAAGGGCAAGATTAAGATCTGTAATGGACGGACTTCACCAAATCGAAGTCTCGGTAGCGTAGATGGTAGCGTGTCTACCTCCCGTTCAAGAGGTCCTTGAGTAAGGTTTTCCCGGTTTTTCCTGAAAGACGAATGTCGTGTAAGTAATCTAAGCTCCTGTGCTCGTTTGAGCATCATTTCATCCATTCCATCCTTCGTCCAATATGACTTAACGTTGGAGGACTTAAATTAACAAAATAAATAAATAAATAAATAAATAAATAAATAAATAAATAAATAAATAAATAAATAAATAAATAAATAAATAAATAAATAAATAAATAAATAAATAAATAAATAAATAAATAAATAAATAAATAAATAAATAAATAAATAAATAAATAAATAAATAAATAAATAAATAAATAAATAAATAAATAAATAAATAAATAAATAAATAAATAAATAAATAAATAAATAAATAAATAAATAAATAAATAAATAAATAAATAAATAAATAAATAAATAAATAAATAAATAAATAAATAAATAAATAAATAAATAAATAAATAAATAAATAAATAAATAAATAAATAAAAAATAAATAAATAAATAAATAAATAAATAAATAAATAAATAAATAAATAAATAAATAAATAAATAAATAAATAAATAAATAAATAAATAAATAAATAAATAAATAAATAAATAAATAAATAAATAAATAAATAAATAAATAAATAAATAAATAAATAAATAAATAAATAAATAAATAAATAAATAAATAAATAAATAAATAAATAAATAAATAAATAAATAAATAAATAAATAAATAAATAAATAAATAAATAAATAAATAAATAAATAAATAAATAAATAAATAAATAAATAAATAAATAAATAAATAAATAAATAAATAAATAAATAAATAAATAAATAAATAAATAATAAATAAATAAATAAATAAATAAATAAATAAATAAACAAATAAACAAACAAACAAATAAATAAATAAATAAACTTAATAAATAAATAAATAAATAAATTGAAAAAAATAAAAAAAAATCGTAGGATCTATAGTGTCGCGGAATCCATAGACTCAGCACACATCAGGATCAGTCACCTGGAGGAGACAAAGCAAAACCGGAAGTTATAGTTTTCGTTTAACTGTCAATCAGTGAGCATAATCTAATAACTAAAACATTATAGCAAGATGGCCTGGATCTATGCACGACAGTAGCACTGTGTTCCTACAGAGCACCGAGCGGGATAGCTCAGGCGGTTTCGTCTGTGACCCGCATTCGAGAGCTCTGGGTTCGATTCCCGTGGCCGAGCTACCTGATTCGTGGGCTTTTTCGGGGAGTTTTTGGGTCGCCATGTAGGTTGATTACATCCCCCGAATTTCCTAGCCCTGCATTTAATCTTCATTATTTCACATCATCTCATCTGTAGGTCTCTTTCAGAGTAGAAGTGTCGGCGGGAGTCTCGGCGCTGCGTGGCAGGATGATATGCTCTTGGTAAATACTTCTTCTTTCGGTAGGACGGTCTCCAATTTCCGGACCAGTCTGGCGTTCCGTTTCAGAACGACCGTGGGTGGGATGCCAGCTGTACTAGCTTAACGGGGAGTTTTTAACTGGTAAATTGTATGGATCCTGCCCACTGCACTGTCGTGACTCCTTGATAGGCCACCCCTGTCTCTTCTCGCCTCATCCTTCATCCCGGGGAGTCCCGCTTGAGTCAGAGGTACAATATGCGGAACTCCCTGCGTAGTAATCCAATCGAGTCCAATCCTACACTGTTTTAAATAAAAACGTATCGGAATCCTCAAACCAGGCGACCTTAGAGCACAGTTTGAAAATTGGGAAACATGAAGCTTATTGTGAGGTATATAGGTAAATATGCAAACTTATTGTGCTTTTCAATCCGCGGTGTCCTGCAGAACAAAACAGGTCACATATGAAAACCAGGAACACTGGAAACACAGTATGAGGTCCGACAAATGATATTTCCTGTACTATCTTTCCTGGGCTACAATGTTGTTTGAAAATTGAATAACAATAACCTACTGCCGTTTTGCACAATATCGCAAGAACCACCAGGAGTGAAGTCTCATTAAATGACCCTAATATACTCGGATTATTAACTGAGAAACTGCAAGGTATGGGAGGAAAAGATATCGTACATGACAAGAATCAGTACATCATTATAATGCTTTTACTTGGAGAGCAACTTGCCAAGCCTTAATTAATGAATATTTTAACTGAGGCGACTGAATTCATTTGATTTTTAATTTATAAAAGCTTCCTCTTTATAAGAATTCCTTATTAGAATGTTTTATGGTAAATATTTCATGGAAACGTAGAGTCAGACTGAAAAATTCAATGCCATAGCCGGGATTTGAACCACGTATCTTCTGGTTTCCGTCCAGCCGCACTACCATTGTGCTACTATGGCCAACGTGCCGATATGACATTAAATTCTCCAACTGACTCGTATTTTCCCGGTAAACCACTTAGGAGTTCTCATAAACACATGAGACAACTACCTTAATGGCGACTTACTACTTGTAAGTACTTTAAGGCCCGGGCTTTATAGTTAACCACTATTAGGTTAATTAATGGGAATTAATTATTATTTTCACACTGGCCGTGTGTAGGCTAAATTGTGGAAACGTAGAGTCAGACTGAAAAATTCAATGCCATAGCCGGGATTTGAACCACGTATCTTCTGGTTTCCGTCCAGCCGCACTACCATTGTGCTACTATGGCCAACGTGCCGATATGACATTAAATTCTCCAACTGACTCGTATTTTCCCGGTAAACCACTTAGGAGTTCTCATAAACACATGAGACAACTACCTTAATGGCGACTTACTACTTGTAAGTACTTTAAGGCCCGGGCTTTATAGTTAACCACTATTAGGTTAATTAATGGGAATTAATTATTATTTTCACACTGGCCGTGTGTAGGCTAAATTGTGGAAACGTAGAGTCAGACTGAAAAATTCAGAATTTAATGTCATATCGGCACGTTGGCCATAGTAGCACAATGGTAGTGCGGCTGGACGGAAACCAGAAGATACGTGGTTCAAATCCCGGCTATGGCATTGAATTTTTCAGTCTGACTCTACGTTTCCACAATTTAGCCTACACACGGCCAGTGTGAAAATAATAATTAATTCCCATTAATTAACCTAATAGTGGTTAACTATAAAGCCCGGGCCTTAAAGTACTTACAAGTAGTAAGTCGCCATTAAGGTAGTTGTCTCATGTGTTTATGAGAACTCCTAAGTGGTTTACCGGGAAAATACGAGTCAGTTGGAGAATTTAATGTCATATCGGCACGTTGGCCATAGTAGCACAATGGTAGTGCGGCTGGACGGAAACCAGAAGATACGTGGTTCAAATCCCGGCTATGGCATTGAATTTTTCAGTCTGACTCTACGTTTCCACAATTTAGCCTACACACGGCCAGTGTGAAAATAATAATTAATTCCCATAAATATTTCATTTTAACATTTCAATATTTTTCTTTACTTCCAATATTGAATTATTTTCTTTTAAATTAGAACTTTTGATTGCTTTATTTGCATTTCTTTCACATTTTCTTTTTATACATTTTAGCTAAGTTTGCAATACTTCAATTCTTGCAGGCGTCATATACTGCATGACTGACTATGGCAGGTTCTGGAGGCAAACGGCAGTGACGGCAACTTCTAATGTTAGAGGGAGGCGTAGCAATCGAGTCTTCTCTAGTGCAATATTTCCTACTGCTATCTCCACTGATGGTACATTACATGAGTCTGATGCTGGGTAAGTGGGGGTTGCTGTCAATAGTACCATCTACGACCGTGTCACTACGGCATCGGAATTTCCAGTGATTTTCTAGAGCGCTCTATCACTTTTAGAACTCTTGGATCCTGCACCTTGCCTGTAGTTCCCTCCAATATATCTTCTTTCGGCAGTTCTGAGACCTCTTTTCCTTTTCCATTCTACTTTCCCGCTGAAATAATGCCGAATCACAGTGCACTTCAAATCAAAACAAAAACAAAGCGATATTGACAAGGAGTTCGTAATTACATTGTTTGGCTATAGTATTAGATTGGTTCCTTTGTAATTCTCATAGAATGACGATCGTTTAGCAACCTATTATGTGTTTCAAATGGGAAGAGTTCTCGCCTGTAGCCAATCAGAAGCCTTCGCTGTTGCCACCTCGTTATCCACACTCTTATTTTTCCCTCTCACTCGCACACTTGCGAGTGTTCTTGGCGCTAACGGAAACCGAATTTTCCAAAGTTTTATAATAATGCAGTTGTTGAAATCACAATTGCAACTTGAATGTTCGTATATTACGCAAATGTTTTAAATATTTAATTTAAAGTTAATTATAGTTTATGGATGACTTTTTTTTCTAATCCAACGAAAATATCAGTGGTGTATCCGTATAGCTGTGAATATTACTTACGTTAAGAGATAATTCGTCATTGTCATTGTCTTCAACGTCTGAGTACTGCAAATGTATGATGATAGGTTCCAAAATCCAGTCACATGCTATTTTTTTCCAATATTTTTCTTGTAGTTTATCTTGTAGTTTGTCTTGTTGTGTTCCTTGTCAATTTCTTCGTAAAAAAGACGTTCAACGTCAGTCAGTTTAAAAATAATATTTCTGATTGCAACATAATTTGAACCCACTTTAACTCAATTGGATTGTTCTAGCAGTAGTAAGGGGGAGGGGTTTGGATCGCGTCTCATTGATCCAGCTGATACACTTTTTCAAGGAAGAGTAACTGAATAATGTTGCTTTGAACTCTAGAGTAAATAGAGATTACGAACCAATCAGAAACAAAGATATAATGTGACCAGACACGTTCTGCCAGACTAGCAAGAAGTGTATCGTTTCCTCCCATCGAATTTAACAAACACCTTGGCTTATTCATCTTTCAACACGTCATGTCAAATGTTTACGTTTCAGTTCTTAGTAATTTTAAATATACATTCACCCATACATGCCAACCAATAATGATATTCATTACAGTGCTTACGTCGCAATGCATTGTTATAATATAATGGTATCTACTTTATTTATTTGTATTAGGAAAACTATTTGAGCTAAACATATGGGGTTTTTACGCTTATGGTAAATATATTACCCTCTCCTTCCTCATAGTTCAGTTTTTGCAAAATCTGAGTTTTTGTCTTAGCGCGAATAGTATTTATTAGATATTGATTACTTTGCCGCTCGTCACCCACCACTTAGGGTGAATACAATACGACAACACTGCAATACTCCGATTGGTTGACAAACACCTTCCCATTTAAAACCAATAGTGCACCGTCAGCTGATGGCAGAGCGGTGATCAAGCATTAATTATGATGGACCGCAATTATAATTTAAGACCAATCAAAGTTTGATCAAATCCCACTAATCCTTGATCAATAAGAATTTAACCTAAAATACTACATATGTTCCTCAATGATGCTGCAAGACAATACAACCTGTTAAAACTTACCGATGTTCGAAAAAGTTAAATTTTATAATAAAATGCTTATTTAAATAATCTTCTGCAATTTTCTCGGGTACGTTTCTATCTACTTCTCATTGTTTCCCAATTACATAGTTCACATCATATTGCGCTATTCTAGCGTGAAAAGGTAGTGCGAATTTAGGCTTTAGACTTAGTTTTCAAACTTATATCCAACATCGAAAAATATTAGAAAATGTTTGGTTGCACTTGATACATATAGCGAATTGTTTATACTTTTAAAACATAATAATTACGTCTGTTGGAGTAAACTATACTGGTATGAAGCTTAACCATGAAAATAGTGCTCCAAAATACACTAAAATGTGACGGTTACGTACTAGATCTTCAAGTAATTTCGAAAACATAAGTCTTGAAAGCGTTAGCTTTGAGTAAGAGACTTGAATCCTTTTATCTCCAAAGAAGTACGTAATAGGATTGTGTACAGTCCACTCCTGTTTGTGCACCCCTTTCTTATCATAATGACGACATAGAGGCAAGCGCTGGAACCGCCCAGATGATCAAACGAAACATTACATCACGTCAGATTAGTGGAAAAGCAAATCTGTCTGCAGCGCCTATAATTATCGGCAACAAGAGAAGTCTTCAAGAAGCACTTCAGTCCTTGCAAGAGAATTAATTACAAACTGATTTTTCTTCTACTTGTGTTATATTGTTTTATTATTATTATTATTATTATTATTATTATTATTATTATTATTATTATTATTATTATTATTATTATTATTATTATTATTATTATTATTATTATTATTATTATTATTATTATTATTATTATTATTATTATTATTATTATTATTATTATTATTATTATTATTATTATTATTATTATTATTATTATTATTATTATTATTATTATTATTATTATTATTATTATTATTATTATTATTATTATTATTATTATTATTATTATTATTATTATTATTATTATTATTATTATTATTATTATTATTATTATTATTATTATTATTATTATTATTATTATTATTATTATTATTATTATTATTATTATTATTATTATTATTATTATCATCATCATCATCATCATCATTATCGCCATCATCATTATCATTATTATTATCATCATCATTATTATTATCATTATTGTTATTATTATTATTAATATGGACTCAAATATTACCGTTGGTCTGGGTGCGTGGGTGCAGGTCTACTGATGTCAAGGTCATATTAGTGCCGCTGGACCATATTAGCTTAAAAATCCATTTTTTGTTTCGGTCATTACACCAAATCGTTAAGACCACTCAAAATTCAGAGTAAGTTCTTGTGAAAGTGTTCGAGCTGAACTATTTAATTTAGAAACAGTTCCAAAACACTATTTCCAATGACTGTGCAGAGTGTAGTTACAGGGTATTAGTGAGGAGGACATTGCCAATTTTCCACCCACCATACTATGTTCATTTTGGTACTATTACTCTCTGAAACGTCGGTTTTCTTAACATTAAACTATTAAACGCAAAATCAACTCCTTCCAGACAATTTGTAGCATTATTGTGAATATAATTAAGTGGAGCTAGCCACCCCAACGCGGAATCGAATCCGGGACCTTTAATTTGGGATATAACGCAGACCATAGGACAATGGAAACAATAGATGATAGTGATTGTACTCCTTTTACAATTTCTTCTAAGATCCATGAGTGTGCAAACAGTATTGTCTAACAACAAAACTTTCTATAAATATCAAACATAGTATTTTAAAGAAAAATTTTATCAACAAATATGAGACACTAAGTTTATCAAGATACTCCTCCCAGCCAAACGACCATTTAAACGCTATTTTATAATTATTTCTTTGTTTACTTCTTTAAAACAATATTAAGTGGTCTTACAGAGGTGTGGGAATTTTCTACTAATTTTGTGAGAAATCCAAAATTACCATTTTTATCACCTTTTAGCTAAAAGTGGAAAGTTCGTGTCACTTTGTTCCAGCTGTTTCCTTCGAGAAAGAGAGTGTAGGCAGCAGGATCTCAGCTGACAACACTCTCCCCTAGAAAACAAAGTGCAAATTACACAGGTTAATGCCCTAGCCAGCGCTGTTTAAATCTCGAACAAAACATCGAAAATTAACATCGATTAGTCGAACTCTTCCTTATTCCTGGCAAACAAGAGCACGAGGTTAGAACTTTGTTGTTTCTTGGTAACCATTCGGCACGTGAAGATAATCTTGTTTATTGTACAAAGGCAACTGTCTGAAACAGTGGAATAAGCATCAACTGATAACGTCTAAGTTACATTACATATTTCAATTCATGCTTCTTCAATACTAAACATTTTAGTTTCTCTATGGCTGCTTATCTGCTAGTCCTGAGAAACCTTATATCTCACTTTCTTCGTAAATACACGATTTGAGATCCCTTTAGTCCCAAAATGACCAAGTGTAGACAAACTATGTATTTAAAATCGAATTCATCAATACATATCAGTCCATAATTAAAGAGGATCTAAAGATAATATCATTTAAAATCTGCATTGTTAAATTGTCTCCATAATTAGATTATAAATGCAGATTATTTATTTATTCTACTTATTTAAGATTAATTTAGGAGGCATGATGTATCCAAACGTAAAGCTTTCTCTACCCATTACAACTCATATAATTCTTTATATGTTGAAGTATAAAGTACTTTGTATAAAAGTAGCTTTAATACTCACGTTACACTACCCCCATTAAAACGACAGCTAAGTTAATAGTATCAAATGGTTGCATGCACAATACGGAAAATCAAATACATTCACAAATCGTAGGTAAATAATATTAGTGGACCAAAGCTAGAAAAAAAAGAGACGAATCGACTAAGATATTTTGCGAGTGCTGCGTAAAATTCAACACGAAAAAAACTAAAGATGTAACAACGAATATTCTGAAAAAGCACTAGTGCTAAGGAATAAGTTGTTTTATATAAATTATAAATTCTTGCTTATCTTTTATACATTATCAGTTATGCAAAATAAACAACTGTCAATACAAATAGGGCTGCACCACTTTATATTGCTTATTCAAGTATGTATAATTATTTATTATGAAAGATATTTTAACATAAATCGTTAAGTCATGTTGGGGAAAATGAAAAAGAAACGTGTCTTTAAAAATATTTGTGTCGCGTTCTTGAAAGATGCTGAAATTAAATATCAAGTATACTAAACTTTCTTCTCAATGTCATACGATTTCAAGAATTTATTTTCAATCACTTTAAAGCTTAAATTAAAAATTCTGCACCACTATAAACGTATTTTTGTAAGTACTCCACATAAGGTAATAGCAAATTATTTGAAATTTTCCAGAAAAATTCATAAAATCCAGAATACTGAAAATGTCCATGATAGATCAACTGCAGTATCATCTGTGAATACCTATAAACGTATGAAAACAAAAGTTCCGCTCCATCATTTTGGCTGCTAGAAGTTTTTAAAGGGATGTAGAAATAATTTCTATTTGCCTGAATGTTGCACTAATTACGTAAAAAGTAATTCTTCTGTTAGCTTTATCTTCATCATGATGTAAATGTGTTAATTCAAATAATCTTAATTTAAATGTTCTTAATGTTAATTACGTACATTTATTCCTCCATAGATTCACGCAAATTTGCAGAAACCACAGTCGGCTCTAAACAAGTTGGATTTTCATCGTCAAGAGCTTAAGAGGAAAAAAACTGAATCAATCAGTTCCATCAGTTCTAACAGTTTTAAATAGCTTCAGGAATTACCATTACATGGATTTGTTTCTCTACCTGCTGAAACTAATCGTAGTCCATTTGATTTTGCTGAAAGGGAATCTGAATTAGTTTCACGAACAATCCAAACTTAACCAAGGAAAAATTAAAACTCAAAATATCTAGTAAGTGCTAAAAAGTTTTATATTTCAATTATCTCTACATTTTTTCTGTAGTGAGTTAGCTAATTTGAGGCTTCCTATTTAACAATATCAGATTAAACATGGATCCTCACTACGCGCCGAAGACGAAGAAGCAGTCCAGCTGTGGGTGGCAAGATGTTATAGTGCACAAAATAATTGAAGGAGGAAAAATTCAGTCTTTAGGAGAAATTGTGGGCAAGGTTTTGTGGAATTCTCGTTAGAACTATCACCAGGAAGTACAATGTCTTACTACTACAGTCAGTCCGAGGGTGCTTTTCAGGCTAGAAGTCCACATTTTGCAAAAAGAATGTTCTTTCATTGAGATTACGTATGCGCCTTCACACGTCTGGGATTGTTGCTGCAAAACTGCATGACCTTCGCTACAACGTTTGCCACATTCGCCACATTTGGCTCGCGGCGATTACTTTCTGCTCAAAAGCTTGAAGAAATGTCTGGATCGACGTAGATTTACATAACTTGAAGCTGAAGGAGATGTTTATTTTGGACAAAAATTCTTTTAGAAGGAACCTTTTACATTAGGAATATCCTTGAACTAAATGCAGAATTTATGGAAAATCTCTTAAATGTTGGTGAGGTCAATAACTTCCAAATAAATAAACAAACAAAAATAAAACTTGTATACTAGAAGCGTCCTACGAAGTTTATAGACCAGCATCTAATTCCAAACTATCCTTACTACGTTTCGACCACTTATGAAGAAATCTTCTCTATTTAACCCATTTGGTCAAAATATTATGTAATTGTCCTAAGAGATCTGGAAAAAATAATAGGTCACCTTATAAAGTTCGAAAAATAGCCCTACTTTTTTTTAATTATGTGGTACTTTTACACTATAATATATCCTTCACCTTTATTTTCAATCCTTTGTGTACTTTAACTAGTGGAATTACTGGATACCTTAAAACTAAAGTAATTAATAATAATAATAATAATAATAATAATAATAATAATAATAATAATAATAATAATAATAATAATAATAATAATAATAATAATAATAATAATAATAATAATAATAATAATAATAATAATAATAATAATAATAATAATAATAATAATAATAATAATAATAATAATAATAATAATAATAATAATAATAATAATAATAATAATAATAATAATAATAATAATAATAATAATAATAATAATAATAATAATAATAATAATAATAATAATAATAATAATAATAATAATAATAATAATAATAATAATAATAATAATAATAATAATAATAATAATAATAATAATAATAATAATAATAATAATAATAATAATAATAATAATAATAATAATAATAATAATAATAATAATAATAATAATAATAATAATAATAATAATAATAATAATAATAATAATAATAATAATAATAATAATAATAATAATAATAATAATAATAATAATAATAATAATAATAATAATAATAATAATAATAATAATAATAATAATAATAATAATAATAATAATAATAATAATAATAATAATAATAATAATAATAATAATAATAATAATAATAATAATAATAATAATAATAATAATAAACATACCCTATTTCATATTTCAAATTCTTATATTCAAATCGTCACAATTTGATCAATATGAACAAAACTTAGAACATTCTTCACACTTCTGAGGTACGAGGAAATAGCTTACTATTAACCTCCATGCAGTACAGATCAACAAACTGCACTGAAGAGCACGCCAGTAACCAAACGCATATTATGAGTCTATAACAAGGTTCGCATGTGTACTTAAAACCTCAGCCTGCAGAAGTACTTTCGTATCTATGCCCCCGAGGGAGGGAGGGAGGAGTGAGGTGAAATGACGCTAAGGGCGGTGGAACCTGAAGAGAAAAGAACAGCAAATGACACTGTCCCTAACTGCTACAAACTGGAACTCCCCTGTAAGTGCAACCAGATTCCCCTCTCGCCTGTGGGCTTACACATTCCCTTGGGGACTCGTGAGGCGGAACCCCCACCCTCTATTCGCAGGACGAGAATTTACAGAGAACTTTATTCCCTCCTCTCGTCACCGAAATCCTTCTTGACACTTAGAATCCTGAAATATAAAACCAGGATGAAACTGAAATGAAAGAAAACTGAGGTGAAATAGGAGATAAAATTCGGGAGATGTAGTTATATTTTTATGCATTCGCCCATCAACTCAAGAAAACGCCCCAAAAATCATGGGTCAGTAAGAAGGCCAGAGGAATCAAACCCACCTCGTTGGAGGCCACGGACGCTACCACCTGAGTTACCAAAATAATAAAACAGACAGAGTTCGTAGAATCCTCAATGAAATCACATCACTATTACTCATCCACCACTTGTGTGCCAACCTGCGTAGGTTCTGGACGTTATAAAAACTCTTTTATTACATGCTTAGCTTTGTAAAGACATCGAGTTTAAACGTAAAATCATAACTCTACCGGTAGACGACTTAGTGTCGCTACGGTTGGCAACGCTGTAAAATTTTATTTTGGTTTCACGTGATCGCCCCGTGCCACGTACGTACATAACCTACTTTTCCTTTTTCCCATGTTAGCCTTTTATTTTATCTTCCAGCAACCTTATCAGCTACAGTTTCTGCATTACGAGTTTCTGCAAATAAGAACCAGACTGTATGGACATTTAAAGATAGCGCGTTATCTCGGACACCTCTGCGTTATTGTTTTGGTAGCGGCTTCTTATCAGTCTCAGTGGCGGCTGGTTTCAAGGTCCAAAGCAAAGTGTCGCCTACTAGCAACGGAGAAAGACTGAATGTGTAACACACAGACGACTTTACTAATTACCATTTGATATGTTTTATTGAACTACCAAAACATCCATTGTTTTAGACTGACCACTAAAATTAAGCTGGTCACTTTCACTTTAAGTTATAGGCACACATTAAGCTATTAATTTAAGTATTAGTATAGCTCATAAATAATTGTTCCTTTTTTCTTTTAATGGCCTATTTACATTAATTTTTACTTCTAGATATTACTAAATATATGTTCTTAGCTTTAATGTTTAACATTTGATTTAGACCAATTTTCTCCATTTGTTCTTGACCATACACGGCTTTACCTCCAAATTTCGGATTCTCTGGAATCAAATACTGTTTTTTTGTCGTTTAACTCAAATTGTTATTACATACCTACGGCTCCGCAAGCAGTGGACAACAACAATAATAATAATAATAATAATAATAATAATAATAATAATAATAATAATAATAATAATAATAATAATAATAATAATAATAATAATAATAATAATAATAATAATAATAATAATAATAATAATAATAATAATAATAATAATAATAATAATAATAATAATAATAATAATAATAATAATAATAATAATAATAATAATAATAATAATAATAATAACAATAACAACAACAACAACAACAACAACAACAACAACAACAACAACAACAACAACAACAACAACAATAATAATAATAATAATAATAATAATAATAATAATAATAATAATAATAATAATAATAATAATAATAATAATAATAATAATAATAATAATAATAATAATAATAATAATAATAATAATAATAATAATAATAATAATAATAATAATAATAATAATAATAATAATAATAATAATAATAATAATAATAATAATAATAATAATAATAATAATAATAATAATAATAATAATAATAATAATAATAATAATAATAATAATAATAATAATAATAATAATAATAATAATAATAAATAGTGATGATGATAATTATTATTATTAATCAAATATTGTATTGCACGCCTTTTCCCCCAAATAAGAGTCAGTCTAGGTGGCTTAATAGGTTAAGCGCTGCGAACTCAAACCCTATTCACAATAATGGTTTTTAAGTGTGCTCAAAAGTGACAACCCCACATCAAGAGATTTGTCTGTATCGGTAGCTAGATGGTAGGTTGTTTGCCTGACGTTCTAGAGGTCTCGAGTTCGAATCTCGGTCAGAGTGAGATGATAAGGTTTTACCGGTGTTTTCCCATATCCTGAAAGACGAATGCTGCTCTATGCACTTTAGGCTCATACGAGACCATATTGTTCATCTTTTAACCTCTGTAATCTTCCTCTAAGCGCGGCTATGCTTCTTTTTTATTTACCTGTGTTGTCCTAGGTTTTTGTTCCTCACTGTACCACACTCCACCAATGAACTCACCTCTGATAGTTGACAATTTTTGTATCAGAACATCTGAAAAAAGAAATCGTTTGTTTGCCTTGTTTTGAGGAAAAATATACCCAAGTCGTCATTTTCTAATTTATTTGTTATATAGATTATACAACCCGTGCATTGTAAAATGATTTGTCGGAAACTTAAACCATCTTACTTTCTCTAGCACATACATAGTGGGTAGCCAAGTTATAGCATTTCACCCAAGAATTCGATACAAAGATTTCACTAGAAATATATGATTTGAGCTCTCCTGAAACAAAAATAATAAGAGATCCACATATATGTCAATACCAACCATAACTCAAAAACAAAAGATCGGTTATATATCAAAATTGGTATTTAAAGATGAGACATGAAGAATTTCAAGAAAACCTCCTCTTTCCAGTCTAACTTTACATGGGACATTTTTCGAAATGTTTGATATCTCAAAAATGCTGATGACTTCCCTTAAATGCCATATTTTAAGATGCTTTTATCACAAATGAAATGTATGTTGTGGAAATGTCCTCAGAAGTCCTGTTTATTCTGGATGACTTTTGCGTAGCTGGTAAACCGTAAGGATATAGGCAAAACCTTACTATACAATAAAGATATTTCGTTAAAACACACGATTGATAACAAATACATCTTTTGGGGGTGAACTATTTCGGAGATATGTCCTATTACAGGTTTGAATTTTCCAACATTTTATTCTTTTCTCAAATAAGAAATCATTATTCATGTTGATGTCTTGGTCATGGAAAAAGAAAGAAATGTCAAGCCATCACCTAGCAACCAGTTCTTAAAAGATTGTTCTATGACTTATAGGCTACTATATATTTCCCTTGCACCTATAAAAATTAGCAAAATAAATATTATGGTTATCTCTATTAACATTAAATTGATAAGGAATTAGTATTTGTAAGAACAGTTTGTACAAGAGTAGAGAAAGTTGTGTGAGTGCCACCTATCAGGTTTGTTACCAAATGATCATCTCAATTTAGAATTCCTTGCACCTAAATAGGATAGGTATACTACCAAGATGTGAATGTCCGTCTGTAAAGCTGGTGTCATGAATTCCTCCCACCTCCTGGTGTGCCCAGGCTTAAACGAAGATATCCAGAAACAGGGTGTTATGTGTAATCTATACTGGAAGGCCAGAGACATTTTAACGCTGACAGTGTTAATTAAATATGTTTATTGCTTATTTGTGTATTTACCTATTTGTTTATTTGTTTCCCCGGGCCCCGTAGGGGAGGGGATCCGTCCCCTTCAGCTGCCGTGGTGCGGGCGCTGTGGACCCCTAGCACTCATGGTACCTCTGACGTTATATCGAGCTCCTCCCTGAATGGGGGCAGTGGTTCCCGATACCCATGGGAGATCGGTTACGTATCCGGACGGGGGCGAGGAAGCCACATATTCCCGCGTACTAGCCATCATAGCTAGTAGAAGGTGTGCTAGATCACCAGGCGACCCTACCGAGGTTAATCGGTTGCCTTCCCTTTTGGGGTTGGCGTGCGTAAGTGGCGTATCCACTTCCATCTCTTCTTAAGTCCATAGAACCAGATGGCATGCTTGTTAGTCTCTAAGTCTTGCCCTATGGAAAGCCCCACGGAGGTACCGGGCGCCCTTTCGGGATAGCTCGGTAACTTCCTGGTCGTCAGATGGGGGGGGGGGGTCAGTCTTCACTTTGTGTGGATTGATTTATCCAATTCCTGTCAAATGAGTTATCAAATGTAAAGGATTAAGTTCCAAACAAAGCCATATGTAACAACAGAATCCCTTGCCATGTTATATCCATAATTATAATTCCTATTACTCTTCTCATTTTACATTAACTTCATCAAATGTTGCTATTGGCAACTCCCGACTTGCTTGCAAAACATTTTCGGAAGTCCGTAACTTCCCATTCCATTTTCTCTTCCCCATTAATCAATACCATATGATACCTAACTTTCGAACCTCAACCAGTTTATGTCTATCTCACATATTATTATAAACATCTTTTAACAGCCAATAATGTCAGATCTTATTTTAATGTTAGTTTCTTTTGCCTCTGCTAATCTTTTTTATTTTTCCCATTTAATTCCTAACTAAATGCATTCTTACACCTATTTATGTATAGGTATTCCTTTAATTGGGCCACTTTTGCAAAACTCATCTTGTCATTTTCAAAATATTTCTGAAAAAGCAAGAAAGTTTACACACATTATTAATTTAATTATACTAAACTCTCTTACTAAAAGTAAATTAAAGCGTCATTCTTTAGGGGACATACCGAAGGTGAAAATGAGACTCAAAACGTGAAAAATTTAAATAAAGTGATAGGTACGTATAAGACAAAGCATCGTTTTACTATAAAAAGAAGAAACATAAACGTATACGAAGATGAAGCTGTAAAATAAAAAAGAAATAAAGGCACAAAAGAACTAAAATTCAATAAAAATGTGAATAATGGATAACTGAACAAACAAAAGATATCTTAATGAGTTGAGTAATAAAATATTGTTGAGCCATAAGTTAAAGCGATCCTGTTTATGTAAGATTGACATTAACAATGAAGTGAAAGAAAGAAAGAAAAACTGGTTGATAATTATACGCTAAATGAAATGAAGTAGTCCAATAGCATCTACATGTAAGTTAAACAATAGGTATCTCTTATTACATTATGGGGTGATTAAATGTAAAAAGAAGCCAACTGCTATATTTAAACAAACGATGGCTGTGTGCAGAAGTGCTGCTGTTACTGATTGAAATTCAAGATTATTATAAATCTTTTGTCGAAAGTGGAATAACGTCATATGAGTGAAATAGTTACAATTCTAGCCAGAGAATAATGCTTTTAAGAAACATGCTTTAACATTACAAGATTATAAAATACAGAAATAAAATTACAGAAGATAATTCAGACTCTTTGGTCTGGATCGTTCACTTTATATCATTTAAACCATCTTGTTCTCGCTAGTTGTTACCAAGGGCTATTTGAAAAACCTTATTTGTGTCCTGATTTGTATTCACCATACCCCATTTATTTCCAAAGGTTTAATCTGTGGGAATCCATCATATTCTTGTATACATCCTTGAAATGAGGTAGATCCGACCGATCATTTACTTCAACTTTGACGTAATGTAATTGTTTGACGTTTAAGAGGAGATATTTAAATTCTCACCTGCCTGTTGGATACAAATTGAAACAGAAATCTTATAGCAAGATAATGTTCTAATAAATAATCTATATTACTATACAGTATTTCCACAATGAAAGTATTAAAGGTAAAACAACTAATTCAGTGAAATTTTAAAAAGCTATTTCAAAGTTGCTTACAAAACGTTAAACGTCAGTTTCGATTCATGAAGACTAGTAACTATACTTTGCACAATGCTCGCTTTTTTAACAACAGATCATTCTTAAACAAAGAGTAGAGCAGAAAAGGCCGGATTGGTACATAAACTGCATAAAACAGTGCATTGTGGAAAGAAGGATCGAAATATATGTATTTCTGATTCAGTATGTACTTACATACTCAAAAAGAAGTAAAAGAAAAGTTATAAAGTCTTGCAGAAGTTAAATAAAAAATAGATATAATAAACAAAACTGAAAGTACTTTCAAGTTCCATACATTATGGCACGGATCTAATCCGTAGCGGGGCTCTTCGTATTTTCAAGGTGATCCCAGGGAGGAAGGGATAAAGATTGACCCAAAGGACGACCAGATCGAACGAAGATCCATGCTAGCAAGGAAAAATGAAATGTGTAGTGTTTAACGTCCGCTTTTACTACATACGGCACCGCAGACGATGACACTGATGATACATGAGATGAAGATGGAGCATCGGTGGAATGAAATGGCGGGGGCAACCGGAGATCCCGGAGAGAACCCGCCCCAGCGCCGTGTTGTCCACCACAAATCTCACTTTGCGGTCGCCTGGAATCGGACCCGGGCCACCTTGGTGAGAGCCAAGCGGTCTAACCACTGAGCCATGGCGCGGCCGTGCTAGCTAGGTTGGGGCTCCTCGGATTCCAGAATAAAATTAATCTCAGCCACCTGGAGTCTAGAGGTGCCAGACTGAAAAGAGTCACTCTGTCAAGAAGGGGCTCTAGGTATCCAACCAAGCGCCATAAAGAACTCTACACCAGTTCCACCATCCCGCCGCAAGGCCCTAGTCGATGCCAACTGTTTGAAACGTGGCCGCGCCGTGGCTGAGTGGTTAAGCCGCTCGACGCTCACCAAGGCGGCCTGGGGTTCGATCCCAGGCAAAGTGAGATTGGGGGTGGACAACACGGCGCTGAGGCGGGTTTTCTCCAGGTCTCCAGTTTCCCCCGCCACCTCATTCCACCGATGCTCCATCTTCATCTCATATATCATCAGTGTCACCGCCTGCGGTGCCGTATGTAGTAAAAGCGGGCGTTAAACCTTACTCATTTTACATGTTTGAAACGTGTGAAATGAGACAGATCCAACTTGTGGAAATAACATAAGAACATGGCCAGAATGGCCGAACCAACGGAAATTGAATCGGGAACTCCCGAATGGGAGCCTCGCTCAAAATGGGTAAACTTCCAGCTGTGACGTCCATTTCTGTAGGACCGTTAGATCAGGAGCTTTCACTACAAACAGAACAAAATATAGTTTGATGAGGAATTTTATAAACGTTATTTGAGACCGATGTTACATTGATGTGTTTGACGACTACAGCAGAATACAGAACCAGTTCTAAGCGATTTAGTCTTAAAATTGCCACAGATATTCCTTGTAGTTTTTATAAATGCTTTTGTTGAACCACAATCTCAGAGTGCTCTCGTACATAGCACTAATGAAACAAAATAATTACAGAAATGTATGTATATTTCAAAATAAATACTTTTATTTTATTACCATCATCTACAACAAGAACACCATAGCATGTTACGATAAGGGATGTGGCCGAGGCATATCTCGGGGTTGTGTAAACAGGAGCAGAATTCTGGAGAAGCCGGCACTCGGCTTAGAAAGCCAGACCTTCAAGCTTATAGCAACAATCCTCAGTGAAAACAGAATTAGAGTACACGATGGACTAACACAATCCAAAAGAATCCAGCAAGCGAAGTGAGTATTACAGGGAGATTTCTAAACCTCATTATGTTCAACGTACTTGTACACGATGTGAAACAAAGGATACAAAATAGAGGAGGTGAGAATGTGGCTATATGCTGACGACATGATCCTGCTATCAGAAAGAAGAGAACTTCTTCAAGAAGCCAACAATAAACTGGAAAGATGGTCCCAGGAGAATGACCTAATCATCAACAAGGACAAGATGAGAATAATGAAATTCAGAAATGGAGCACCCCCGGCAAACACCGATAGATTCACCTGTGGAGAGCAAGAATTCGAAAGAGTCAAAGCCTACACATGTCTAGGACTCACATTACAAGTAAGAGGCTACTCCTTTACCAAACACATCGAAGATAGAACAATAAAAGCAACGAAGAAAGATTGCGACCATTGCCTCATAGAGAATACAACTTACATGGAACCACCTAACGTATTCAAATCTCAATCGGCTAGAGGGAGTAAAAGCAGCCTACCTGCCCGCCTCAGTAGCGTAGATGGTAGCGTGTCTGCCTCACGTTCAAGAGGTCCCGAGTTCGAATCTCGGTCAGGGTGGGTTACCTGGATAAGGTTTTCCCTTATCCTGAAAGACAAATGTCCGGTAACTCTCGGCTTCATGGACTCCGGACTCATTTGAGCATCATTTCACCCATTTCATTTATCGTCCAATATGACTTAAAGTTGAATGACGTAAATTAGAAATAAAAAATCAGCCTACCTGAAAAGGATGCTCTGTATCTCAAAATGGCATATACTATCTACTCGTATATTAGCAGATTCAACCTACTTCGTTGATGACCTGATGACAGCTCACAGCCTGACGTTAACACCACTATCCACCAGATTCCCGGACAACAGGCGACATAAACCAATGACTCCACCCAGCGATGACAAACAGCGAATACGCCTAAGTAAGGGATATCACAGTCCCACCTACAGTGCACCATATGTGGAAGACCCTGGGATACATATCACATCATTGAGTGTAAAGAAAGAATACTGACATTATCACACTATGCACACGATGCTAACTTGTTTAAATTACCTGCGCGGTGTTGTCCACCACAAATCTCACTTTGCGGTCACCTGGGATCAAACCCAGGCCGCCTGGTGAGAGTCAGACGGTCTAACCACTCAGCCACGGCGCGGCCGCTGGTGATAGAGTTTGTTTTTCTGTAATTTACGTCCTCCAACGTTAAGTCATATCGGACGATGAATGGAATGGGTTAAATGACGCTCAAATGAGTCCGGGGTTCATGGAGCTTAGAGTTACCTGACATTCGTCTTACAGAATAACGGAAAACCCCGGAAAAACCTTATCCAGGTAACTCACCCTGACCGAGATTCGAACTCGGGACCTCTTGAACGTGCTACCACCACGCTACCAAGGCGGGCTGCTGGTGATAGAGTAGGTATATATAGCAAAGAGGTATATGTATCTGCCTTTTCAGCAAGCGTGGCATCATTTTGAAGCACTGTTCAAGATTAAGCACATAGAATATACGTATAACTTTGAGCAACGTCTTCAAATGACAAATTGGCATCCCAGATACCCACAGTTCTTCCCCGATGCACCTTCACAATATTTACATACATCACACCAGCTACAATTAAAGGACATTGGGACTGAATTTTCTAACTTTTTAAATGTTAAAGCTATGTTTTTAAACATGAGTAAATAAAGAAATGATCACAAAAGCCCTAGCTCAAATGGTTTACCAGATACTGCCAAGATATGTTCAATTACCGAAAAACTACCTTGCGTATCCATATTTGTCAGTGAAGTATGATAATGATATTTTCTGATGCCTTAGTTGAGCGAAAATAAACATAAGTACATATTTGATTGAAATTAATCTTATTACTTGATGAGAAATAAGTGTGACGTAAGGAATAAAGTAATCGTAAAATACATATTTGAATCCTTAGCATGTTTGGGATTATCTATGCAAATTTACTTACAAATCATAGCAAAACTGAAATGTAAAGTAACCTTCTCAGCTGTTTATACAAAATATCTGTTCACTATTTTTACGTTAGCAATTTTCTCTTTTCACACAATTATGTGATATATCATGCTAAAGAGTTCGATTAAAATTGCAATACATATATATAATTTTAAAGAAATATTATTCAGTATTTCAAATACTGTTTCACTGCACGCATATCTGCATGATAACTGGCAGCTTTTTTAAGCTCAATTTTCTGTTTGCATAAGTGTTGCGTCATGACCTGTCTATTCTTAGAATAAAAAGTAATCGTCTTTTGTTCTTGGAAGCATTCTTTGCGGACTACAGCAAATAATCCTCTTTTATTTTTCATGCATTCCTCTATGGAATACAGCAAATGTTCTCCACTCCATGTAGGAGGGTTGGTCAAAAAGTAATGCCTCCTATTTTTTTTTCTCTTTTAATTGCCAAGAAAATTGAATCCAATTTACATAGCTTGAAAACTACAACATTGACGATTAATTTGTCACTATTCAATATAATCTCCGTCCTTTTCCACAGTTTTGGTCCACCTTTTAACTAGGACAGGTATTCCAGTGTGGTAAAACACACGGCCTTGCTTCCTAAGCCATTGACGCACGGACGTTTTCACAGCCTCCTCATCTTCAAAATGAATTCTACGATGAGCTTCCTTTAGTGGCCCGAACAGATGGAAGTCTGATGGTGCCAGGTCAGGGCTGTATGGGGGGTGAGGTAAGACTTGCCATCCCAATTTCTCAATTTCTGCAGTGGTGTAACGGCTGGTGTGTGGTCTTGCATTGTCATGCAAAAGAAGAACATCCGCCATAGTTTTTGTTGGGCGAACTCGGCGAAGACGTGCTTTCAGCTTTTTGAGAGTTCTGACGCATTGGACAGAATTAATTGTGCATCCCTGCTCCAAAAAGTCAATCATAAGCAGCCCTCTGCATACCAAAACACTGTCGCCATAACTTTCCCTGCCGACCGTTGAGTTTTGAATTTTTTTTCCTTCGGTGACGTTGTGTGATTCCATTCCATTGATTCAGGTTCAAAAAAATGAACCCACGTTTTGTCTCCAGTAACATTTTTTTTTCCAGAAACTCCTCTCCCTCCAAATTGAAGCGCTGCAAGTGTTTTGAGGCCATTGTTTTCCTTGTTTCTTTGTTTTGGGTGGTTAACATTCTTGACACCCAACGTGAACAAACTTTTGATTAACCCGGTTGTTGAATAATCGTCATCACACTGCCTTTACTGAGGGAGGTAATGCGACACAATTCACCTGTTGTTACCCGGCGATCACCACGAATGATGTAATCGACTCGCTGAATGTTGCATGAAGTCACTGCAGTCACCGGCCCGCCGCTTCGCTTTTCATCTGCCAATGGTGTTTGCCCTTCAGCTTCGTTACAGCGACGAACCCATCGTCTAACAGTGCTGACATCCATCGTTGCATCACCATACACATTTTGTAGCCTTTCGTGAATGCGAATTGGCGTTTCACCTTCCGCAGTCAAAAATTCAATCACAGAACGCTGCCTAATACGAATGTCGATGTCAGCCATTTTGCAAGAGGATGCAGTGCTGCCACCTGTTGACGTAGGAAGTTACTTCTGCAGGGGATTGGAGAGGAAGGTTTAAGGAATTGCGCTAAATTCAAAGTTTTCACATAACTTACTTATTTAAGGGAAAAAAATAGAGGCATTACTTTTTAATCCATCCTCTTAATTCTCAAAGAGAATTGGAAATCCTTTTTTAGTCCAGTTTTAATCTTTGAGTAACCTATTTGAGAATATGTCTTACACCTTATGTTTATCAAAAGGAGTATGATTTTTCATTGGTTTTCTTTTTCATGGTTTAGGATGTCTTAACCTGTTTCGGCTCCAAAGTCCTGTTTTGTCCATCTTTACTTTGGTCGTCCTGGGTTCCTTCGTCCATTGGGTCAATAACTATATGCTGCTTTGGGTATATCTTCTATCATTCTGACCAAACGTTTCCAATTTCTCTATATTCAGCTGTTTTATTTTATCCTTCTATGTTCAGTTGTCTTATTTCAATCTTTTGAGTATTTCTTTTTTATCTTATTTTGTATATCTTACTATTGGATACATATATTATTTTTGGGATAGGCCTAAGGGTGCGCACGCGCACAGGTACAAATTTTCTCTTTTATAATATTATATAGATATTACATGATTATATGTAATTTAATCTATCTAAAATTAAAACTAATATTGCTTACATGCTTGCAAAGCCTTCCAAAGGTAAAAGTCGGGAATAAAACTAGAGCATTAATATAAAAATTCAATTCTGTACAAGTGTTCAGAAAAGCACAGTGAAAAAGTAGACAAAAGCAACCTCGCATATGTTAAATACAGTAATAAATTGAATGGATTTTTCTAGAATGCTCCAGCTTGCATTTTGGAAACACGAGCAATAACAATTTTGTCTAACTTTCGTAGGTAATCCATAAATTAGCATTGTTAGTGCTTCAGCCGCCACTGCTCGTGCTTCTTTAATTTCTGACGCATTTAGAGCTAAGGAACTGCCAACTGGTCCCATTTGGAGCAGTCATGTGGCGCCCTGGAGGTGGTCCTGGTGTCGAGTCTCCGTGGAAATGCTAATGGATCACGTGGCTAGTAGAAGCGACCTTGGCAGGAAACGCCCTCGCAAGATAGTACCAAGAAACACAACTTGCTCATCAATTGGCAAGTGACGAGTGAGTTTCGGAATGTAACGTCCTATGCCACTAGAAACAAGGAAAAACCACGAAGGAGCCTTGGATGTGACATAACATTCATAGACAGCTGCTTTGCATGAAGCCATAGCCACCAGCTTCACTTCCCATACTAAAAATAGTGGAATCTAATGAACTATTATTATTACTATTATTATATTATGTTATGATAAACATATTTCTTCTTAGAAATAATTTAAAGTTAATTAGAAACAACAAATTTAAAGAAGGTACTGCTATATTACACGATGACAATAAAAAACCATCAAACAGCTTATATCTTAGATTTATTCAACATAAAAGTGAATTTTAATTAAATATAATAAAGAAATAGGAATAATAAATTTTTAATTAATCATATTTAGTTACAATATGTAAAAATATTCAAACATTTATTCTCGCTCTTTGAAGTAAGTCCGTTAAGATGTGGCAAACATTGTAAAACTATAAAATTACAGATTGGAATATTTTAAGAGCGGCTAACGCTACGGAAATATTGTTTGCGTATTTTAGAGATATACACCTACATTTGTTGTGTGTAAGTGTTTTGTTCTACCTCTTATAGTTACCAGATATACTCGTATTAAACAACACGCAATTCATTCTGACTGAAGAGGATTTGAAAAATATTCAGAAAAATCAGACACACATTTTTTCATCCTGTAAATATCTTGAAGATATCATGCTTTAATAAAATTTGTTAGTCCCAATTTTGAGAAGAACCAGTTTTTTTTCTGAAAATCGTGTCGCACTATTACGTTACCTAACTATTCTCAACAAACCTATATTTGGAAATGAATTGTTCCTTTAATGTGGAAAGGTAGAGTGAGACTGAAAAACTCATGCTGGCACGTTGGTTATAGTAGCTCAATGGTTAAGAGCAGCCGGACGGAGACTGGAAGATCCGTGGTTCAAATCCCGGCTATGGCGTTGAATTTTTCAGTCTAACTCTACCTTTCCAAACCTATATTATTTTTTCTTTATAATACTGTGACTTTGTGGGTTCGTAGAATTAAAAGTCCAATTTGTCGAAATCCTAAATGTTCTTTATTTCCGTAGCAATACACTGTTCAATTCTCACGTAACAACATTACATCACATATACAACACAATCTACCAAGGTCGATGACAATAACAGCGTTCTGATTACAACATCAGCTCTCGTTACAACACTCTCGGCTGTTCTCTGCTTACCTCTCGCAGCTCACTCTCGTTTTACAACTGTGTACTGGCGTGTCACAATCTCTTATATATCTCATTCATAAATTCGAGGTATTTCCGGAATAATAAAGAAACCGAATATTCTATCATCTTCCAGAAGCGTAACTTAATCTATGCAGGCAAGTCCTTTATCTCAGCTATCTTTATTTGCCGGCTCTTTGTGTATACTTGCCGCGCTATCGTAGATAACGACTTCGCGACAATACTCAACGCAAAACATTTCAGGTTTTCGCTTCCACATTTCAATGTAGGTCCAGAAGGATAAACAAAAGCGAATCGACGGTCAGATGTCTAAAAATTCCACATTTTTTCGCGAGAAACAACTGAGTAGAGACAGCAGTTAAAATAATCATACCTGTTGCACTTACACGACTTTCTCTACTCACTGTTCTTAAATTATTGTTACAAAGGCTTACTCTTTTACCTATCTCTTATCAATCGAGATAAATGTTCATTTACGTGTACACATCAGTTGTAGGCATACAATAGTTTTAAAAAGCGGATCGCTATATGAAGGCTTGTAAATTTCAAGCTCATTGAAAAAAATAAAAATTTGATAAACTGGAACCATATGATTTTCTCTACTCACTCTTGTGTAAACTATTCTTACAAATACTTATTCCGTTATCAATTACATGTTAGTGATAAAAAGATAAAAAAAGAAAGAATACCAGAAGTGATAGATGTCATCAGGACAAGCTACACCAGACTACACCAAACTCTTGCCAATCATACAAATCCACTACTACAAGATATTTTCCTACATCCTCCTCCACAACCGCAAAATAAAAGACAAAGGAATGCGACACAACGACCTGCTCATTTAATATCATGTGTCCTCGTATGACAAAGTGACTTTTGTTTTGTGGTTATAATATGTTTGTTAATATTTAAATTTTCATGTTATAAAATATAACTAATGTAGAAGTGTTTTAGAATAGCATCCTAATACAGGTTGCAAGTGATGTAACATTACTCTTGCTCATAAATATAAGTACCATAATGCATTTGGATACAATAAGTTATTCGACAATTTAAAAAAAATACACGTTAATCCAGATATACATTTACATAAATTGTCTTATCCATTATTAATTTGCTGGTATAATGGGAGTAAGATAATACAGTAGGCTTTGAGTGAGAGTAAAATCTTTTAAGAGCTGTCACTCTAATGCCTTTGAAATTCCGCTCGTTCTCTTCGCATGTCAGGAGGAGGAGGAGGAGGAGGAGGAGGAGGAGGAGGAGGAGGAGGAGGAGGAGGAGGAGGAGGAGGAGGAGGAGGAGGAGGAGGAGGAGGAGGAGGAGGAGGAGGAGGAGGAGGAGGAAGAGGAGGAGAAACAGAAGAAGAACCAATAATGGCATCACATTAGACTAAAATGTAAGTTTCGGAATGTCCAAACCAATAAGCCGAATACCTCAGGCATATTTAACTCCATTTAAAAATATCATGAATTGTGTAATTTAATAGATCTACATCTCTTATGTTGTAAGACCTTATTTATTTATTTACCAATTATGCAAAAGTCAGTCAAAGTGAAGACCAGTTCAGAAGCTATTCCTAGAAAATTTGCGATCAACATTTCATTTGTCATAAAAATATCTTAAACATATAGCAAGTAATCAAAATAAAAACATTTTTGAGAAAATCATTTTGCTTATTTCTAAAAATACCTGTTTTTATATATATTTAGTGGGTATCAAATATCATGTGGTAAAATTTCAAATGCGGTGAAATCTTGTTATCAAATTTTGGGTGCAATACAATACTTTATCTACAAACTGAAAATACTTAGGACAGAAAGTAACAAGATGTACAACTGAATAAAGATTTCACAGCTCTAATGTTAAAACTGCTTCTTAAAGCAAGTTAAAAATATAATACAGGATATTAGGGCTGTTTTATAGTCGGTAACTTAAATGTATCCACTCGTTCTGCTAGTTGTTTTCCCCTCTTTGTCTAATAGCTTCCTCATAAACACACATATTTACCCTTGATGTTTTCTGCACGGCATTTAACTAGGTAGCGAAATTAACAACGCCTGACAGTATAGACCATCCACAACTACTTATAACGATCCACTGTTTTTAACTACTATAGAAGTGAATTGTTGTTGCGCTTGAACAGTGCATTCATCGCAAACTGAAGCCGTAATAGTAATTTTCTTGTGTTCACTATTTTCCGGTACAAAACAAAACAGGTACTCTACGCCATTAAATGGAAATTCTAAGCAAGCTTCGACGTTTTGTAGCATTGCGTGGAGCGCTTTCCTGCTTTCCACGGGTTGTTTGTATTAAAATGAAAAATACGTTCCTCTTTCTGAATAATAATCACTACTTTGAAAAAGCCAAAATATCGTTAAGCACATTGAAATAACAAAACAACCAATTATTTTTGTCAGTAACACTTTAAAGACCGACTCAAATGCTCTGAGGTGTGTGGGGGCTCACATTCGGAAGAGTCGTGTTCGAAACTTCAGGTCAGTCTTTCTAACCAAAGGGTGTTTTTCTTTCGAGCCCGGGGTCCATAGAGCTTAGAGTTACCCAGCATTCGTCTTTCAGGATAAGGGAAAACCTCGTAAAAACCGTATCCGTATCCGTATCTGACCAAGATTCGAACTCGGAACCTCTTGAACGTGAGGCAGACATGCTACCACCACGCTACCGAGGCGGATGATCGTTAGGGAATGCTGATGGGTTCCTCTTCTAGCAAATTTTCTGTACATAATTTCCGTTCATCTGATTCAGGTTTGTAGGACCAGAAAAAGCCGTTTGTGCGTTGCGGCAGAACGGTGAAAATTGCTCTGTGGGAAAATTTCCGTTACGTTTGTCGGGACTCTGGTAACCCTTCCTTCCTAGGAGTGTGTTGCCTGCTATGGGATCCCGTCATTGCGAATCTTTTAGCTAGAGCTAGGCAGTGTCAGGAATTGTACTATGTACGTCATAGCTGGCGCACATCGTCGTAGTGATCTAGTAATCTATGGGGTTTCCCCTTCCTCCCTTGAGCCACATTGGAAGTAAAAAGGGCACACTCCGTCCTACATGAAGTGATGTGTTCCAATTACTGTGGGGCCCTCCGTCTGCATACTCTCAGCTCCTAATTTTTGAAGGAAGCCTGAAAAGACCTGGTTCGATGAAATACTGAGCATGACAGCAGCAAAATACATTTTTTTTTAAATAAGTGTATAGTTAATTATTTTAGTTTTATATCAACTTCATCTGTGGTGGGTTACCGGGAAAAGAGTTGTGTGCAATCATATGTACTGAGGGGAGGTGGCAATGGTGGATATTAAATTAATATAGAACACTTTGCATAGGGAGTCCTACAATCATCACATGATCATATACTGGGTTATGATCCCACTACTTTAATAAGCTCAGTGTTTCCCCGTGCCAATAATGAGCAAGATAGCCGTTGCCAGGCGGAAGAAGACTAGTAAAATTACACTGGATTCAGTGAAGGTGTGGGCGTTCAGCAAAGCTATTGTTACATCACCCTGCCAGGTGTGACAAATGTGTTTTTGTAATGAGATTAGAAGCGATCTCGACAGTTCTCTGTGTTTGATAAATTATAATGAATACATAACTACTATTATTACAACTACTACTGTTATTACTATAACTATCGAGAACTATTACTACAACTACTACTATTGTCATTAATATTAGTAATATACTATAACCTACATTATTACAATAATTGCTAAAGAATGGTTTCATATTCAAAAGAGAAGTAACTGGGGTGGGTCTTGGGCACATAAGGTGAATGACGTGTTGAAGCAGATAGGTAGGGTCATTCTTGGATAAATGCAGAGTATGGGTATAGAGGCTTCTGGAAAGAAGTTAAGCTAAGATTAGAAGATATTTACAGACAAGACATTTTTGCCAATACAAGTGACAAAAGCTCACTGAGATTATATAGAGAAATAAAAACAACCAGGGGCAGGGAAGGATATATAGATATATGTAGTAAGTTAGGGCGAGAAGGTTTTGCTTGGGCGAGAACAGGAGTGAGAAACTTGAAAGGTATAGGTCAAGAGAGGGAGCTAGATAAATGTCCATTGTGTGGAGAAGAGAATGCAGATTTCCATTGTATATTAAATTGTAGTCAAACAAGGATATGGAGAGAGCAGGCTTGGCTAAATAGATGGGACAATTTGGGGGGTGAAGTAGTAATTAGAAAAATGTTGTCAGTAAAAGGGGAAAAGAACAAGAGAAATATAGGGAAGCATTTAGGGAAAGTTAAAGAGAGATTGCTAAGAACAATTAAGAGAAAAATGTAGAGTGGGATAGGTGAAATGGTAGAAAGTGTAAAAAGGAGTAGAGGGCCTCCAATACACAAAAACCTAGGGTTAGGTGTATGGGGACCGAATTACTATTCAATGGTGGGCGACATGATAGGATTTTCAGGATTTAGGAATATATGGCATATTTTAGTATGGATTTTATAATTGTAATCTTGATTTTGTATTTCCATTTGTTGATGTAAAAGGAAAGATGGAAAATAAATTACTATCAATATCAATACTATCAATATCAAAAATTCAATGATGCTCTCCAATTTTTTCTATAATGTAAGGTTTTTTTCTCAAATCGCAAAATAATAATTTGAAAATAGTGTTTTTATTTGAAAATCGTGTCTTACAAAGTAAAATTTATGATTAATAAATATATAGAAATACTTGTAATACAACAATTGCCATCACAATAACTACTGCTACTACTGGAACTACTACTGCTACTGCTACGAGTACTAATACTACAACAGCTTTTATACTGCATTACAGCATATCAAATTGGAACTGCAGTAATGAAACTCGCCAGAATGGTAGGTCTAACTCTTATCTCAGTTCCATTTGTCTTGCTCCCATACCCTTAAAATGACAATAACAAATTCCCTGTATCTTAAATTTAAGATTAGTCTATTTTCTTTTCATCGTTCTCTTTGGTGTACAATAAATATATCCCTAGCTGGTTGTTTCACAATGTTTTGTGCCTTTATGCTCTCGATCATGACAGTTCTCAAGTTTTCTAGTCAATGCCACATCTAATACAGTTACACATATTACAAGTTACATCTAACAAGTTACCCTTCTCTCATTCCATCGCGGACATCGAAAGACATCGCCCCATCTTACTTCACATTCGATAATTTGATCTCTTATCTCTTATTTACCCTCACTGGAATTGTATACATTTGAGACACTAATAAGCTGTTTTTTATTCACCAACAAATCCACTGGAATGGCCCTTGCAGTAGGTATCCTTTAACTGTTCTGTAAAGGTAAATCATTCTCAATAGCACCTGCCTATGCACTCTCTTCATCTCTTTTGAATATATTTTTTTATATAAGTATACCATGTTGGTGCTGCATATGCCATAATCGAATGAACTATACCATATATCATTTACCGTTTAAACTTGATCGTCATGGACATTTATTTGGTATTATTCTAGCAAGTTGCAATGCTTTTTTCTTCTGCCCTTTTTGCCACGATTTTTATGTGTTCTCCAAAAGCTCCATTTCCATCTATCGTTATATCTAAGTATCTGATAGTCCTTTTTTGAGACTATCATGATTTTTTTCTCCCAGCTTAAAAAAATTTAAACACTTTCTAGGACCCTTGAGAATAACGACTTCGTTTTCTGTGAAGCTAATTCTAATTTCTTATATAATATCCACTGCCAATACGTCTTAATAATTCATTGACTCTATACATCAATTCGTTTTTATCTTCAGCACAACAACCAGTGATAAATAATTTGCGAAAGCAATTTGTATTGCATCTCCTGTTAGCTTCATCCTGAGGAATCCATCATATACGATATTCCATAGAGTTGGTCCAGGCATGAATACTTGACTCTTTTTTATTTATCTTTATTTTCTATTGTTGAAAGTAGGATGTTGGCACATTTGTTAAATACGTCGAGGTAAATCTTCGTCCAAGACCATCCATCTAATATTGCATAATGCTCTATGCTCAAGAATTAATATCTATTACTAAATCAAGTATTACTGCAACTTCCTCTACAATTCCTTCTACAATTACTATTTCTACTACTGCTAACAATGGGGAACGCTGTTACAGTTAAAGATGATGGTCAGATCATTAGATGCAGTGCATGGTGGGAGCAGAAGGTGCTTGGACTGGCCTCTGTAGGGTAGACAGTCAATCCCAGTCGAAACAGCATCCCGTCGTATCCTGAAACTCCAACCTCCCAGTGATGACGGTTCTCTGGTCATTATATTCCGCGGTGCCTTCATTGAAGATCTTCGCTGAGGAGTATGGATTCGGAAGCTGCCTAGCACTTCATGCACTATTGCACTGAAGGCGTTTATGTTACTCGGTAGAGAATTGGGTACTCTAAAAGGCAACAGTGAGAGGTTTGGATACGAGGAAACAGATACTGCCATGATATGATATTCCAAGGGTTGTTGGTGAATGCGAAGTGAATATTTGTTGGATTGGGGGGGGGCGGTTTCGTCTGTGGCACGATTCGGTAGGTCCGGGTTCGATTTCCGTGGCCAACCTTTCTTACCCATTGTTTTTCTGGGGGTTTCTCGAGTCGCCGAGCAAATGCTGGTAGGTTAATTACATCCCCCAAATTTTCTGTCCCTCCATTTCATCTCCATTATCATTTCACATCATCTCTCATCTGATTGTCTCTTGCAGGGTAGAAGTGTCGGCGGGGTCTCGGCGGTGTATGGCAGCCTCTCTCTCCTCTCACCTCATCCTACCTCTCAGGGGTGCCACACTTGGGGTTATAGGTACAAGAGACCATGTTTGGACCTCCATGCCGAATCCCCTTCGTAAATCAGTCCATTCGAGTCTCATGGTGAGCGGAAATGTCTCTTCGGAGAGCACGGAGCGAGTTTGGTACTCTAAAGTGACAGAAAAAGTAAAAATTCCACGTCCCCTTCTATCTTTATTTCCTAAATATAACTGTAAGAGCCTTCCTAAAAGTTTTTCACACCCAGTTTGCTGCCTCTAAAATTATAATTGAAACCAACATAGGAATTCTTCAACTGCTGAAGAATTACTAAGAGTGCCAAATGCTATTAGTTTCTTCTCTTAGTCATTTCGTTACTTCTATATCTGCTTCGATTTCACTAAGAATATAAGAAGCATACCAATGCATTTTGCTGTTTAATATTAGCGGTTGATTAAAATTGTAATAATGTCGATATTTGGTGAGTTCAAAATATAAAAACTTAAAATAAGATCTAGCGCACATAATACATTAAACAGGCAGACCGCTGAAATATTACATTAAAAGTACAAAAAATGTAGCTTCCTTCCATTGTAATTACCAGACCTAGTACTTCATGCAATTGCGAAATTTTATTGATTTGGCATATTGAGAAAATAAAAATACATGTTTACCGATCGTGATTTTTAATTATAACAATTTCACGAAAATTTAATATCCGTTATCGTTGAATACGTTAAATTGGTGATAATATATCTGCTTATTTAGCTCAGATAGTGCCAAAACTTTAAACACCTTGACAATGGAATCACATAGGATGTAATGTTTCATTTTCAACAAGAGGTTTCCATCGACCAGTTTACAGCAAAATTAAGTGAAAACCAGACCATGATCGATCTGCTTTCAGTTTACCTGCCGACATGACAAAACAAAGAACCGGCAAGCCAGATTTATTGAGGAAATGGGTTTCTGAAGACAGTACGATGAGATAATAGCCTTCTGTACTACATGTGAAAAACAGGTAAGCTTTTAGTTGTCTAATAACTCGATAATAATGTTTATTCGATTCTTGGGCACTTTTCAGAAATTAGTTTTATTAACGGCAATCTTAGCCAATTATAATTTATTTATTTTATTTACTATGATGCAGAATTAGTCAAGTTCGGTTTTATGTTGCAGGTGCTGCGTGAAAAGGAATTTCAACTCAACAACATAAAGACTGCTCAAATTGCAACTGATCAATTAAGGAACTGTATCAGTATCTTACCCCAAAAATCAAGAAAGAGTTCCATAAAGCCGTATGTGAGGTTATGGTAGCTGCCAACTAGGCTTGCTGTCCTTTAATAGCGCATCTTTAAACAACTTCTAGAAAGATAACATCAATAGAAATATCCCTGACGAATCAACTTCCAGAAATGATTATCCTCTAGGATTATAAAAGTCAATTGTTTAGCTTTACTTTTTATCTTTATACTTTACAACGTACATGATGAAATGAAAATGTTTTAAAATTAATTACAAATAATTGGCTGTTCTGAAATGGTGTCAGGTTATCGATAACATACAAGTAATTATTTTGCATGGATTGTAATTGATTAGACGATCGATAAAGAAGGGCGATATGAGGTTAATGTATTAACTGGCAAACTTTGTTTAGATAGCCAATAGAATATCCATATTTGCTTGTCACTAAAGAGACAATTTCCAAACAATAGCAAAGTTGGCAAATAATTCCATTAAGTACAATATGATTTATTTTTCACACAATAGGATCTAGGGTGTTTTCCGTCCAAGATAAGAATGGAGTTCTGCAGTCTCTTATGCTGGGATTCTCCTCTACACTAAAATAAAGTATGTTTGATGTTTTATTTCGCTTTAGCGAAAATTGCACAATACTATTTTCCAGTATTTTAATTATTTTATTTACTGCAGTTAATTGTAAATAAATGACAGTGCCACGATCTGAATTGAAGTTTAATAAAAACATATGATATCAAACTAATTTAAGCACAAATATTGCTAAATTGGAACATTTCTTTATCACCGAGGTATTTAAAAAAATCAGGTTGTAAAATTCAGCAAGCAAAGCATGAGGTCACGGTATCCAATATTGAGAATGCTGTATATTACGCTCCACACTTAATCATCCATAAAATCAGTTAAATATTGCTAATTATAAAAATACAATGAAGTTATTAACGTCGATTACTTTCTATGAGTGTCATTCATTATGTATGTACATTATTGAAGCTGGTATTGGATTGGATTAGGCTACGGAGTGGACTCTGCACGGAGTTCCAGTCCTAGTCTATTGTACCTATGCTCCAAGTGGGGTATCCTCCGAAGGAAGAATGACGCAAGAGCAGACAGAGGGCGACCGTCCCAAAGAGTCATAACAGTGCAGAAGGCAGAGTTCCTAGAATTGACCAGTTGGAAACTCCCCAGCAGGCTATGACAACGCACATTTTACCCACCGTGGTCCTGAAATGGCCAGACCGGAGACTGTCCTACAGAAGGAGGAAGTGTTCACCAGGAGCATATCATCCCACCATGCATCGCCGAGATTCCCACCAACACTTCTATCCTGAAAGAGTTTACCAGATGAGAGATGACGGGAAATGATAATGGATATGAAATGGAGGAACAGGAAATTCGGGGAATGTAATGAACTTACCCAGCATTGTTCTGGCGAACCGGGAAATCCCCGGTCACGTAGGCTGGCCACGGGAATCGAAACCAGACCTCCCGAATGCGGGGTTAGACGAAACCGTCCAAACTATCCACCTCGGTTGAAACTGGTAGAAAAGTGGTTTCAACTATTTAGCAACCTCTATCCTCGTGCCCGGTGCAGACTACCTACCCCTAGATCTGTCCATCCCTATTTGTATGTATCTTGAAGGTGTAGCTGTGTGAGCAAATACGTATTTGATCAACTGCTACAGGAATTTTGTTGTCAGACGAGAGTCTTGCAGATAGCGTGATTTTGCTCGTATGTCGGTCAAAACCATAGGCAAGTCTTGGCCGAGTGGTTCGGAATGAAAACCTTATATGAGAATAAACCGGGATGGCTCAGGCGGTTTCGTCTGTGGCCCACATTCGAGAGGACCGGGTTCCATTCCCGTGGCCAACCTTCCTGACCCATGGTTCTTTAGGGTGGTTTTCCCAGATCGCCAGGTGAATGCTGGGTAGGTTAATTACATCCCCGAATTTCCTGTCCCTCTATTTCATCTCCATCATCATTTCACATCAGGTGGTCTCTTTCAGGGTAGAAGTGTCGGTGGGTGTCTCGGCGCTGCATGGCAAGATGATATGCTCTGAATGAACCATTTCCTCCTCTAGTAGGTCGGTTGCTGGTCTCCGTACCGGCTGCTGGGACCACTTCCCAACCTCAGTATGAGGAAATGTCCGTTTTCGGCCTAGCGGTGGAGGTTTCTAAATAAAATATAGGGACCCTGCCATCTGCACTGTAGTGGCTCTTTGGGACGAACGCCCTCTGTCATCCTTCCTCCCGGGAATGCCCCACTTGGAGGCAGAGGTACAATAGATCAAGACTGATCGCAGTGCTGAATCTCCTCCGTAGTTATCCTATATAAGAATAAAGTTAAATAATGAAAAAAAATTATCAATAACTATGAAGAAAAAACAAAAACATTGATATTTCTTACAGAATGACGACGGTGATGATGATAGTAATAATAATAATAATAATAATAATAATAATAATAATAATAATAATAATAATAATAATAATAATAATAATAATAATAATAATAATAATAATAATAATAATAATAATAATAATAATAATAATAATAATAATAATAATAATAATAATAATAATAATAATAATAATAATAATAATAATAATAATAATAATAATAATAATAATAATAATAATAATAATAATAATAATAATAATAATAATAATAATAATAATAATAATAATAATAATAATAATAATAATAATAATAATAATAATAATAATAATAATAATAATAATAATAATAATAATAATAATAATAATAATAATAATAATAATAATAATAATAATAATAATAATAATAATAATAATAATAATAATAATAATAATAATAATAATAATAATAATAATAATAATAATAATAATAATAATAATAATAATATACATTTTTGTAAGTAATGAGGGATCACTTACATGTGGTGTGCCCCAGAAACACTATGCATAGAATAGCTTAAAATTTTGTATTTAAAAAAAATAATAAACGTGATCATGAATCATTAAACTTATGTGTCCTTTTAATTCCTACTACCTGAAACTCGTTTATCTGGTTGTTTGACCCATGTGGGCAATTACTAGTGTACTCAGCTGCCTCAAGGAATCGATATGAAAGCATCTGGAAGTTTGTTGCGGAATATATCACAAAGATGTGATAAAAGGTTAAACCATTTGCTTAGGAAACACGGTGGTTGCCTGCCTTAATGTATAATAAATAATCTCTCTGTTTCTCTCTGACACTTTAATATCCATAGAATGCATTCTGTTACTACAGTTTGTGTAGAATAACGTTTGTTATCCAGTTGAAGAATGAAAACAAATGCCAGCTAGTTGCAAAACGCTGCACTGCGATGTAACAAACCTGTTGAATGAGGAGAGAGGCTGTGAAGAAGAGATTCCACAGTAATTATTTGGAAGGAAATGACGCTGTTTTCTGAACAACTTTTTTGCACTTAGGGAGTCACATGGAACTATTTGCAGACTGGATATTTATGTGAGATTTTCTCGGCGGCACAGTCTGACAAAACCGCAGTCTACAAGATACAGGTTTTTTTCTCACTGAGGTAATCTCTGTTATTACAGCTCAAGGCGCAGACAAGCCATAACACAAAGTCTTTCCTTCAACTGATATGCGTTCTTTGCAGCATCACGGTTATACGATGGAAAGTGATCTTTCTAAGAAAAAATTAAAATAATCTGGTTTAGTACCAACTAAAACAGAAACATCTGATGTGACCTTATCTACTATTTTACAAACTATTCTTACAGCAGCTTATTTATCCATATCATTCAGGTTCATCGAGATAAACACTTACACAAATTATCTTATTGCTAATTTTCTTGTAGGTGAAGGAAACATGCAAATACAATACACTGTATGTGATAGTCAAATCACTTGTGATGTCTTCGAAATTCCACTCTCTTGGTATGATCAAAAGAATATTTATTTATTCAATAAAATACAAAAAAAAAAACTTGTTGGTAAAACGCGGTAAAGGTCTGGACCACTAAAACATCTTTATTGATATAAATTGTGCTTTTTAACGAGATCTATGTACCTTTTTGTGTGTTAAGACTTTGTCCATCTGTTGAGGTTCATTAATTATACCAAATTAATTCTTAACTTCCGTGTTTAATAGCACAAAATTCAAGGTATATGCTTAATATTTAATTGAATCGTTTATTTCAGAAACCACCTAAGAGACAACATATCAAAAAATGTGTTTTTGGCGGTACTGTACAATTTAAAGGTAAATACATCTTTTCGTGCACAAATACCCTATGTTTCATATCAGCAATGCTATTTTCAACCTGAAAATAATCCGTTTATTTCAGAAAGAACCCAAGCACCGTCGCTTAGGTTCTTTCTGCGGTAAATTTCCCTCGTGAGGGTTGGCAGCCTTGATGACATCATGTGTTTTGTGACTCGCTGTGACAATAACACACAACTACCCTGTACGTGGCCACTCGTTTTCCCCTGTGACAGAGATTTTGGAAGCATAAAGTGTCTCTTGAGAAAGATGGACAGGATTTATACTCCTGATGAATATGCAGAGCTCATGCTAAAAGCTAGTAAGTCTGGCCGATTTATGTATATCACCTTACATCAGACGATGCTCAAAAAGTGGTGGCCCAAATATATAAGAAAGCGCAAACTTCGACGAAACATCAGGTAGGAAAGTACCCAAAGAAACTAAGCAACCATTCAGTGTCCAAGTACAAGCAGTTTTTCTACAAGGATACTCCGGGAAAAGTGGTCGCATGCGAATTCATTGGAAGAATAACATCTACCTTCACATCCCTAAAAACTGCCAGCCCTCCGGAACTAACAACAGAGAAAGCTTAACCTTTAGGGAAGGTATTGTGACTTTGTGGGTTCGTGAAATGAAAAGTCCAATTGTACCACTCAAAAATGTTCTTTATTCCCACCGACTTACAGTTAAACACTTGCCAATTACACAGAATTACGTAATGCACACAATTACGATTCACCAGTTCGTCCGTTACAATTCCACTTTGCTCTCGCAATTACGTAAATCCTCCGATGCACGTACACAGTCTTCTCGTCCTTACGCTAGCACTGCACTCTTACGCTACTCGCCAAGAACTGACTGACTGACACAATTCACGCACTGCAGCCCTTTTTATAGGAATATCGCCGTTCTCGAAGCCTCTAGTTTCCGTGAATCACCGCGAAGGTTCCAGATGGCAGTGGAAGGGGGGAAAGAGGTGGCCAGCGACAAGTGACATTTCCCTAATCATCCCCTCAGTTAGTGACAGAGACTAATGGGCGGGTGTGGCTTGGCTGTCTCTGGCCCCTTACTCAGCTGTCGTTGGTTGTGCTTTCCGCTAATTGGGTGACAGTATGTTTACTTTTATTCTACCAAGGTTATTTGCGGCGTTTATATTTTACTTTTAGCTAAACATTTTTATATACTATAACAAATTTTAAAATTTATCGGGTTTTTGTACAGTGAGGTTTTTGGTTTTAGGCCACAAAAAAAAAAAAAAAAAAGATAAGACAATATAAAAAAGTTGATGGAATACACTGTTGGATATGAAGCCTTCTATATCATCCAATGGCCAACAACTGAAGAGGAGTTGCCAGAAGCTTAACAAGTGAATAAGGCCACATCTTTGTATATAGACAAACTGTAGCGTGTAGTCTACTTGTATTTTTCGATTTAGGCCTAATAAAAACACAGCTTTTTATACTTAAGTGTGCCAGTTACTTACCTTTGATACCAAAACAGGTAAAAAATAATGGTTTGCCTTAATTTCAGTAATAATTTTAAAAAGGTCACTTTCATTTATTGCAGAAACCACCTAAGTGCAATTTTTTCAATAATTTATGACTCAAAAACTTAAAGGAAGAAGAATTAAAGAAAAATAGAGTATTTCAAAAGCATGCTTTTGATTTGGTAAAAAAATATTTGAAGGAGACTGGACCTATACTTAAGCTGCAAAACAGTTTTCTTTAGTTTTCCGAAAGTTGAAAAATGTGAACTTAGGTGGTTTCTGAAATAAACGATTTAATTGTAATATTCAAAATATATGGTAATTTAATGAAAACCTTTTGAGCTATTTTTAAGTATATCATCTCTTTTTTTAATCTTCCATGTAAAGGATAATTTAGTGTTTGGAATTTTTTTTTAATTTTTTCGTACACATTTGGAGGGATACTTTCTTAATAATCACTCATTATTCTGAATGGATTAGCCCATTAATTTTATTCCAGATAACCTGTACCTTCTATTGTTATCGTAAACAAATCAATATCGTGATTATGTTCTTTTGTTTCTAGACCAATTTCGGTGTGCTCAACAAAATAATATTAAATAGTCTTTGGTTTATACTGAATTTCGAATTTCATAATGTTCACTGCATGATATTTGTAGTCGATCACTATATTGAGTGCGTTTGGAGGGAAGATGAACTAAATAACTGGGCGGGACACTGAAAGTGCACTCATGTAAAGAAAACATCCGCAAGTTGAGTTGCAAGTAATAGTGGGGCTGAATCCTGCAAATATCGCGTTTTTTCATTGTACAACTGTGCATTCCTACTATGCTTTGTTCCTCACAACCCTCTGATTTCATGACGTTACTCATCGTCAACAAAACAGTGGCGCCTTTCCAAGTGCACTCGTATCGTGGCCGTTTAGAATACAACTAGTGAAATGAATAGATATAACTACCGTTCTCGTTTAGTTATAAAACTCAACTTATGATCAATTCTTGCAAAAGGCATTTAAGCGGTAATGATGCTCATTTCCCACTATTATTTCAGAAGTTCGGGAGATTAAGGCAAAAATTGTTTGCAAAACAAGTGGTTGTTATTATTTTTACCATGATATTACTCTTTGCATGACATCATTAAAAATAAAAATACGACAACTAATAATTTAAAACCAGCTTCGTGAAATTTATGGAAGTTTAAATTCATAAAACGAATATTATGGACATTATAAATGCCACAAAATTTTAATGGTGATTTAATGTGCCTTTTATATACCTACAGCACAGGGACAGACTGTCATTAAGAGCCAGAGCGACCGGCCTTCACCGATATCACGCAACTTATACGCGTTTTTGTTTCTAATTTGAAGAAAATATTTATTCTATGTTTTATTCAATTGTAATAATCATTAGAAATAATAATTGATTATACCATGATTCTTAGTGGTTACCGAAGCTTGGAACTCGCAGTGTTGTACACGAGAATAGCATCAGTGGCGAAGCAGAACATTGAGCCAGATTGCATAGGTCCGCGGTCACTTCTCTCCCCTCTACACACACTAACTGCCAGTCAGGTGTCCCATACCTTCCTCGCTTCCCTGTGCTCCTCTTCATAGATCGCATTCTGCAACTCTTGGGGCCAGATAGTTGCGGCCCGTTATATGAACTTTTAGCGTTCCTGTGAATGTTTTTGGAATCTTATTTGTTTGGTGGACAAAATTTTAAAATGAATAGAGTTAAATATTTACTGAAAAGTTAATTTCATTCGTTTAAGAAAAACTTTAACGATTAGGTGCACATCAATCAAATACTTTTACATTTATGCAACAAGAAGGCAAAAAACAGAACTTTCTGCAACAGGTAGTTTAATAAGAAATTGCCCTCTACAATATTTTTAATTAGCTGTCTCTGAAATATCTGAGACCAGTAGAACATAGCAGGTTGATGATAACTTTGCTCCTCCCTGAACAAAGCGGCAAAATTACTGTGCTGAAGCGAACCTGAATTCAGATGCCCTAGAAGAGTGTGACATAGTGGTCAACCAAATCAAAGGACAGTACCAACATCTCACATATTCAATACTTTTGGAATTGTTGACCCAAAGAAACTTATTACATTTGGATAAAATTTCCCTGCTGACACTATGAGAAAATTTGCATCAAATTACAATCCCATGATCTACGAAAATTTAAAAATTCAACAACAGAGCAATTTAAATGTTTGGTGCCCAGAAGAATAGACGTGCTTAGGTCTAGTACAAGTAACACTACTACTTGGTGAGTTTTATTTTATCTGTTATTATTAGTTACTTGAATTTACTAGTTTTTTGACACATTTTTATTATTGTAGTGGTTTTGGAATGCAACTACAGGTGACCTGTTTTATAAGGTTTAACTGCATTTTACTTTCATTACAAGCATCTTCACATCTGGCCCCACTAAGAAAAGTGCTCACGAGCCGCTACTGCTACAATGTATATATTACACTTCTTGTATAGAAAACCTTCATTTTGTGTTTACAATGAGACTGTCATAGTTTGAGACATGTTATATTGTTTGGATAATGTAAATTACGTGGATATATATATTTTTTTTTTCTGAACCCTTCCCTCGAACTGAAGATAGAGGATTGTCAGTTAACTTACATCTCTAAGGGCTGAGTTCTCACCTGGTCATCTATAGTATCTTGCCGTTATCCCCTATGTTAAAACCTCGCGTTAGCTAAGAAAGAGTAGTATTACACCAGGAAAGTTGGTTTAGTTTAAGTTCGCCAGACAAGGCTCATTGTACATGTCGAGTAAAAACAAAGACTCACATGTGTTTAAAAAGAATGTAGTTGCAATGCATGAGAGGCATGTGCGTCGCGTGCCCCCAGAGGCATAGGGGAGGGGGGGCACATCCGCCCCCTCCCAGGCGGCCCACTTGGTATGACCTCACTGCGTCTCAACATACTTTGCAGTCTCTTGTTACCAAGTCTGCTCCAGGCATTCATACAACTGTTGTTCCTCAAGTTTAGTTGGTGGCACGATTATTAAGAGGACATGATACATCTGCAGATATTCTACATAACACCATCACATTCACTTATGTCTACCGCACACTGAAATTTTGGCATTTTTTAAAATTTGGTTTTTAAACTTTTGAAAGTAAATTTCCTTTAAATATCATTGACTCAAGTTCCGGTTGCAGGTTTTACTCTTTTTCTTTTTTCATGCTAAAATTTTTAAACACACGAATGCCTGCGTGTACTTATAGGGCGTGGCATTTTAAACTTTGATTTTCTCATAATCTCGTTTCATTATTATAGCGCTGCTACCATGGATTTATCTTTGTTAATAGAAACCTCTCAGATAACGCACTGATTATTCTTGTAAGAGTGAGAGGGGTACCGACGGGCCTCCCGGTCGTGTGTTAAGAACCAATGAACGCATCACTTCAACCAATAGAATTCGCAGAAATCACAAATGACAGATATATGTTCACTCCACGTGGAGTAATCAGTGCGTTAACTGAGAGGTATCTATTACCAAAGATAAATCCATGGTAACCGTTCGAACAGCACCCCAATACATGTTTATTACTTTAAAGTGTTTTTCGTGGTGCAGTTTTCACTCAGTTTCTTCCAAATCTTCAGCATTGTTTCTTAGAAAATAAGTGAAGGGATCTAAATAGCTTTTTCATAACATCAAGTTTAGGTTTGGCTTAGATTATACCCAATAATTCTTATACCAAATAATGTAAAATTATTCCAGTATGCAGATGATTCCACAGTAACAGTTTGTCACAGAAATATTACTACTCTACAGAATACCTTAAATGAAACCACTGATAAACCGTTGCATTATTTTTATAATCTGAACATGTTTGTGAATCCCAATAAAACTGAATTAATTACATATGGAGCTAAAAGAACCGATCTTCTAGTCCATTTAAACATTGACAATGAACCAGTAAAAATGGTCAAGAATGCTAAATTATTAGGTGTTACACTAGACAGTACTTTAAACTTCTCTGAACATATTAATAAACTTGGCAGTACCATCAGTAAAAATTTATTCATTCTGAAATATCTAACAAAATATATACCTACGCCCACAGCTAAAATTATCTATTACTCTTTAATCTACTCGTACCTCTCATATGGGATCGAAGTATGGGGTAACACAACTAAGGTAAATTTTAACAAAATCTTTGTATTGCAGAAAAAAGCCGTCACACACCTTGGGAATCTAAAACATAACGAATCTTGTCGTCCAGTATTTATAAAATTGAAACTTCTAACCCTTCCTAGCTTATACATATACCACACATTAATGCACCTTCGGAAATTTAACCTACACCTTGAAACCAACTCTGATAGACACAATCACAACACTAGACATAAAGACGACTTAGCGATTCCTAACCATAGACTGCACTTTTATGAGAAGACATCTAGTTTTATGGGCATAAAATTTTATAACATACTACCAGTCACCATCAAGAATTGTAAAGATAATAATTTTAAATTAATACTGAAATGTTTCCTAATTGACAAAGCCTATTATAGTGTGGATGACTTTATTAATACTAGTTTGAACTTTATTTTTATAATGATTATTGTTATTATTATTATTATTATTATTATTATTATTATTATTATTATTATTATTATTATTATTATTATTATTATTATTATTATTATTATTATTATTATTATTATTATTATTATTATTATTATTATTATTATTATTATTATTATTATTATTATTATTATTATTATTATTATTATTATTATTATTATTATTATTATTATTATTATTATTATTATTATTATTATTATTATTATTATTATTATTATTATTATTATTATTATTATTATTATTATTATTATTATTATTATTATTATTATTATTATTATTATTATTATTATTATTATTATTATTATTATTATTATTATTATTATTATTATTATTATTATTATTATTATTATTATTATTATTATTATTATTATTATTATTATTATTATTATTATTATTATTATTATTATTATTATTATTATTATTATTATTATTATTATTATTATTATTATTATTATTATTATTATTATTATTATTATTATTATTATTATTATTATTATTATTATTATTATTATTATTATTATTATTATTATTATTATTATTATTATTATTATTATTATTATTATTATTATTATTATTATTATTATTATTATTATTATTATTATTATTATTATTATTATTATTATTATTATTATTATTATTATTATTATTATTATTATTATTATTATTATTATTATTATTATTATTATTATTATTATTATTATTATTATTATTATTATTATTATTATTATTATTATTATTATTATTATTATTATTAATGTTCTTTCATTTTGTGGGCAATCCTCAGTTTGTTTGAAATTTAAAAAGCTATAAATTTCAGTACCAAACAGCATTAAATGATATTGAATTAAAACACTTTGCATTAAAATCATGTCAATTTTATTTCGGTTTTTATTTATGTTTAACACGTTTGGGTTAACAATCTCTTCATGGCGTTTTTAAATTTGTATACCTAACATAGCATAAAGCCAAACTCATATTTATCTAAATGTAAAATGACAAATTATATTGAATATCTTACGCTTTTTTTTAACATGTTTTGGTCTGTTGAATATCTACCTCCGACAAAATATAAAAACACCTCAAGTAATTTTATGTTCGGCTTTGTTGTGCTTGATGATATTTTCGTTAAGGGGCATTCATTCTTCCTTTGATTGATTGTTTTATTTATCTTCGTTTCACTCTCTTTGTCACTTAGATGTTAAACATAAAGGTATATTACCTATCACCAAAAAATTCAATTTTAAAATGGATCATACTATCGCGAATGCATTGTTGCGACGTGGCGGCGCGGTGAGGCATTCAAAGAGACGGACAGTGCAGTGCGGAGATAAAAGCTCGCTGAAGCGGTGCGGGAAGGAGAGGGAATTTTCCATAGTTCGTCTTTCTTCTAGCGCCGTCTTGGTTGATTGAGATCATTCCGGATAGTGAGTAATCTATATAAAGGGAGGCGCCGCTCACCAGAGCAGTCAGTCGGTAATTGGACGCGTGCGCGTGAACAGCTGTGTTTGCGGTCGATGACCTTGCAAGTTTTATCGTGTATGTGGCGTAATTCTGGACAGTAAAAGTTGATAAAATTGTATTTCTACGGAAATAAAGAGCAATTGTTAGTGTTTGTAACCTGGACATTTAATTTCACGAACCTACAAAGTCAAAATATTCTTTCAAAGTCCTATGAACCCAAATTTAGAATTTTGATTTTTAAAATAAGGTATATGTACATGTACGTGTGTGAGAGAGAGTTGGAGAGTGAGAGAGATGCAGACAAACGAGAGACAGAGAACGCACAATAACAGGTTCGAACTAAGTTTTGAGAATATTGCAAATTCTTCAGGGCATTATTTTTAAAAATAACTTTTTTTTTTTTTTGTTTTCGTAAAATATCTGCAATATATAATTAAGATATTTGCAATATGAATAGAATATAGCATATCTTGAATTTCAGTCAAACTTTTAATGTAGTTCTTTTCCTTAACTTTCAAATGCTCGCATTTCTGGGATTTAAGGGCTCGTTTTTTAATTTATTTTTATTTTACGTCCTCCAACGTTAAGTCATATCGGACGATGAATGAAATGGGTGAAATGATGCTCAAATGTATCCGGGGTCCATGGAGCTTAAGGTTATCCTTTCAGGATAAGGGAAAACCTTGGGAAAAAAAAACTTTATCCAGGTAACTCACCCTGACCGAAATTCGAACTCGGGACCTCTTGAACGTGAGGCAGGTACGCTACCATCTACGCTACCGAGGCGGGCTAAGGACCCGTTGACAACTAGGTCATTTGGGCCTTTTTTAAATTAAGAGATAAGCAAAATATTCTGCAGTAAACATTTAGATATGTTTAAGATACATATCAACTATTACTGAAATATAATTATATTTATAATTTTTTTGAAATTTTACTTTTTCTGTCATTAACACAAAGCTTTTGTTGCAACAGAAATACAAAGGTTATGTGCTCCGAATCCAAAACACCAGGAAATTTATAAAACAATGTATATGTGTATAAGTACGGCTCAGAACAACATAATTCGAAAATAAAAAGTCAGAAGATATCGCATTTCAATTTAAGTCTTCCATCTTTCAAGGATACAAGCCAAACCATTTCAGTAAAAATAGCTAAAAATTGCCGTTTAAATGGGGAAAAAAATATGCGTTTTAATCCTTTCAAAATGCACTTAACAATTTTGATTAAAATAGGATACGATAGAGCTGCTGGTATCAGAGTGAACTGTACATTTGGAATTTTTAGTGACTAGTTTGTAAAGAATCCTCAGTGGTTCTCACCGACAAGAGCGTCTCTCCCCTCCCCACATTTTCCAGATATTTATTACTGGCATATGCCAGAGAAGTTCTCCAAAAATTAGACAGTTAGGTTGAGCCCCATATTGACCCTCCTAGTGCAGCGTCTACAGCATAAGCAGGCGATGAGTCATCAGTACACACAAATTTAGACTTCTTTAAAGAAACGACACTTTTTTTTCCATCATTTATCCAACTATGCGCATCGAATCCTGTCCCAATTACTCTGGATAACTGGAGTTCTATAATGCAAAAATAAAACGCACTTCTTATATCACGAATCATTAATTACTAATAATTTGATCGACAGAAAAGAACTGCGCATGCTCAAAAAGCCTCCATTACACGACAACAAAATTTACAACTTGGAAACAAGTATCTGCAAAACGACTGAATGCTATGCACAAAATCTGATATGTTAAACACACATGATTTTCTTTAAGGATTATTTCTAGAAAAGCTTATTTTTCTATTTAATGTTGATGCAAACCTTTGCTGGAGTATTTAACATAATATTTCGTAATGGTTTAAAAAGAATAGAGAGTAAATTCTTTAAAATCCGAGTAATTATACTTTCCTTTGAAATTCCATACACTTTCCACAACATTGTAACCAACAAATTAACTTAGCTTAAAGGCCACTTGGCACTTCAAAAGCGCATAAAATATTCGAAAAGTCAAAATAATATGTCAACAATAAACAGGCATATAAAGTATATGTTGTAACAGGATCTGCAGTTCTCGGGTAGTTAACTTTAGACCACATCTAATGGGTATTCCGGTTACTGGTTAAACAAAATTATTTATGTAAAATTTACTTATAATAGAGATAAATTTTCAAGTTATTAAAAATATATACACATGAATTTTAAAAATATTTGGAAAATAAAAATAAAAACTGTCCAAGTAAAGAACTTTATGGGATGGAAACTTTATTGAAAACCATGTCTTCATTTACTATCCTTGATAATGCTTGACATTTATACTTTCATTTCTCAGTTATATGATCACACACACGAATGGACCTTTTTAAGTAGTTGAAATATTAATTTACCGCAATTTATATTTTTCAAAATGTCTAAAAGTTTTCATCCGTTGAGTTTTTTTATATATATATATATATATATATATATATATATATATATATATATATATATATATCTTGTGTTTTTCCAATTATATGACATTCAATAAAAGTAAAAAAGGTTTCAAATGCTCTTCACAGAAAATCCTAGATATTGATTTTTCTCTTAATATCGCTGTTTCAAATATATGATATTTTATTAAAATTCGTGGAGGTACCTTTGAGAAAATACAAGGAAACGACAATTTCCTCCGTAAAGGGTTATTTATTCGGAAATGAGTATTTTATTGAAAATCCTCATTTAAAATTCTCACTGAATATAACATTTAACATATTTCCTATTTTAGAATTTTTGATTTGCTGCCATTCACAGATATGGTCGACGAGTAGTTGACCATAAAAACCATAAATACACTGATGTTTCGGACTATTTTCCTTATTACTATTAATTAATTAATTAATTAATTATTATTAGCATTACTATTACTGCTACTACTACTGCTACTACTACTATTACTACTACTATTACCATTACCATGCTACTACCATTATTATTATTATTATTATTATTATTATTATTATTATTATTATTATTATTATTATTATTATTATTATTATTATTATTATTATTATTATTATTATTATTATTATTATTATTATTATTATTATTATTATTATTATTATTATTATTATTATTATTATTATTATTATTATTATTATTATTATTATTATTATTATTATTATTATTATTATTATTATTATTATTATTATTATTATTATTATTATTATTATTATTATTATTATTATTATTATTATTATTATTATTATTATTATTATTATTATTATTATTAATCTTATAGGGGGAATTCAATTGACCCCAAATATGTAGGTATTTTCAGCAAAATCTCCATGTTGAGTTTTTGGACCGAATGTATTAATTTCCTTATGTATGAGATATATTAGTCAACAGAAAAAGAGATAGGACAGCATAATGTCGCCCTGTATTTTCCCTGTAACACGTCAGTCATTAGTAGGGTTCAAATTTTTAGGTTTTTGCATATTTAACCTCGTTATTTAGGAAATTGCAAGATATATATTTGTTTCAAATTTTCAGAAGTACAATGTGTAAATTTCGTTTCACATAAAATGAATCTTAAAATAACATAAACAATTGTTTTTTCTTCTGCAAATAAAGAATTGAAACTACTCGAAACTAAATGTTCAATGCAGCCCTTTCACATATTAAAACAGATTGTGTTGTGAAGCAGAAATTATTCCCTGGTTGGAAAGTGCAAAACTGGCGCTCAGTGATGACTGACGATGTATTTCTGGGAGTTGCATATTAGATTGTGCTGTAAGTCTGTCGAACGCAATTGTGGTTTTGAAGATATGAGTCATAAATTCAATATTACAGGGCAAAATGTGTAGAGGAAAATTATCCCACGAATCTGCTGCATTAGTATTTGTGTGTACGCCCCAATGACATTATGTGCCATTGAGAGGAGTTTTTTGTTCATATAAAAATGTGTTACGTGATAACAGAAAATGGTTTGTTCCAAACAATTTAGATGTTTGTGTGGTTAACTAGTACAGCACAATATAAATATACACAAAAGAAACAGTAAATATATATTCTCCAAGGGTTTTAATGGATATATTCGATAATTTAAACTCTTTTGAAGAATGTTCATAAACATATCTCATAAAATTAAGTGTTGTGACTGACGAAGCAAAACATAAACAAAACTTAATAGGCACACAGAAACCTAAAATGAAGATCTGTCCGCCTAAAAATTCTTGCCCTAATCATTAGTTTGTCAGTAGGACGGTGGTGCTTCCACCTGACCCATATAACCCAATCTGTTGGAAAAGAAGATTTAATGAAGACGGAAATGGCTAGAGGGTTGCATAAGAGAATGTTGCCCTCTATATGTGACCCTCTCCCCAACCTCCTTGACTCTACCATTTCCGGCGGTGTTTATCTTTCTGGAAACTGTCCCTCTGGCAGCCCAAAGTGCCTTCTTCCCACGCCTCTTACTGCATCTTGCGTAGTTATAACACACACACACACACACACACACACACACACACACACACACACACACACACACACACACACACACACACACACACACACACACACACACACACACACACACACACACTTGGAGAAACATTCGCCAAATAAAAAGAAATCTGTGATGCACTCACATGGCTTTCTCTACTTTTATACCAATCATTCTTACAAATCATGTGTTAATGTTGTTACTAGGAACAAGGACATACACAAAGACATACGGACGTTTTCCTCAAATCTGAAGTGTTCTTCAACAAGACAACTGCCCGCCTCGGTAGCGTAGATGGTAGCATGTCTGCCTCAAGTTCAAGAGGTCCCGAGTTCGAATCTCAGTCAGGGTGAGTTACCTGGATAATGTTTTTTCCGGGGTTTTCCCCTATCCTTCAAGACGAATTTTAGGTAGCTCTAAGCTCCATGGACCCTGGACTCATTTGAGCATCATTTCACCCAATTCCTTCAGCGTCCGATATGAAAACCTTGGAGGACGTAAAATTACAAAAAAAAAAAAAAAAAAAAAAAAAACGATAACAAGTTATTGTTTTATCTACTTCATAATACTCCAGAAGAATAAATCGTTTTATTAAACATTTCCTTGAGCCACAATATATAAGAGCGGGCAGCTCTGAAATTTCATTCTCCATACATGATCACGAATAACGATTTTCCTCTTGAGAAAAGTATAAATGTTTGAAACTTTAAAAGAATATTCCGTCAATTTCATTAAACAATTGGCATGATTTATATCCTTTAACAATATCTACATTTTCATATTATGGTTTTGCCTGTCTCAGAGGGTTAACCAATTATGTAAATGTCATTCAGAATAAAGATATGAGTTATTTCCAGAAAAGTTAATTTATTTGTCATTAAAATATTTTAAATGTGTAATATTTTAATCAAAATATTAAATATTTCTTGAGCAAATAAAAAATGTTGCAAAATGTTCCATTTAAAGGGCTGTACAGTATGGAGGTATTTTCGTGACCTTTGTGTCGCATGTTTAATAGATACTCAATTCAAATATCTGATGTAGGAGTTAATCAACGTTTCGACTTATGCACATACATACACAAGGATCTTACAGAAGAAAAAAAACTTTCGGGGTTCAATGGACCTTAAAAACACATGTATTTCCAGTAAAACCTCAGTACCAAATTTTGGTTCTATTACAGTTCTCCCTCTACCAACTGCAAGTATGTAGTAGAGAAAGTAAAAACACTTTTTTCTGTTTATTTATTTAGGGGGTCTCAAAACGAAGTGAAATATTTGTATGAATTTTGGGTAGGATGCAGCAGTACCTCTACTTAGTGCACAATGTAATATGAAAGTTTGAAAGCATAAAACTTATGAAATATATACTGAAATTTCAAAACTTCCTTGTCCCTCAACTGAAAAAAGAGAGAAGCAGATAAAGAGAGTATGCTAGAGAGAAACGGAAGGAGAAAGACATAAAATTGAACTTTAACTACAATATTGAGGCAAAAATGCCATTTTAGTTCCTCTACCATTTAGCTACAGTAAGCTGGGGAAGCATTATATTCTATCCAGAAATTCGGCACCTATAATTGATCTCAAACACATCTTTCTATGAATAGAATGGTATTTTTGGAAAAAATATAGACGTATTTCTGTGTATGTGCGTGTGATTATATGCGGTCATGGGTGTTTATGTGTCTGAGGGAGGGAGGGTGGGAGAGAGAGAGGGAGATAATGACTGAGAATGAAAACAGCATAAATAAAATGTCGAATAAATATAAAATTTTATATTTTTCAGTATATTCCAAAGATGAAACACGGAGGTTTTCAAATGCATCCTGAGAACTTCCTTTGTTTAGAAAAAAAAAATTGTTATTTTGTGTTCCCAGGCCTAACTATTTTTCCACAAATTTAAGATACTTTATGGAAATCAAACACACACCTTAAATTTTCTGATAACAGTCTGCCAAGTCTAGCTGATTCCTAGTATTGTTTTTTTTTTTTTTTTTTTTTAACTTTAATCTAAGAGAGACAAACACTTCCTAAACTCAAGAAAGACACTCAGCTCCTTAAAACAAGGGTGTGTTAAATGATATTGTATTAATCATTTCCGAGATATTCGTTCCAAGAGGTTGCACTTTTCAAATACTTGAATTGCTTAGGTGCCATTCGTTTCTTTATGATGTTCTTGCAATCAGCCTCTTGCACCATCTTCGTAGATAATTGGTAACTGTAACTGTAATATAATATGTTGCAAATATTAATTTTATTAATTAAGAGATTCACAGCTCCCCACGTTGACTTTCTTCAAAAAATGCAATCATCTGAGATTACTGATAAGCTGGATCTTCACTTTCGTTCTTCTTTTAATATGGCAATGTGTACACAAGGTTGGGTAGAGATTGTAAACCTCCAGTGACATCTATCCAAGCTTCTCAAATACTTGTCCTATAAGCAGAGAATGGAATTATCTCCTCGTAATTTAATGCTTTGACAATTAAATTATTACGATAGGAATGGACAATGTGGTTTTATCTTGCAGGCTATCAATAAGCCAACATGCACCAAGTCTTAATGTTGAGTGTATTTTGAAAACCTGGTGGGTGTGGCAACTCAGTATAACCTGTAGTGAATACTGGATTGCAATCTGCTACACTGTTTATCGTCAGGTGGATTGCTAACATGTCTTCCAGATATTTGGTGTTTAAAATAGGCTCGATTTTCCCGAATTTCATCCTTCATTGCATGGAAGATTACGTAAAAGGAGATTGTTTGCTATCTTTGGTTTTCAAAATAAAGTGGAATTCATCCACTCTAGCTGATTAGGCGTCTGGATTAAGTAAGAGATGGAAATTAATTGTTCTTTCACACTAGCCGTGTGTAGGACGCACTATGAAAGGGTAGAGACAGACTGAAAAATTCAATGCCGTAGCCGGAATTTGAACCTCGGAACTTCTGGTTTCCGTCCAGCCGCCCTAACCATATGAGCTACTATGGCCAACGTGCCAACATGACATTAGTGTGTGAAAGAACAATTAATTTCCATTAATTGTACCTAACAGTGGTCCGAACTATAAAGCCCGGGCCTTAAAATACTTACAGCATAGTAAGTCGCCATTAAGGTAGTTGTCTCATGTGTTTATGAGAACTCCTAGTGGTTTACCGGGAGAAACACGAGTCAGTTGGAGAATTTAATGTCATGTTGGCACGTTAGCCATATTAGTTCAAATGGTTAGAGCGGCTGGACGGAAACCAGAAGATCCGTGGTTCAAATCCCGGCTATGGCATTGAATTTTTCAGTCTGGCTCCACCCTTTCATAAGTAAGAGATGTTCGGTGAAAAACTCATTTTTTCTTTAGAGGTGTTCAGTCATTTGGTTTAGTTACTAAATGTAACTAAACTTACTAAATGTAAGTTAGTTCTTGCATACATCATGTGGTCAAGTATTCCAGCCATATTTTCAATTATTTTGCTAAAAATACTATCTTTGTATGCAGATTCAATCATGTTACTTTCTATAGCTTCTTAATAATTTTGTCATATCCTTTCTTTTTCCGGTGATGGTATAGACTTATGTGTACTACATACTCCGATGAGATCTCGATAGTATATTTTTTGGGTGGAAAACTACTTTTTCTCTACTTGCTGAAATACGCAAAATTGATGAGTATTGTAAAAAAATACTGTGCTATCCTAGGTGTTTCTTTAACAGTAACAGGTTTATGTCAGCAATTTTAATTACATATTTCCATATGAGAAGTTAGAATCCTATGCACACTACATTATTCTCCTTCTTTCTCTCTCTCTCTCTCTCTCTCTCTCTCTCTCTCTCTCTCTCTCTCTCTCTCTCTCTCTCTCTCTCTCTCTCTCTCTCTCTCTCTCTCTCTCTTTATAATTTTAAATTAAGAAAGAAGAACCTAGTTACATGCGGAAACACATGCAAATGTTTATTTTTGGTAAAAAATATCACAAGCTTTCAGGCGTACCGTTAAATGAGCAGTTATATGTATAAGCACCCCATCTTTCTCTAAAATTTTGGATTCACGTTATTTCCGGTGAACTCTTGCTATATAGAACATTTAGCAAACGGCTAACGTTACAAAAAGATATATTTGACACAAATTTGCGTCCTTGAATTATCCTCATACTTTTCCTTTATAAATCTGTACCTCTCTTTTATAGCCTTTTAACTGAGTGAGATGGCTTCGGGGTGATATGTGAAGGTCGCATTCGGGAGCTCCCGGTTCGGTTCTCGTCGACCAACCTTGGCCTTTTCGTGAGTTTTCCTAGTCTGTACACGAATGCTTGGGTGATTTTTCATCTACTTTGATTTTCTTTCTAACAATTCTCTTTCATTCCGTTTTCTTTTCACGCTTCAAAGGTAGTTTTAGGTTTTGTGGTCTATACGAATGCAGACCGATGTCGTGGGTGTGTGAAAGAGTGCTTCCCGTGTACAATAGAAGGCTGTTTCGCTCAACCGATTGTTTATCTCTTTAGGCAGCTCTAAAAGTGGCACGAGCCTAGAGCTGTATTGGGACATCCGCGCGTCTCTGTTGCCTGTCTGCCTGTGGCCTGAAGACTTCGCTGGTTGCTTCACTTCATCCTTTTCTTTTGTCACATCCTTGGAAGAAGATACTTCTTCTACAAAATATTCTAACAAAAGCTCGGACACGTCAAATTCAATATTTTGGAAGCAAACTGTTATAGAAAAGAAACAAAATGTTCAGGCCTTCGTGTACAAAGTGTCATGTTATTGACATTTTAAACAGCAACACTTTGTTTTTTCCCTGTTTCCGGAAAAGAGAGTTCTTTTTTGAATGAATTATTTGATTTGTCTCATACAATAGGCGCGATTGCTAAGGGAATAATTTAATTGCAAATGAGTAATATTTGGAATATCGTATTAAATATTTAAGTTTAATTTGTTATAGTAGCTGTGTATAGATAAACTGTGGACAAAAATTGTCAAACATATCTAAAATTTAAGCTGTTCCCATAGCAACCAAGCCTTTTTGTATAAAATAAATGAAACAAGATTTGATATTTCAGATGTAAAAGGATAATAATGCACTGCCATTTAAACTATTGCCAAATGACGTCACATCTTACAACTATAGTTGGAATTTAATTTTTATTTATTTTTTTTTGTGAAATTTTCCTTTCAAAATATTAAATTTCACATGGCAGAGAATTTGTTTAAAAATAAGTTACTTTAATTTTATATGTATTATTCCCTGTTTATGAATATTACTTTAACCAACATCATAATTTAGAGATTATCCACCTAAACAGGATAGTTCAGGTTGGGAGGATTAACTTCAAAATTTTCGTGGCTTATCTGGCAAGCACTGAAGTTAAATATGTTTGGCATGAATCAACATTTTGTTTTTTGGTTACGTTTGAATTCAGGAAACAGTGAAAATTCTTGGATAGAAAATAATACTTTTTACCTACGTGTAGGAGAGAGAGGGGTGTGTAGAGAGAGAGAGTCCTCTTTAAAACAGTTTTTTTTTTCGTGTTTAAAACAAATAACTTATTTTTTGGTTACACTGATGGAAGCTATTTCATGAAAATATTTGTATCCAAGCAAAATGGTACATAGTGTTCTTTGTTCGGTAACACAGTACGGAAATAACAATCAGGGTCGTGATAATAGTTATCGTTTGAGGTTCAATTTCAACCACAGAAAGGAAATCTGCTGCTGGCAAAACATTCTGTGAAAACTAAGCTGTGGACAAACTGTGTTTGTATTTTGACTCTAAAGTATTGCTTCTTTTGGTCTTATAACTGGAAACTGCCAACAACCAATTTTGATGTGTTTTTTTCAGTCGATTCCACTACTTAACATTTGAGGAAAAAATAGTATTTTCTCTTAGGACTATATAATATTTCATTTGAAAGTTTATAGTCTGATAACGCATTTATTATTAATAAAGTTTTCACGTTTAAATGAATAAACAATAAAATACTAAACATCAACTCAGTTGTAAGCACATGTAACGGAAGAATATTCCATTCATTTATATGACAGTCTATCAGAGAGGTTTCAAGAAATCGAGTTATTTAGCTTCCTTTAACTTTATTATACTTTTATCTAATGATTTTATTTGGCGCACTTAATATTTGAAACCCATTCAACAAACCTTTACTTTTTTATTATTTGCAATGCAGTTTTACTTTTTTAAACTTTACCATAGGTTTGTTAGTTCACTTATGTGCGTATATGCCACGGTTGAGTAATTAAATGAAGTTTTTGTACTATATAGGTATTACTGTTTCTATGAATGTAGATGGAAAACTGAGTCATGGTAGAGTCTGTTTAGTTAACTCATGTGCACGTCGGCCGCTGCCTTTGACGAACCCTTATAATCGTTTTACAACACCGGTCCTCCTTCTCCTAGTCCTTTCTCCATACGTCATGGATATCGTACGAGGTTTCGTCTAAATAAATTATCTTATGTCCATTACTACGAAACTTCCTTAGTTTTGACAAATGTATATATGCCAAGCTACAATGCTACTGGATTCCATAATAACCCTTAACTTATTCAAAGTGCGGTACTTGAAACCCAGCTCCTTTAGGAGGCCGCGCAAAGTGCAGTGCCCATAAGGAAAATCACAAATTTCTTGCAAATGTGCAACCAATTCGTCTAAGGTGGGCGCTCTCCTTTTTGCATAGAATTTATAAATTTCTCGACGAATTAAATAGCATGTGAAATTATCTACTTCAGAGAAACGTTTCCTTTTGTTTTCACACTTGATCGGCGTCTTTGGTATTCCTTTCGTCACAATATTTCTTACTGTATTTCTGTGAATACCCAGAATTTGTCATCAGGTTCATTGCACGACCCCCTACCAAGATTATTTGTCAGCACATATTTATATGTGTTGAAAACAAGCGCTTGAATTTGCTTAGAAACAGTTCTCGTTGTAACTTTGTTTTTTGATTCTTTTCCAGTAATATAACTCGGCCCAGTTATTCACACTATTGTCATCACTTTGATTATTTTCACTTGACTGAAAGTTATCTACTACTTCATTTGCATTTACCACTGCATTTTACTCCCACGGTCCCCACATCGTGACACACAACGAATTTCTGCACGTAATGAAACAGATCAACTGCAAGTTGGAACTTTGGAACTGAGACTCCACGTGGAGTACACATGCGACTGTCACTTCGAGAAAAATCAGGGTTGCCATTGGTTCTCAACGATAATGTTCCATTTCTGAAGTGTGCAGATAGATTTATGACGGTCATTAGTGGGCGGGAGGGTAGTTTCCTTTGAGGGGCAAACTGCACTCGCGTTCGCTAGACAGACTCTACAGTCCAGCAACGCAAAGAACGTCCCTGGAAGGTATGTGCTGCCTTACACAGTAGGACAAGGACAGCGAATGTGTGTGGCAGAGACCCTCTGCTACACAAGGAGCAGACCCCTAAAAAACATGCGCCCTATTCACTCTGTATACTAAAATCGAGAAGATTCGTTCACAAAAGTAGAAGCCGTCAGAATGTTTTCGAATGGTCTGTAGAATGTAGAATGGTCTGACATGGGGTGTCATAAACCTGTCCATGGAGGGTGTGGAAACCACCAACCCCCCTGCGTCTCAGGCGTCGGAGACCATCTCTCCTGTGGAGGACAGTACTAAATATAGATACTGTCTCATAAGTAATACTTTTTTTTAAGAAAAACAATTATTTGAAATGTATTCTGACAAGCAATTAATTAATTTTCAAAGTATAGACTATTGGATTCTGTGGTCTTGAGTCATCGTTCAGCGAGGTTTTTTTTTTTTTTTTTTTTTTTTTTTTTTTTTTTTTTTTTTTTTTTTTTTTTTTAAATCCCACGATAGTACAAGTCTGGTTTTTGAAGCGAAGAATTTGGTGACACTCACTTGAACTCTTTCAATGTTGTCAACCTTTCTTCTACGCAGAAAATGGGCCATGGATATAAAACTATGATAAATCTTATGGTGCAAGATCATGGCTGTAGCTAGCAGTTAGATTTCTCTAAATTCCTGAATTTTTTACAAGGTTGTTCCTGTAGTATGGGGCGTCGCATTGTCCTGTATCAATAGAACTATTTCGGTTAACTAATGCATCTGTATCTCCGTCTCAAAATTCATGAACTCGTCCCAGTTTGAGAATAAAGATCCGCATCAATTGCCCGCCCATTTGGAACAAATTCCCAGTCAATCACACCCTCAAAATTCCACCAAACACACAACATTACTCTGTAGCCGAACTGATTTTCTTTAATAATGACTTTGACAGGTTGGCGGTGATCAAGCCACTGTTTCGAGGCATCAGGTTTTCACTAATGTACCCATTTTTCATCACAAGTGACAATTCTCCTGGCAAATCTATCATCCATGGGATTACGGATAAGCTGACGACAGATATGCACTGTACGTTCAGCCTGATGATATGTCAGTTAATAAGGTACAGAGCTTCTGTATGATTTTTCAAGTATCTTAATGTGGTGATGTATGGTATCTTTTGATACACCATGTTCTTCTGAAAGTCTACGGGCAATTTCTGCGGATTTTCTCGCATTTCTTGGTGTGTATCCTCAATATTCCATACTTCAGGTCTTCCAGAACGTGGTAAATCGTTAGAGATTTCGTCTCCATTGTTGAAACATTGCAACCATCGTTGTGCCACACGCTCACTAACGACACCTTCTCCTTCCACTTCGTATATTCTTCGAGCTGCGCCAGCGGCTATATAATCTTGTTTCTAGTATTGTTTTAGAAGGGCTTTTATTTAGGTGCACTCCCATCAGTCCTGGATCCGTAGGACCAAGGACCCGGGCCTCCTTCTACCCGGGAGCGATGGAAAACTCCGAGGGTCTTTCCATGGGGCAATACCTTGAGTCTAAAAAGCCCCCCCCCCCCATCGACTTCAACATCAAGACGGACGGAAGTGGATACGCCACTTACGCGCGTCAACCCCGCAGGGAAGACTACTGAATAACCTCGGTGGGGCCACCTGGTGATCTAGCACACCTTCTACTAGCTCTGCAGGCTAGTACCCGGGACTTATGAGGCAACCCTCTACCCCCTCCGGGCAGCCGTAACCTAGCCGGAGGTACCCAATTCCCCGTGGGTGTCGGGAACACACTTCCCCCTCGAGTCCAACCCAATCCGAACAACTCCCCTACGGGAGGGGCTGGAATGTTCGGCCCGCGGTTCCTTCAGTAACGTCAGAGGTACCACGAGTGCTAAGGGTCCGCAGCGCCCGCACCACGGCAGCTGAAGGGGACGGATCCTCTCCCCTACGGGATGTTTTAGAAGGACTCTAAGTTCAAACTTTGTTATCTCCATTTTGTAATTGTTTATTAACAACTGAAGACTGATACATGCTCGCAATGTACGCAACACTAGCCATGGCATCCTGTAAATAGCATTGCCAAACCAATAAATTTTTCAAACCACAAAAATCAAAAAAACCTGCTTTACTTATGACACCGCCTAATATTTAGTATATGAGCCAGTAATTAACAGGCACCTGAGGTGAGATCTAGCGAGTCACAGACAATACGGCTGATTCTCAATCTGACTTAATATCTCAGTCCTCAAAAGCTATTCATTCTAATTTTGTTTTACAACTGAAGTCAAAATAAAAAGGATGGTGACGCAGGGTATGAGCAATGAGGTACTCTCAGGGTATGTGTGGATATGTATGGGAGTGAGGATGGTTCTGATGACACTGGAATGCAAGTTTCAAACTGGTTTAATGACTATTTCTTTTTATCATCACATCAAACTCGAAGTTGCCGACCAAGGGTTAACGATATATCAATGTTCAGACTGTTTAGTACGCGATAACACTTAAGTCGTTATGTATGAACCGACAGGTATCTTTTCTCATCGCTTCTGCTCTGCCCTCGACCAAGACAGAACCAGAGGGCCGTCTTAATAGACTGTGCGTCCTCACTGTGCACAGCTGCGTGTGTCACTTTCACCTCTGGAAGCCCCCTTTATTCACCCTAAACTCCTTTGTGACTATTTTGTCTATTGTGATTATTAGTCTCGGCCATGCCATTATTAAGGGTCCGAAGGATACCTTTTCAAACGGAGTCAAGTGCTACCCATTGTAAATTCTGTTTCTCCCGTGTTTTTTGATACATGACTCAACCACCTGCCCCTGCATATGTTGTAACAAAGATACACGATTTCTTTTAAATCCATCACGATTCTTTACTTATTGCAATCCTTTAATTTCGGTATCAAAACTAAATATGAAAAGTAATGAAAATACAAATCATGCCACTTTCTTTATCCGTTACGCGTCATAGCGTTCGCATGAAAGGCTGTTGTACTATCCACATTGCGTTAATGGCAGTACAATTTTATTTTCTGTAGTACTTATGTACCTACAGTGTGTAGAAAAGAGTATTATATTCACCTTAACAACTGGATACCCGAAATTCACCATAGTTCTCGTTTTATGACTCGTTGAATTCCAAAAAGCATTTTTAGAGAAAAGTTGTGTGTGTGTGTGTGTGTGTGTGTGTGTGTGTGTGTGTGTGTGTGTGTGTGTGTGTGTGTGTGTGTGTGTGTGTGTGAGAGAGAGAGAGAGAGAGAGAGAGAGAGAGAGAGAGAGAGAGAGAGAGAGAGAGAACACAATAACTCGTAAACAGTATTCATATTCAGCATATTCCCAGATCCGAAACGAGTATTTTCAAGAAAGTCTTACCACCCCAAACTATTATTTAGGTAACGTAAATGGACCGTGCCGTGGCTGTGTTTGGACCGCTCGACTTTTACCAAGGTGGCCTGGGTTCATCCCAGCACAAATTGAGATTTGTAGTGAACAACACAGAACTGGGGCGGGTTTTCTCCGAGATCTCCGGTTTCCCCCACCATGTCATTCCACATGTGCTCCATCTTCATCTCATGTATCATCAGTGTCACCGCCTGCGGAGCCGTATATAGTAAAAGCAGACGTTAAACTCTACACACACGCACACACACACACCTAATGTAAATGTTTGTTATGTTTGATTTTTTCAAGAATTATTAATAATGTTATTGAAACAGAATGTGCTTATATTTGCATGACAATTAAAATTTTTATCTTGAATTTTCTGGGCATAGCCTTTGAAGTTCCAAACTCCTTAAAATTTATTATTGGGTATTCTTTAACTGCTGTGGTTCTCAGCGTCCCATTTTATATTTGGCACGAAGAACAGTTTAATTTAGTTCAGTGACATCTGTAGTAGGTACGTGTTTTCTCTGCGTACTCCGGTTTCCCCGTCAGCACTCCACTAATTGCTCCATCATTATCTTTCCTAACATTCATTTCGCCCTCATATATATCATGCGCTTCCTTCACCTTCACACCAGTCATTGGGCTGATTACCTATCCTGATTCTCTAACGGATCCAAAGCCTTAGGCCCGACCTTAAGAGAACAAGAATCCTCTAACACCACGATAGTGACATCTAGGGAAGTTAAAGAAGAAAGACCTCTTTAGGAGGCTTGAATGTCTTTTACGTACTGTACATCTACCTCATGGGACCACACGCTTTGCTTTTCCTCCGAAGAAAGCCACAAGTCTCATTTCCACATTATCATTCACAAAGAAAATGGTTCAGGATTTCTTTTGTGAATCATTTGTGAATGACGATTTTACGTAGTACATCATGTGTGAAACTGTACCATAAATGCATTAAATTGTATTTAAATAGTTTGTGAGCTCTCTTCTTTTCCATTTTTATAGATATAATTGGAAACCAATCGAAAGACAAATACATGTATACATATTTTGGACCGAATTGCAATGTTCAACTAATACATTCGTCATATTAACCATTCCCGACATTATCTCTGTTGGTTTCAATTATTCGTCACTTTAAGTAGTCCACTTTGAAATCTTAAAAGACCGCCCTTTCGTTCTCATCACCTCATTTGTAATAGGGACTAACATTCTCGAAATTCTTTTCACAAAGTTAAATATCATGTATCTAGAAAGTAATCGGTTAAGCTTAAGGTATTCTGAAATTATTTATCGTGCGGTTTTATGTAATCTGAAATTTATAAAATTGTTTTATGTACTTTTAATAAAATGAATTTAAATCAGATAAATTTGTGTTACTGTAGAATTTACTGTGTCTAAATCCTTAATGATCTTTATGTGCCTATAACATAGCATACATTGAACCAAGCAGCTTCTTTCCCATTTTAATTACATGGTACACAAATAAGAATTTTATGAAACATTTAACAACAGATTTAAAAATAAATGAAAAAAGGAACAGAAATTGGTATAATTATTTTTTCCATATCTGACATTTTTACTCTTTTTTACTTCCTACTTTGAATAGGCAGAGGAAGTAAAGTATGTATTCCATCCTGAAATTCAATGAGATTACACACCTTCAGTCACTTGAATAAATATAGTAACTGACGGGGGATGGGGGGCGAAGATGTATGTATGTGAATAAGAAATTGAATGTACAGCGTGTGCTTGTTTGAGCAGAGTAACTCAAAAGATTAAAATCCGGATAAATACCAAACTTGCTATTTAAGTTCAGCAAAAAATGTGACACAAATTTTTTAGTAGAACACTCCTACCCCAGTCTACACTTTGCATAGAAAACTTTCTTTTCTTTCTTTCTTGTTAAGTATCGCACTTAAAATTTAATTAAAATGTCAATGACTACTGAACCGTATATTTTTAACTTTCTGTCAATAGCTCGAGAAGTTTTCTTCGCTTTGAACGTATTTTGTGTAATTTTCCAGGACAGTAAACAAAATGAGATAGATAGAAACCGAGGCCGCGCCGGGGCTGAATGGATATACCGCTCGACTCTCACCAAGACGGCCCGGTTTCGATCCCAAGTGACCGCAAAGTGAGATTTGTGGTGGATTACACGGTGCTGGGGCGGATTTTCTGCAGGATCTCCGTTTTCCCCCGCCATCTCATTCCACCAGTGTCCTATCTTCGTCTCATGTATAATCAGTGTCATCGCCTGCGGTGCTGCATGTAGTAAAAGCGGGCGTTAAGCACCAATCATTTCATGTTAGATAGAAACTTACTGCACTAAAAATGTGGACGTAATAAAGCATTTATGTATATCATTCATGAATATCAAGTTGTTGCTTTTCTTTCTGTAGTCATTTGCGAGATAATATGTGCCATTGCTTTGAATTTTCCATTATACAGAATGTCTCTAAAGCCACTATCCATTTCAATGAAAACGCAATATTTTGTTTCTTTTCTTTTCAGATACTGGTATCTTAGTGCAAGATGTTTAGCACAGAAGAACGGGTTGCCATTGTTTGTGCAGGGGCACGCGGATTGTTATATGAAGACACCAGAGCGAAATTTACCCGTAAATTCCAAAACCAGCCCCATCAATGGCACACATTCGTCTGCTTGTGAACAAATTTAAGCGTACCGGGAGTGTATGTGTGATGAGACACGTCCTGAACGACCACACGTCTTGGCAGAAACAGTGCAGCAGGTTCAAATTGCCAGTGCTAGGAGTCCGAAGGCGTCATTTCGACGCCTCGGTAGGGAATTGAACGTCCCTCGCAACACAGTGTGGAAAATACTACGTTTCACTCTACGAAAACGTCCGTATCACATTCAAGTTCTGCACCATCTTGAGGACGAGGATTTCGCCTGTCGTCGGGCAATGTGTTATGACCTCCTGGAATGTGTAGAGAATGAGAATTTAATGGACAACATTTCATTCTCCGATGAAGCCACTCTCCATGTTTGTGGTAAAGTACACAGACACAACAGTCGAATATGGGCATATGAAGAACCACATGAGGTATCGGAGTGGGAACGTGATACACCGAAAGTCAATGTTTGGTTGGGTATGACAAACGCAAAACTGTATGGCCCATTTTTCTTTGCCGAAAGGTCAATAACAGGTAACATCTACCTCAACATGTTAGAACTGTTCCTTGAACCGCAGCTTCAAGAGGATGGCATCCTGGATACAGTTGTGTTTCAGCAAGATGATGCGCCTCCACATTTTGCAAACATCGTCCAACATTGCCTGAACAGAACCTTTCCAGGGAGATGGATAGGCAGAGGTTCACCTCGACTGTGGGCTTCCCGTTCACCGGACCTTACTCCTTTAGACCTTTTTGCATGGGTGTACATCAAATCTAAAGTGCATACTAGCAAAGTGAGTGGTCTGCCTGAGTTACGGAATCGTATCAGGGAAGCAGCAGGTGGAATTACGGTTGACATGTTACAGTCTCTATTTCGTTCCACTACTGAAAGATGGCGTATGTGTTTTGAGCTAGAATGGAGGTCATGTAGAAGGGCACTAGAATATGTGTAACACTTCAAAATAATATTGATTTTTCAATCACTGTCTTCCTTCACTGAAATGGATAGTGATTTTAGAGATATCTGTACTCATACTTTTTGTTGTACCATATTACGACATCCTTCATTTGCTTCTTGTGATGCCATCCTAAAAGTATGGATTTTCTGTTGAGACCCGCTTTTTAAAGAGTTCATATTATGTAAGCTAGATTAAACTATAACTTCTGCATCCCCTGTTGCTACAATGAAATCTGTAATCGATTAACATCAGCATATAAGAAAATAAGTTGTTATAAGTATAGTTAATAAAGGAGACATAAAATAAACGATTTTAAATAGATAAAACGCATTGAATGTAATAATTACACTTTTTTAAAAATGATGTTCAGTTAGCTGAATAATTTTACAAATGAAGTAAGAATATTCAGTGTGACAAAAATGGATACACGCTATAAGTTATTTCATATCTATTATGTTTTCTCGTGTTAAAACTTCACACTTATTAGATCAAATTTAAAGACTTCAAGATTTCACTGGCACATTGCAGTGCAGCAGAAAATAAACAAATTGTTTGACATTTTGCTCTTGCTAAAGGTCGACTCTGTTAGGCAACAGGTTGTTAACGCGACCTTGCCCCGTGGAGATTTTCGAGTTCGAGACCCATTCAAGGCAAGTGGGTGTGGGTATGTGGTTTCCCGAACAGGGTAACGACCGCCCTGGAACCGGTTCGTGTCTGGAATTTGGCAAGGAATCCTTCCAAGGGTGAAGCGGATGTATGGGACATTCTGCCACAAGTTGCTGCATCCCTTTCCTAATTGTCCAGTGTTAACATTTATGTATGTTTGCATGTTTATAAGGTGCACTGGGTAATCTATACGTATATGTGTTATTATTATAAACTTGTTATCCATTTTATTTTATATTTATATTTCGTAACTGATTAAATAATCCTAAAATGTACTTGTTTAATTCTATGTATTTATGCTACACAGGATGGCACAAAAGCTTGTTCATAACGTTACAGATAGAAAGGAGAAGATGAAACAAAATAATGCGTGTGACAAAATTTGGGCAGATGCACCCTAAAGAGAAAATTCCTCAATATTCGCAGCACGTTAGTTTGCAACGCTTCATAAAGGAACAGGCCCTTCCTTATGGGCGGGGGAGAGCCCATAAAAAATTGGGTGGAGTTATAAACTATAATGTGACACTTTTATTAAACTCAATAACTTACGATATTGTTCTATTATGTATTATTAAGTGCTTCTTCAACTGGCTTGAAGATCAAAAACCTAATAGGATACTAAATTGAAAAGATTCATGCAATGAAAAGTGTAAATAAAGATTTACTTTAAATTACACATTTGAATATATGCACAATGAAACTGAAAGGTGATAAATAAGGACAATATGAAACTACGTTCATTAGTAACATATACTGTAACCGAGCAGGATAGCCCTGGTGGTTTAGTCTGTGGCCTGCATTCGGGAGGCCGGGTTCGATTCCCGTGGCCGACCTACCTAATCCATGGTTTTCCTGTTTTATCCGGGGGTTTCCCGGGTGGCTAGGCGAATGCTAGTTAGGCTAATTACATCCTCCGAATTTTCTGTCCCTCCATTTCATCTCCATTATCATTTCACATCATCTCTCATCTGGTGGTCTCTTTCAGGGTAGAAGTGTCGGCGGGTGTCTCGGCGGTGCATGGCAGGATGATATGCTCTGAGGAAACTACTTCCTCTTCCAGTAGGTCAGTTGGCGATATCCGCTCCTCTGCTGGGACCATTTCGGGACCACCAGCCAGGGACTTTTGGGGCTCGGATCACCAGCCAGGGACCTTTGGGGCTCGGCTGCTGGGCTCATTGCCATCCCGCTGTAGGGGAGCGAGTTCGTTGTCCTGGCCTGTCTGGGGAAGTCTCTATCCAAGTAAACTGTAGGGACCCTTCCTTCTGTACTGTCGTGGCTTCTTGGGTCGGCCGCCCTCTGACTCCTTCGCCTCATCCTTCCTCCAGGGGGTGCCCCCACTTGGGGGCATAGAAAACAATGGGCCCAGCATGGTGGCCTACGTACCGAATCCGCTCCGTAATGAAATCCTAATCCTAACATATACTGTAAATTGCACTCGGTCCAGCCATTTTAATGATCTGCAAGGATACACTACACATAGCAATTATGTAACATTCCAATTTAACAGAAGTAAATCTAAACTCACATATCATTTATTTAAGAATAGTGAGAACGAAACTTAAATGAAATGTAATAAAATGAAATCAGAATGTAGACCAAGAAAACATCTAAACTGCCGTTCGCTTTACTTCTTTAAAGCATACAAAGATTAAGTAGAAAAAAATACTGCATTTCACCTAAAACTTACTACCCAGATTACACGAAAACTCATTTAAGGTCCTCTTAATAAAGAAAAAGTGTTTGTGAGTGAGTGAATGAGTGTGTGTGCGCGCGCGCGCGCACTCGTACATGCCTCTCTATCCGTGAACAACATATCCCAAAAACGAAGAGCTGGATGAATCCAAACTAAGCAAAGAAATTCAGAACCTTTCAATGATGTGACCTGAAGATTTTCAAGAAAACACCTTCACCCCAACACGGATTTTTTTTGTTTGTTTACTTTTTATTTTGTTAAAAATGGCTCTAAAGATTTTGCAAAGTGCCTTTTCCTTTGACATGAATAAAGAGGTAGACAAAATATAGATCATCTTAAAACATACACCTTATGTCATGTAATGCATTTTTGTTGTATTAACTATTTCCAATATATTATTTTTAATTGGTTTCGATGTTGGGACAGTCCATACTTTCAATAAATGCATATTTTATTCCAAAGAAGTTCCATTAAAATCAAAGATTTTATATGACTATGACGAGGTTCAGAGGGGAGCTGCGCCACCCTCATAAGGCAGGGGTGAGAATATACAAGGGTGGTAAATTTGTGGAGAGACGGTGGCAGAGGATATGGTTCCTAATAGCTACAGACTGAAACTCCCCGGTGTCAGCTCTCTTCTCTGTATCTGTGAACCTACACATCCTCTGGGGGTCTACGACCTTCCCCGAGTTCGACGACAAGGAGCAAGTTCCCTGTCACTAATAGAGCGGGATAGCTCAGGCGGTTTTGTCTGATCCGTATTTGGGAGGCCTGGGCTCGATTCCAGTGGCCGACCTACCTGACCCATGGGTTTTTCGAGGGCTTTCCTGGGTCGCCAGGTGAATGGTGGGTAGGTTAATTACATCTCCCGAATTTCCTGTCCCTCCATTTCATCTCCATTATCATTTCATATCTCTCATCTGATGGTCTCTTTCAGGGTAGAAGTGTTGGCGATAGTCTCGGCGGTGCATGACACGATGATCTGCTCTGAGTGAAGCAATTCCTCTTCCGGTAGAACGCTTGCCTTTCTTCGAAACCAGGTCTCGTGGTGAGACAGTTTCCGAGCTACAATAGGGTGAAATGACTGTTGTCCTGCCTACCGGGGGAAGTTTCCATCTAAGTGAAATGTAGGGACCCTGCCATCTGCGCTGTCGTGACTCCTTGGGACTGTCACTCGGTGTCTCCTCTCGTCTCATCTTTCCTCCCCGGCGTTGCCCCACTTGGGGGCATAGGTACAATAGATCATGTGTGCTTTCCGTGCCGTCTCCTCCGAACAAATCCAGTCATCCGGTTATGATCCCTGTCATTCACGACGACACATATAATCCTAAAATAGCCAATAAGGATGAAAGATGAAGTGCTGTTTTAAGAAAAAAGTATCGTCTACAGTGTTGTGTAACCCTTTTTAGAATGTCAATAAGTTTTATACGAGATTACGTAATTCTAAATTCTAATCTATGCATCAATATGCATTGGTTGCATTGGTTGCACTTTTACTAGCTTAGCAATTAAGATATGTATCTAAATATCTACAGATATTTAAAATATCACACAAAGAAATACGTTGCTAAAATTACAACACGAATGGAATTGTGGGTTCTGCGAATATTTTAGGGATAAATACAGCAAGGGAACTTTTTAAACCTGCCATTTAATGAAAAGTTGGAGTGCAGTTGGTGTGGCTCGAGAATGGGGGTCAATCGGCGGGCAAGGAGTGGCGATGTGTTGACTCTGGTCGGACAAACAGACCTAAGAGCTCTGACCTCTAACTAATACCAGGGAAAACAATCTCGCAACCTCAGTTTTCGGAACCAAGTTTGCTTTAGAACGAGAAAGTGCACGTGGAGGCAGTTTGTTTTGTTTCGGCTGTTACTCAGAAAGCATGTGGTTCCTTCCTTAAATATATTTAAATATTCCGAAAGTCATAACATTGTGATTCCTATATAGGTTCTTTGTGAACGGGGAAAAAGTTTTATAGGACAAATGAAACGACGAGTTTTGAACCTAATGATCACGGGTTTCCTTGTTGGTACATATAGTCAGCTACTGCGGTATTGTAGGCATTCTAAGGGCTTTTGCTTGATCTATCACCTACTTATGATAGAAGTTCTGAGGAAGCATTACATGAAAAAGCTTTCAGAAAAAGAGGGATGAAATGTACGGATTTTCAAGAAATCCCCCACCGCAAACTTCCTGTAAAATACATGTAAAATTCTGAAGACAGTAAGATGATATAGAAACATCATAGACAAAAGAGATAATTTTTTGGTTTAGGAAACGCAACCTTTGTATATCTTGTAGAATTTAAAAAGAATAAAATAGTTTCCAAAACTAATGCCACTACTATATTTCGTCATTTTTTAACTCCGCAAAACCGACACATAAAGATTTAGTTTGAAATGTCCATACGTTTGAAATATTTGAATAACCACAACGTATATAAGTATATTACATTTTCACGATATCCTGTGAAGCCATCATCATTCTGAATGAATTTTTTTATAATTCTGAAAAACTAGCAAGCCACAAAAGCTAAATGCTTATTACTCAGATTAAATGTCATTAAAATACCCTACATCCATAAATAAGCGTTTTGTAGCATCAATAATTTCCAAGGTATTCGTTGTTGCTGGTTTGAATTTTACAATACTTTTCTAATGTCAGAAAAAAAATTATGAAATTTCAAAGCGATTTTCAAATTGAATACTACTTGAGCTTCCTGCGCAGAACGAAAATTATCAAACCTCATCAAAACCTAATAAAAGTTATTTTGTGAAATTATTGTTAGGATCAAACTTAAAGGCCATTATTGTGAGAACCAATTGTTGGTCAACGGACAGCAACAATCCGTGGGCTGCAACAAGGGGTCAGGATGCTTTTACTACGGCGCTGCTTGCTGAAAGCTTCGTTATACTGCCAACTGTAAAGTCTGTTTAGTTAACACGTGTGCACGTCGGCCTCTGCCTTTGACGAACCCTTATAATCGTTTTACAACCCCGACCCTTCTTCTCCCAGACCGTTCTGCAAGGTTGCCAACTTTCTCGATACGTCATGGGTATTGTAGGAGGTTTCGTTATGTCCATTACTGCGAAAGTTCCTTAGTTTTGACACACACACACACACACACACATATATATATATATATATATATATATATATATATATATATATATATATATGCCCGCCTCGGTAGCGTTGTGGTAGCGAGTCTGCCTCACGTTCAAGAGTCCCGAGTTCGAATCTCGGTCAGGGTGAGTTACCTAGATAAGGTTTTTTCCGGGGTTTTACCTTATCCTGAAAGACGAATGTTGGGTAACTCTAAGCTCTATGGACTCTGGGCTCATTTGAGCATCATTTCATCCATTCCATTCATCGTCCGATATGACTTAACGTTGGAGGACGTAAAATTACATATATATAATGTAAATATAATATATAATATATATCGCCAAGCTACAATTCTACTGGATTCCAATAACCCTTAACTTATTCAAAGTGCTGTATTTGAAATCCAGCTCCTTTAGGAGACCGCGCAAAGTGCAGTGCCCATAAGAAAAATCACAAATTTCTTGCAAATGTGCAACCAACAGGTCTAAGGTGGGCGCTCTCCCTTTTGCATAGAATCTATAAATTTCTCGACGAATTAAATCGCATGTGAAATTATCTACTTTAGAGAAACGTTTCCTTTTGTTTTCACACTTGATCGGCGTCTTTGGTATTCCTTTCGTCACAATATTTCTTACTGTATTTCTATAAATACCCAGAGGTTATCATGAGGTTCATTGCACGACCCCTTACGAAGATTATTTTTCAGCACGAATTTATATGTGTTCAAAACAAGCGCCTGAATTTGCTTAGAAACAGTTCCCGTTATAATTTTTTTAAGGCTTTTCCAGTAATATAACTCGGCCCAGTTATTCACACTATTGTCTTCACTTTGATTATTTTCACGTGACTGAAAGTTATCTACTACTTCATTTGAATTTACCACTGCATTTCCCTCCCACGGTCTCCACATTGTGACACAACGAATTTCTGCACGTAATGAAACAGATCAACTGGAAGTTGGAACTTTGACAACTGAGACACCACGTGGAGTAGACATGCGACTGTCACTTCGAGAAAATCAGGATTGCTATTGATCCTCAACGACAGCGTTCCATTTCTGAAGTGTGCAGATAGATTTATGACGGTCATTAGTGGGCGGTCGGGTCGGGTTCCTTTGACTCCGAACTGCACACCCTTTGACTAAACAGACTCTACTGATACTGCCCGCCTCGGTAGCGTAGATGGCAGTGTGTCTGCCTCACGTTCAAGAGGTCCCGAGTTCGAATCTCGGTCAGGGTGCGCTACCTGGATAAGGCTTTTTCCGGGGTTTTCCCTTATCCTTAAAAATGAATGTCGGGGAATGACAACGTTGGAGGACGTAAAATTATAACAACAAAAAAATGTACTTATATGGGTCAGAACGAAATGCCACGATAATGTACGATTATATTCAGGACGTCGCCGGCTTGGTCCCCGAGGTTGATCTTCCTGTTCCATGGCTTTTTCCGGCTGTTTCTCCAGGTTGCGAAGCGAATACTGAAGCTTATTTACATTTTCCAAATTTCGAATCCTTCTATTTCACTTCACATCTACTTTCATTTTACCCTTATCCTGTTTGGTTGTGTCAGGTTTATAAGTATCGGATAGAATCTCAATAACACGTGGCAGGGAAACTTCGTCCTCCGGGTCGAGGGCCGTCTTCGACTGCGGACCCCCCCCCCCCCCCAGTGAGATGTGAAAGTCTGCGTGGGGAAGGGAATCGATTATGTGAGCTGCTACTGAAAAATCTCAATCTGTAAACTGCAGAAAACCTGACTTTTGCTGTTATACTCCTGGGGCCGCCACCACCTGTCTCCTCCCACCTCATCTCTCCCTCCTGAGGGGACGCCCCGTCAGGGTTTTAGGTATAAAAGACGTTTCATAGGTCAGGATGCTAAGTGCCGCCTTCCAAATATCATAATTTATGCCTCGAAGGGGCAAGAATGTGCTCCATGTGTGAGGATCACTAGTTCGCAACTCATTACAATATAAAATACAAATTTCGGAAGAAAAAAATTGTGTAAAATCACATCATACCCGAGTACATGATGGCTTTAAATAATTGTGCAAGGAGGAAACATAATTTAATAATTATTTTCGCTTAGCTCTGCAAACCTAACCCTCAAAGCACCTAAAAGCAGATTTTGGACCAAAAGTTATGATAGAAATGAAACCGAAATAACACAAAACTGATATTTCATTTAGTGATTTAGTGATTTCAAGATTTCCTATGCGAATATATGTTGGAGCAAATATTTGTTTAAACCACTTTAAGATACAGAAACAATGTTTTGACCTAACCACTTGGGATAAATATAAAAATAAACGAAGTTTAAACGTTCCTTTTTAAACGATTTTAGCATTGTAATAGAACGAGAACTTTGGATTTTATCTTCACAGTATTAGGAGTTGGACTTCAATTTTTTTATTATTTAGGGAATAGCTACAGATTAAATAAATGATTATAATACAAGTGTTCCTTTTTGGTGTAATTTAGTTCCTCCAACGTTAAGTCATCTCGGAGGATGAATGGAATGGGTGAAATGATGCTCAAATGAGCCCAGGGTCCATAGAGCTTAGAGTTACCCGACATTCGTCTTTCAGGATAAGGTAAAACCCCGGAAAAAACCTTATCCAGGTAACTCATCCTGACCGAGATTCGAACTCTGGACCTCTTGAACGTGAGGCAGACACGCTATCACCACGCTACCAAGGCGGGCTATATATAATACAAGGGAATAAATATTAAACATATTAGAAATATAGGTCATAGATTTAGTTATTTAAATCAACAGATAAACAGTAATGACATATTGGATTAACTAAATATACCAAGAAGCCAAAGAGAAACTGTAATATGGCGTTACCTTAAAATGAGTAAACCTTTCACTCATATAAAAATAAACATTTTGATCTGCTTGCGTTATAGCAATGAGAAGTGAAAAACTGTGAAATCAGGTTTTCTTGTTTATTCGATATAGATAATCTTATCGTGTCTTTACATTCCTCACACGAGAGATAGGTTCGTATGAAAAAAAAAATGATATGCCTGGTTTCCATGTGCACATTGCAGTGTCAACATATGAGAAACAGGAGACTGCAGTTGCAAATTTCTGCAATCAGCTGATGCTAGAACAAACATGCAAAAATTATGTGCTATGTCATGTCCTTTCTCACTTTTTCACTTCTGTGAATAACATCAGTGTGCAAAGGTCACTTTCTGTTTGCTGATCGGGCAGTGAATGGATTTACATGTGTTTTGCTATCAAAGTTGCATTGCCGGTCAATACACTGCACATTGACCATGTGGCAAACTATGTTGGAGCATAGTTGTAAATTGCATGCTTTTGTACCACATATTCTGTACGAGATAGTAGGTAGATGAAATATCCCATTGCACACAATCATTTAATGTGAGACTTCATCGGTATAAGTAGGAATAGTTAGACGGCAGTGTACAACAATGCAAAACGGCCAAAGTGAGTCTTTAGTGTTTACAATATGAACACTGGGAGGAAGAGATGAATAGAAGTTTTGAAGAGATCCGGACAATATGTGCGCTAGCAAAGATAAGGTCCCTTATGATTCCAACGTAACAACCATTCCTGCCTTATCCAGGTAACTCACCCTGACCGAGATTCGAACTCGGAGGCCGCGCCGTGGCTCAGTGGTTAGACCACTTGGCTCTCACCAAGGCGGCCCGGTTTCGATCCCAGGCAACCGCAAAGTGAGATTTGTGATGGACAACACGGCGCTGGGGCGGGTTTTCTCCGGGACCTCCGGTTTCCCCCGCCATCTCATTCCACCGGTGCTCCACCTTCATCTCATGTATCATCAGTGTCACAGCCTGCGGTGCCGTATGTAGTAAAAGCGGGCGTTAAACACTACACATTTCGAACTCGGGACGTCCTGCCTCACGTTCAAGAGGTCCCGAGTTCGAATCTCGGTCAGGGTGAGTTACCTGGATAAGGTTTTTCCGGGGTTTTCCCTTATCCTGAAAGATGAATGTCAGGTAACTCTAAGCTCTATTGACCCTGGGCTCATTTGAGCATATTTTCACCAATTCCATTCATCTTCGATATGACTTAACTTTGGAGGACGTAAATTACAACAAAAAATTCCTGCCTTAGTCACCTGGAAATCCTGGGAATAAACCTCCCAAGAAGGAAGGGGCTCCTGGAAAAATCCTTTCCACTACCTAAATTCCCCGTTCTGCTGTAACACACCAACCATCGTCGCCTATTCTACAACCGTGAAACGAAAGGGGCACAAAATTCGTGAAAAGAGGGAATTACCCCAGCATTCGCCTCCCGACGGGGAAATCACAATATATATGGCCAAAATGCCCGTTAAACTTGAATCGAACCTGGGATCTGCTGTTTCTATAATTGGAGGAATAATATCTCTGTTTCCTAACACTTCCTTCTTGTGCATGCTCTCGAAACTTTCCAAAATGCTGGAATTTTTACAAATAAAAAATCGTCTGCCAATGTCCTATAATGTTTATGATATTCAGTGTGTCCATGAGAAAAGAAACATTCAAGAAGGTCCTTTTAATTATTGAAGGTTTGATTTTAATCAAACATTTCCCAGCTTTTGATTTTCCCGCCCTTCCCCATTAGAAGAAAGACCCCTTCACCATCACACAATCATTTAAACTAAGCCAACTTCTCTGGAAACGTCTTCCTTTGTACCGGAAACACTAGTTTTCATCATGAAAATAACTTTACCAAAACCTCACGATCGTTTACAGGGGATTCGCATTCGCATTATACTTACTCTTTTTGATTGATTTTGAGCTCACTATGACACTGAATTGTAGACATAAAAACCTATACCCGACTTAGAAATGTTTTCAACTTAAAACGAACACTCTTACTAATTGCAACAATAAACTAATACTTACCAGTATTTACAATTGCTTTGTTACAATGCTTTGTGCACGGTATGTGACCATTCCATCCTCGAGAACCACTAAATAATAGCTTGGAATCGTAAAACTTTATTGTAATAATGTGATACACAATGTGAATGAAAAGAAATATATCGCTGTCAAATACATGTAGTGCTATTTTAATGAATGTTTTGCAGTGCAGTGAGTAAAATTATAAATAATGTCGTTAATGTCAAATGTAAAAATGGTTTCAAAATGCGTTAAACCGTGACCTTAGATCAGTAATCCAGCAACGCCACGCAGTGCAACTCTTCGAAATGGTTTGTCTGTGTGTATTCCGCTTGAAGTGACACAAATAGATTCCAGACCGAGATAACGATGAAAACTTAGACGATAGCCGGGGCATTGTCGGTACCCATTAAAAATGTTTGTTTTCAACACCAGAGATGGAGTTGTTCATGCTTTAAATAATTATAATTTGAAGAAAATGTCTTGTATAAAGAAAATCGAAACTCAAATAGATTATTGACTATCCAATGATTAAACATTATGAAGGTCATATTGAAAGTTGTAAGTAAACCAAGTTAAAACTCTAACAATGTAACAAAACCGACTGCAGCATCGTAATATATAGACTTCAGAACACGTGTTAGTGTATTGTGACATCATTGGCCTGTATCACGTCTGCAAAAGCAGTATTTATAAAGTACAAACATTGATGCTTCATTTAAGCAACGTGTTGTCAGTGAATTCCTTATTAAATAGGAAAAATCTGCTGCTGAAATTCCCCTCAGACGTCAACATGCCTATGATGTTTGCATTGCATCAGCAGTGTTAACAGATACAAGAAACATTTTAAAGGAAGAATTACTAGTATCCAAAACGAGCCTTGTAGTGATCGCCCTCGGATTGTCTCCACGGAATACCACAAGGAAAGAGTTGGTGAGCTCATTGCAGAAGCCAATCGTGTTTCTATAGATTAAATGCTGCGACGTAACGCAAATTATGATAGGAAGCTTAGTTATAGAAATTTTTATGGTCCATGTGGTCCTACGTTTACTGACCGAAGAACTTCACACAAGAACTGTCACTCAAATCCTTACTCAAAGATTTGAAAATGATAAATATTGTGACAGGTGGTATAAGCCAGTTCCATCATTACGATGGTAACAAGTGGCCAGGTTACGGATTAACACCACTCGGAAAGGAGTTCTATCGTAAAGACATGATTCCTAAAATTGCAGAAAGAGAAAGTGTGCAAATAATGACGGCTGCGTTGAAAAGTGAGAGTAAATACAATAGATTTAAATGTATTTGGTTTCTTTAAAGATTAAGATTTTTAAAAATGGTTGCACGAACTTCAATATGATCCTCGTATATAAATATTACAGGAATATATACAAAAATATTAACTTAATTAAATTGATTCATCGATCAATTTCAATAAAAACAACAGCTTCTTAAAGAAATGCATTTTGAGCCAACCAGCAATAAGTATATTGGATTTGAAGACATACATTTTAAAAAAGTTAAACAAATAACCTTCTGAGAGAATAACTAATATTTCGAGGTGTTAACATTGTATAGAAGAAATTATTTGAAATTAGGTCTTGCTGAGTTAATTTCTTTATTTGCGCATATCATCTTGTTGAATACCTGCAGTAACAACTTGTTCAGAATTGTAGGTTGAAGGACTGCCTCAATAAATCCTCTTCATCTTTAACTTCTCTAATTATACCATTATAGTGGTGTTAAGGGATTATTGGTCGTTGAGGATGGGTGGTCAGCCCGATTCCTGGAATATGAATGAGAGTAGTAGATGAACGGAATGAGGGTGAAGTGGAAGAAAGTAAAGATGATAATGGAGCACTTAGTGGAATAGTAACTGGGGAAACCGGAGATCCCGGAGAAAACCCGCCCCTGGACAGTGTTATCCACAACAAATCTCACCCGGTCCACCTTGGTGAGAGTCAAGTGGTCTAACTGTTCGGCCACGGCTCGGCCCTGCCTCAGATATGAAGGAATTTTCCTCCTATAACTTAAGAGGATTCATTTAAAGTATCTCTGTCTTTCTGTTTGTCCCCTCCCATATGTTTACAACAGGATCGTTCTCATTTGAGATACATTATAAGTTACATTTCAACAGATGGTTCACCCCTTGCACGTTATAAACAAATACTTTGAAGTTGCTGAAATGTTATTGTTTGTGTGAAGAAGGGCTTGTCCAATATATGTTCCAATTTTACTTACTGCTACCACTTCAAAATCCTAAGGAACGTAGCAATTGAAGTAGTTATTTTATTTCTAGTTCTTGCGAGCCAGGAATTGCAGTCTAATCCAAAAGGTTGTTGCACACATCAAGATCATTGATATTTTCTTGAAGTTTAAGGTGTCTATTTCCACACTGAAGAAGTAGCATTTCTAGCTTCTAATATCGTGGGTTTTAGGTAACATCATTGCAATCTCATTTAGTACTCGCCGTGTGTATGCGTTAACATATGATTGGGTTTTAGAGAGTGCAAATTTAAAAAAGCTTCTAAGAGCTCATGTTCGCGCTCAGCAGAATGTGGCATTAAGTGTTGGAATCATATAAAGAGAGGCCGGTACCTGAGCGCCCTCGACCATGAAAATATTTTGATGTTGGGGGGCCGCCAGCCCGGCCTACCGCAGACATAGCCCGCCCGTATCGCAAGTACAACCCGCCTCAATCAGAATATTCCACGCTTTATTTAATAGTGGACTGTGTTTCAAGGTCACGTAACAACCCCCTATCAGCTGTTCACGAGGTCATTCTATATGCATGAACCAATACGTGAACCGTTGTGTACACACAGTTCAAATGATATAAATAAGCCATTGAAGATGTCAAGTATTACTGTGTAAAACTTACAAGAAGTACTGTATTATTATTCATTTCTTAACCAATTTTACAAATTATTCGTATAAAATTATGTTCGACACCTAATTTTATTGTACTTTCAAGTTAGCAACCTCCAAGTCAGTCAGAATCGATTTGAAACATTCAATTCAGAAGGCATTATGCTATCATTAACATCGGTTTAAGAATCGAAATGAATGACGTGATTCCTGGTTAAACTTTTTGTTTATTATTCTTGTGCATCACAGTGCGCAGTAACGTTTGAGGCTGGGATTCGTTAAGCCCGAGTTCTATTCCCATCGGCCTGCCCATTCTGACGTCAGGTATTTTAAGGCAAATCTTGTAGTGATTCCTCTTCCATCGCAGATATAAAAATTGTTAAAAAAGAAATCACTCACAAAAAATTGTAACCAATTAGAAGAATGAATTAATAAATCAATTACTGAATGAACCCGCATGTGAAGTACAATGTATATAGACGTAAGTAAAGCATGGATTAATAAAAAGCACTCTAAAAAAATAGCATAAGGAACAATATTGCCTACTATTCCTGTTCAACCCATTTTACTCTTCTAATATTTCCTTTCACGTGGGCGCCGGGGTAGCGCGGTGGTTTCGTTCGCGGCTCCCGTTCTAAGGGTCCCGAGTTCGATTCCCGGCTCTGGGGTTGGCGATTTTAAGTCGGCCCTATCCACGCCTTCACCTCTGTCTAGCACACGTGAAGTATCCCCTATGCCCAACGTGGTTCGGAGTCCACGGTAAAAACTGTAGGTCCTCTCACCTCACCGCTATCTTCACTATCACCCTATCATCGGAGGTAATGGACACCGCCCTCTGGGTGCCTCCACCTGAGAAATGGGTCCGGTCATCACTTGGTGGGGTGAGGTTACCCCGAAGGCCAAGGTTGCCATGTGGGGAGTGTTAGTAACTAACTAACTAACTAACTATATTTCCTTTCACCTGTTTCGCTTTCATGTATTTAAGGGTTATAGGACTAGGCGACCGCCTCATGTTCAAGAGCTGTCGAGTTCGAATCTCGGTCAGGGTGAGTTTTCTGGGTAAGGCTTTTCCGGGGTTTTCCCTTACCCTGAAAGATGAATGCCTGGACTGTAACGGGAGCTTTTGGTTTGAAATGAGTTTTGTTTTCTGATCTGAATATTAGTAGGCCATGAAATGACAATATAAAAAATGATGAACGGTTGCTAGGGAAAAGAAAATCAATAATCTTGCTTGATGTGAAAAGATGAAAGGTTTTGGATAGAAGAGAAAAATCAATAATCTTCAGAGATATATGTTCTGTAATCTTGTTAGTGATGAGTAGACGTGCAGGAGTAAGGAGTTTTATGTAATTAATGAAATCTTTTTATTAAAGAAGTAAGAATTTATTGATATGCTGGAGGTAATCTGCAATGATTGACTAGGAAAGAAATTTCAAGTAAAATGTAATCCAGATAATATAATTAAATTATTTGTTACAAAATTGGACTTCTCCAAAATTGTATTTATTTAACTCTGAACCACACCTGAAAACGAGAGATCTCATGACTCTTATTTAAAATAAGATGATACAATTGGTGACCAGAAGAAACTGATAGCCGCAAAAACTCACACGAGAAGAGAAAAAATTGTGTTTCCAGCATACAAATTTTGCTTCATATGGCGCCCAACATGGGGCCGCATAAGTTGCTGAGAAATTAACTACGAAAAAAAATTCTGCTTCAAATTAAATTACCTTTGTATTGTATAGAAGCCAGTAAATACTTTTGAAATTTTTACTTAACCCTTCTTAAAAAGGAAAAGCATAGAATCGTCAGCGTATCCGCTAAAGTTGCAACATGCAATATTTGACGAAATATTCCAATAGAAATTATATATTTTAATAAGCTCTGCGCTTTTCTGCAGTAAACTTTTGTGCATCTTTTAAGGCTCCCTCGTTATTCAAACGAATAGAAAATTTATTAAAATAAAGGAGAAAGACTACACAAAAACTCCAAGATGTAGATTTTATTTCAATTTCGTGATACAAATCACATATTTTAATCAGTCTTTTGGGTAATTTATAGAAAAAAGAAGGAAGGAAGGAGGTAAATAAGGAAGAAAGGAAGTAAAGAAGAAAAGAAAGAAGGGAGGGAGGGAGAGAAGGAATAGAAAAAAGGGAGGAAAAGGAGGAAATGGAGGAAAGGAAGGGTAAAATTTTCCATGCAGTGGATCGTTTGGATAGGGAGTTTTCTAAATATCAAAACTTAAAAGTCATGCACTACCTTTTTAACATGTTTCAAGTTACGTTTCCGCACTCACACATATATGGACCTTTTTCTAAGCATGTATTGGATGTTCAGTACAGCTTAAAATATACACGGTGTTCATTTTTATCTGTGATCTTACCACGTAAAATTTGACTTCATCAATAGCATCGCTGATGGACCACTATTAGGTACAATTAATGGAAATGAATTGTACTTTCGCGCTAGCCGTGTGGAGGACGCACTATGAAAGAGTAGAGCCAGACTGAAAAATTCAATGTCATAGGCGGGAATTGAACCACGGATCTTCTGGTAGAGTATATTAATAGTAAGTATAATAGTATGTATTTGGGTGAGAGTTCGCGTACTATGTGCATTACCCTTACATTTTCTTACCTTTCCTTGCACATATCGTGAAAGTACAATCAAATGCTTCGTAATGTAATTTGATGGCAATAAGAACTTCTTTAATCGGCTACTGTGAAACCAAAAAATCACTTTTAAAATTAATTGCTTTATGAGTATATGCATGCGTATATATGTCGTAGGCTTTTGCCAAAATCCGCCACTCCGCGAAAATCCTAGGTAAATCATGCAGAGCAGGCAAATTGTAACAACTTCATACCTCCCGAACGGATCCTATAAAAACCAGCAAACAGTGTAAGGTTGGGTCTGATTAGGTTAGATTAGATTAGGCTAGATTAAACCAGAAATCGGGAACTCATAGTGAAGGAATAGCATTGTCACCACCTCACTCCACTTTCTGAGCACATGGAAGAACTTTGGTTAGTGTACGGCCGATCCACTTCCGTATAGTCATAGCTAGCGTAAGAGGTGTAGCAGTTGAAATGTCACTATACGAGGGTGGTTCAATAAAGAATGGTCATAATTTGTTTTACGGTCATAATTTCTCACATTAAAATTCAATCTTATTATACTCTGTTAGCTTAATGTAAAACATACACGCCGTAGTAGTTTCATTGTTGGTACTGCTGGTTCCCGCTTGTGAGAACCAGGCATCAGACATGTTCAGTATCACCTGCATCTGCAATGGAGGTAAGATGCAGTTAAAGTTGATGTTAGAGGAAGATCCGGAGTTTCTTTCAAACGCAACCACTGCTGATGAAACTTGGCTACATCATTTTGATCCTGAGAGCAAACTGCAAAGCTCAGTGTGGAAATCTCCTTCATCACCAACCCTCAAAAAAAGCAAAAGTGGTTGCTTCTGCTAGGAAAGTTATGGCCATCTCATTCTTTGATATTCATGGAATGGTTTATCAGTATGTTGTACCTGCACACACATCTTTAACTGGATAATACTACAGGGATGTCCTGAAAACAGTGCAAGTCCATATCAGGCGCAAAAGGCCACATTTCCGTGAAGCAGGCTGGATGCTGCACCATGATAATGCGCGGCCGATATTGTCAATGTTGTTGCTGAATAACTTGCAAAAATCAACGTGAGGTGCACCCCTCACTCTCTCTATAGTCCGGATTTAGCCCCATGTGACTTTTTTTCTCTATTCCCTAAGTTGAAGAAACGTCTTCGTGGGAGGCATTTAGGCATTATCCATCACCAGAAGCAGTGGTGAAGGCTGCGGAGGCAATTTTGAAGGATCTCTCCAAAATGGTTTCCAGTATATCTTTGAAGACTGGCAGAAACGCTGGGACAAGTACATTGCATTCGGGGGAGACTAGTTTGAGAAGGACCATCAAAATTATGAGGATGAGTAAAGGTACGTTGTCAAAAAAATTGTAATCATTCATTATTGAACAGCCGTCGTATCAATACGTTATTTTTCTAAATGAAATATAATTGGCAACATTAAATGAGGTCAATATAACTATCCTTCCAAATAAAGTTTTTGTATATTACAAATACGCCTTGGAATTCAAGGAAGTTTTCATTTGTTAGTAATGAGAATGTAACTGTCTCAGTTACAGAGATAGTAAACAATCAGATATTAATGTTAAGCTCATTTAAAATGTTATAGAGCACTTTCTTCGGAATCAACATGCAAATGTGTCACTGAGATCAACTAATATTGACACAGAGTTATATAGAATTACCTTACTCTGCTCGTTACACTTATTAGTAAGCAATCATTTGTCCCAGCTAAACGTTAACAGTTTATTACAATTTAGATATTTATGATAGTCTTCCATACTTTTCGGCATACGTACATAGCATAACAAACAGATCGTCTTTCCACTCTGTTGAATACAAAAATAATACAATTCCCATTCCTTATAGGAAGAAGACAGGTGTAGTTTCTCATGCTGCGCTAAAGTAACATATACCGCAGATTGCCACGTCTCTGCTTAAATAGGGGAGCTATGCAGTTGGAATAAGCCCGGGTAGTAGAAGGGGAAATGCTTGGTGCACTCAATGAGTATCAATTCCCGACCCATGGGTTAGTTCATTGGTATTCCAGCTCTAGCTGCTGAAGAATTTCTTAGGACTAAACTACACAGCCCTGCTTTAAATACTCTTAAAGATTGCACATTATTAAACACAGAACAACATCACAAAATAAAACACAAATAAACATATAAAACACATCAAAGAAGAAAAAAATGTTTAATAGTGTAGCACCGTCTTTTTGGCAATGTGCACTTCAATTTTAGAATTTAATAATTTTACTACAATATAGAGAATAGGCGGTTCGATTGGTGTGCTATTTCGGGCTTTCAAGATGATGTAGGTAAATCATTTATATCTTACTTTCTTCAGAAGGTGGGAATACTCACAATTACACACAAAAAGTCAGCTTAAAATATGGAAAATGTATATACAAATTATAAATTGTTGATCGAGCCGGCGCGGGTGACTAGTTCAAAGAGACAGGCGTGAAGTGTGTAGATGAAAGCTTGCCGAAACGGCGCGGGAAGGAGATGGATTTCTCGAGAGTTCTAGCTCTTTGTTCTTGCCGTCTTGATTGTTGGAGAACATTCTGGAATGTGAGTAATTTATATATAAAAAAGGGAGCCCGCCTGCCAAAAGAGTCAGTCGGTGGTTGAATTCGCGTGCGTGAACAACTGTGTTGTGGTCGATGACCTTGCAAGCTGTATTGTGTATATGACGTAATTCTGGACTGCTGTGTACGAAGTGTCTTTCTACGAAAATAAAGTGCAATTTTTGGTGTTTGTAACCTGGACTTTAAATTTCACGAACCCACAGTCACAATATTATTACAAGCAATTTAACAAATTAAGTAAAATATATATTTTGGATATGAAAGGACTTGTATTTTTGGTTCTTTTATTCGTACATGTGTTCTGCGCCGTGGCGTAGTGGGGTAGGGCGTTGTGCTTTGGTTCCCTGCAACGGAATGCACCCGGGTTCGATACCACTCTTGGGAGTTGCGGATTTTAAGTCCCGGGTATAGGACCGGTGCCAACTCTCAAAAGGGAACCATTGAGGGAACCCTGATCTTGAAAACCAAATTTCCGGCTAGGGTGCCTAGATGCCTCTACCCGTATCGATTGGATGAACGCCCACCTCTGCCTTGAGTATGTGAGCGTAAGGCCGGCAGTAAGCCTGGCATGCTATGGCTCACTTCAGGCTGTTATGTATATGTAAACCAGCTAATGTTTGACAATACAGCAATTTGACTATAGTTGAAAATAGCAATTAAGTGCCAGCTTATGCAATAAAAATTCTGATATAAATAAATGTTTACTGATATCCAAGAAAACGACCAGTATGAAAGCATACACAGATTGGAAAGAGACTAATTAATCCATTATCCTATTGGATAATTCCGGTAACTTGTGGATGTTTATGGTAAGCAATGAATTTTTTTTTTTGAAACTGACTTTTCTATTATGAAGCCCGGGTTTGAACCTTACTGTTTATTTTTGTGAGTGTGTATACCTTGTTGAGAAAGGGCGGCACATTTCAATAGGCAGTGTTAACAATAAATTATCCCTTCCAATTAAAGAGGGTAAGTTGGAGGATCGTAGTTTACAGTAATTGGCCTTGCTGGGACTGGAACGTTAGGGGAATCTCTCACACGAAGAGGGGACTGCTGGCCACTTCCGAAACTGCAACCTGTGGTTCTCAGTGTTGCACTGGCTCTCCGTTGTAGTATGCTAGCTTACAGCAATTCACCGGGTCCTACTGAAACTACAGGGCTTTGAGAAATCACTAATGAGATAGAACGAAGAATTGACCACTTCTAAAACTGTAGCTTATTAGCCTCAGTGCTGCACGGGCCCTCTGTTGTAGCATCCTAGCTTATAGCAATTTTTTTTAATTTTCTAGGGGTATCCCTAATAAGGTAGACGTAACTGCTAGCCTCATCTAAACTGATTTTTATTGCTGCACTGGATATCAGAAGGCATTCAACAAAGTTGCACAAAACTTTGCTTTTGTTCTTACGTTTTACATGGTATCAGTTATGGAACCTATACTGGAACGTTTAAATAAATAATGCATAACGCTTTAAAGTAGATGCTTTTTTTGCAAAAGTACATTTTTTCCAATATAAATTTTCCAGGCTGTAAATTAATCCTTGGATACCAATCTGGTCCAACTTCGATCACAAATATCACACATCTTAATAAAATATTTTACAAAGAAACTTGTTATTGTTTTTGCTCAGTGCTAGTGGCTTGGTTAAAATATTGATGCAAAAATGTGCATTTATGTGGAAAAATACTCTGAGCATTAACTTCAACAAAAGAAAAAGAAGACGAACGTGATAATCATTTTTTGATCCTTCACCTCAGAATAATGATCAGAAAACTATAAATTTCACCTAAAAATATATCAGTTCCACTGTGCCTCTGTCCCTACTCTCCCTCCCTCCCTCCTTCCCTCCCTCCCTCCCCCTCTCTCTATATATATCTGTGTCTATCTCTATTTTTCAACGCTGCTACTTAGATCAAAAATAAATAACTTAGTACATCAAATTGTTACTTTACATCCAGAGTTTCGAACTATAGAGTGTTTGAACATGTAACCTAATTATTATTAATTATTTATTTGATTTTTAATTCCACTCATATTAATTTACCATATAATTATTGAAATATTTTGAATTAAAAAGCAGGGAAATAAACTCTTTGCCCTCAATAGCAAAATTTCTCTAGCACCTACTTGTGTTAGGTAATAATATTGCAGTCATTCCCAAAAAATATATTATAGGTTGTGCATGAAATGTTCTTTGAATCTAAAGAGTGCATTTTTACAAAGAGGTCCACTTTGTGTGTCTATGCGTTTGTGTACTATTGCTTTATCTATTATCTACAGTGGGGTACTACTCCTGATTAAAATCAGGATTTTTCGAAAAAGGTCCGTGTTTTTGGGTAGGGGGAGTATGTGAGAACATCTTAACTCAATAGCGAAAAGTCCTGTAAGCACCAAACTTGGCTTTAAGTATACGACACGAAGATTTTCATGAGAATCTTCCTAGTCAACTACACTTTATATGGAAAATGTTTACTTATCTTTTATTTTCTCAAAAAATTTCAAATGAGTTGGATTATAAACCATTTGATACGAGATTTTCACGCGTAATAAAACGTAGCTTTTCAATTTTATGGGAATAGGGGTTGCAGTCCCTTATGAGTTGTAAATAGTACAAGGAAAACTCTAAATGCACAAAAAAGTAGATCTCCTTGAAATACACAATTTCTTATTGAATTGAGCCCGAGATATTTCTCATCATTAGTTTGAATTTTAAAATCCTTAATGGTAAGTCGCTAATCCTGTTTTTCTCGTATCAAGCAAAATCCATGACACTTCGAAGCCAATATATGCAAACACACACGCTTAAAATATATCACTTTACCTGCTACAAGTTACAAGAAATGTGGAAATGTGAATGGAACTTTACTTGGATTAATGAGAAGTGAATAAAATAATATACCTTTGTCAGAATAATTAATAAAATAGTGAGTACAGAAAGTCACGCTAATGAAAAGACATTCCATTATCTGTTCAATAATGACGCTAACAGTTTTTGAGTAAAATAGCACATGGGACCAAATTGTTCTTTCACACTAGCATTGATGTGTACGACAAGGTTTAGAAACGTAGAGTCAGACTGAAAACTCCAAATAACGCATCATATGAAGGCAAGTGGGCCCTGAAGAGGAGAGGGATTTAAACTGTTTATCTGCTCTGGTTGGATCTATGTACTACGAAATGAGTGTATATATGAGTCACCCCTGCTGCCAGATATAATGCTAGTTTCATTAACTGCAGTGATAGGTATTATGCATAAGTGAGTTATGTGACAACACTGTGCTATTTACATGAAACTAGCATCCCTATCATGGTAAACCAAGAGAGAGAGAGAGAGGAGAGAGGAGAGAGAGAGAGAGAGAGAGAGAGAGAGAGAGAGAGAGAGAGAGAGAGAGAGAGAGAGAGAGAGAGAGAGAGAGAGAGAGAGAGAGAGAGAGAGAGAGAGAGGAGAGAGAGAGAGAGAGAGAGAGAGAGAGAGAGAGAGAGAGAGAGAGAGGAGAGCGAGAGAGAGAGAGAGATGAGAGCGAGAGAGAGAGAGAGAGAGGAGAGTGAGAGAGGAGAGGACAAAAACTCACTACACGAAATTGGGTGGAGAATGTCCTGGGAATGAAGCATGGCACATTCTTAAGAAGCATTCTTATAAAAACCTACATTAAGGCAAATAAGGCAATTAATTTATTATGAGGAATAAAGAATTATCGATGATGCTAGGTTAACATGGATGGTAGCGTGTCTGCCTTACGCTCAAGAAGTCCTGAGTTCAAATCTCGGTCAGGGCGATTTATGGATAAAGTTTTTATCGGGGTTTCTCTTATCCTGAAAGATAAATTCTGGTAATTCCAAGCTTCATGGATTACTTCACCCACTTCATTCATCGTCCGATATGACTTAACGAGGTCGTACACAGATATTAAGACGCATTTCTTCAGTGAAACAATACAATGTTTAGAAAAGAAATGTTTTATGAGATAAGGATTATATTGCATTGAACAATCCTTCAAATTGCTTAATTAATTTTAATAATTAATGTAATTGTGCTTGAAAACACATTTTATACATTAAACAAATGTGAATTTAACATTGGACAATAGTGGTGGTCAATCTTTAGCCTTGTATTTCACCTGCTTAAGTCGATTTTGAGTGGCAGAAGGGGGTATTTGTTGATGGGCGCCTATGTTTGTGGCACCTCTGCCAGCAAAACAAGACCACTATTTGGTTCCCAAGATCAGGGTGGGGGCGCTGAGATGAAAACAAAACTAGGGAAAAATTCCTTGTTGAATCCCCTCCGCCGCATGCCATCCCCTCCCTACCAGCTCATTCATTCCCATTGGTCGCGATCTGTTGTAGAGGGGGAGAGGGACACAGCTCGTGGGACTGGTACAGAAGCACAGTTCATTCTGGCCTGGTAGACAGCCAGGTGCGGACATACACAATGGATCTGCAGTGCTACGAAACTGAGTGCGAGTGTCGTGCATATCCGGACCCACATCTTCTCAATGATGAACGTGTCTTACAGAACCTTCTCAATATGGAGGAGCGCTACAGTCCTTCCAGTTCGTACTTCGAGTGTGTTCAGAAAGACCTAACGCCCCACATGAGGAAGATCCTGGCCGAGTGGATGTTAGAGGTACGTGATTTATGTTATTCTCTGTGCATTGTGGTTTTAGTCCATTGTTGCGGTCGGTGCAATCATCAAAGAACCTTGTGTCAAACTTTCGTATAAACACTGTGAACTAGCCATCCAGTTTTCACAGTTGGGGTGTCCTTTTATTCTCCAAATTGAACTTTGTCATAACGTTTAACTAAGCAGTTGAACCAAGTATTCAACCAAATACGCAGTTCGAGTTAATCCACACCAGCTTTTCGGTTTTGTTTTCCTATTTTTGACATCCTACTAGCAAAGTAAACAAGGCTTCAACATTTCTTTCGAAAGTACGTACATAAACTTGCTTGTGCTAGAATTGACTGTAAAGGAACTAAATACACTGCACTGTGAAAGTCTTTGTGTTTTAGTTGACTTAGCGTGACTTAACTTCGGTATTGTTGAACTTTTGTTACTTCCGAGTATATTAAAGTTCATGGTAATCCAGCATAACCGTAAATGTAGCATACACAACCCGTCAACGTTTAATTCAGACGTTCATTATTTCAACTTACAAAATTACGTGTGTTCTTAGTTGCTGATGAGTGAATTCTTCAAGGTGAATTTATGTTTGAGTATTGAAATGTACACTGAGCAACCGGTTAATAAGTACGTCACCCCCCGGCTTCCAAGTAAAGACATTCAGAATATTTAACAAGTCTGAACATGGCCGGAGTAGAGAGGCCCTGAATGGGTTAACGTCTGGCTGGTTTTCTGCATTACATAAGCCAACCCGCCGTACAAGAGCAAACTGTCGAATTACGTGGGTGAGAAAACATCCATTCATTGTTACGCAATAGTGTTCCGATATTATTGCCCTCCAGGCAGCGGATGTACGAAGTCTACAATAGCAAGCAAACAGCTGTGTGGTATGGGTGGCGTGGGGTGGGGGTGGAGGGAAATGCCGGTCAACATATGATTTTTGTTTATGTTCGCCCTTCCAATTCTCCACACAACAAACGGCTTGGGTATTGTCAACCATACAGACAGGGGCTAGTAATTAGGTTATTGTTAATGCCTGTTTATTTGATTTATTACACACATTAGGTTCTAAATGTTGAAAATAAATTAGTGTTCTTTTGCCAGTTTTTATTTTCTTTTTTGCTCCATTTATATGTAGTCTAAGCTCTCATCGCTGGCTTCTTCCTTTGAAATAGTGGTTCATCGATAATGCTGACCACTCGTTTATCTCTGTAACTATGGTTTCTGTATTTTGGGTTTTATAAACCTTAAATTCACACCATTACGCATTCACGTATACTTCCAGACTTTTAGAAAGGTTGGAGAATAATCCTGACTAAAAATTCCATTCTCTAGCTGATAGTCAAACCTGAGACGTCTGGATACGTAAGCTAGACAAGCCCAGAGGCATGGTGGTATCAATACTATGAAATATTACTTTGCAGTGTTTGGTGAATGTAGCATTCCGCTCTACTTTCGAATATGTGATAGGTATTTTTTACAAATGTGCATTCGAAACTTGAAATGCTAGTCGTAATAGAATTCATTTATAACGTATTCGTCTACAAACTTCCATGTATGTTTATATCCAAGTAATTTTTTTCTCTATTTGGTTGTAATTATCACAACGCAGTTGTTTTCTGATTGTTCTCTGCAGCGTGTTAGATTTCTCTGGCGTATTCGACATTTAATTTCGCAGTTAGAAACTTTTTGTGCAATTGAAACCATTCTTAGGTGCCCTTAGTACAGCAGTGTAAACAGCAATAAAATTCTTGGAACGGCTATTAGTTTAATGCATTGTCATGGAGTATTATAAGTTGCCTAATTGTATCACTACTGAGGTAACAATGGATGATTCAGATTGCAAGCATATTTGGCGGTAACGAAAGTATAAGAAAAACATTTCTAGATGTATTTAACGTTTAATGTTCGTGAAAGCGAGGGAAATGTACGTAACAATGACTTGATTTCCAGTTTTCTATTACATAAATGACATTGTAAGCAAATAATATTAACGTAGCTTAGTTTAACAGTGCCTTTTATGTGCCTAAAGGCTGCATTCCTCAAATGGTTCTTCGATTTCGTACACTTGTTCTATGGTTACTTAAACATTCCATAAAGAAGCTCCAGAGGTTGATGAGCCGGCGTTACGGATCGCAGTGCACACGTACAGGCAGCCTCAAAAGTTTATAACCGTTCAGAACGCAAAGCAGATTTACAACGTTTCTTTAAGCTATTGAAGTTGATATTGAATACACATTTCATATTAAATGCTGCATGGAAATGCGAACTTCTTCCCCCAGTTTTTATTTTTTATTATTATTTTTTTTTTATGTACTGAAATCGTGTCGAATACACCACTGTAATACGGCGAAGTTTTTTTTCCTTCCCTTCTGCAGACTGAAACTCTCAACTTTGTGCTGTGCTATAAATGTTCAAGCCATGTTCCACCAATTTGTCCTGAAACAATGCTGTAAAATGTGACTTATCGTTTATGCTATAACTTTTTTTTTTTTTTTTTTTTTTTTTTTTTTTTTGCGAAGGAACAGTCAACCCGCGTATTATCCAAATCATTCCGAAATTAATTTTATAAGAAATTGTGTTGTAATGAAATTTGGGTAACTGTAAATATTAGACATATTAAAATTACTCTATCTAACTCCAAATTATAATTAGGTAGATGCCATTTTGCAGAGCATGTACTGTCAAGACTAAGGTATTAAAATGAACCTTGGGCATGCAAAACAGATTTCTCAGAGTAAAATGCGTAATAATAATTATAATGAAAACATGAAAAACATTTTCTTCCACTTGGAAATGAAATTAATAATTAAAATGAGTTTTTAAGGTAACCAAAGTTGGTAAAAAAAAGTAGGTGTCATTTCTCCCTAGCTAACAATTTGACTTTTTTATTATATATTTCAATATTATATGTATTACCATATTGTATAGGTATGTAGCTATATTTTAGCTTTTAAAATGTATTACGTTATATTCGTTCAACAATAACGTGATTTTGCTCAGAATTTCTCTTTCCGGCTGCAATAGTTTCAGATTTTTGCTAAGTTACATTTACTGTGTCCATAACCTTGGTTCTTTCCTTCCACACACCAACAAAGCATTACACACCATTTTTAAATGCTAATTCCCGTCACTTCTATTGGTAGATACCAATTCTGCACTAACATCATCATAATTTCTTGAGCTATTTAATTTATTACAATCAATAGAAACAAAACAACGCTCCCGTGTGTCATCAATCAACAAAATAAAATAAACAGTTCAACCAGCTATATTGTCCCTCATGGAAATATACAAAACGTTCCTTGGAATTGTTTGTACACTAGGGGATGCTGTCAACGCCTTCATTCGCTGGTGGATGTGGTTTCGAATTGACGAAGGATAGGATAACCGCAGTCTTTTATCTTTCATGCTCAAAAGTTTGGCGCACATCTGCCTTCTGTCTTTATATGCCTAAAGTTTACACTATCACAAAAGATTTCTCTTTTCGAGTGATATATTGCACCACAGAAGTGAAACAGATTTTGTCTTACCCTTGGTAACAGTTCAGGCCGTAATAAAAGTGTCAGTTTTGGTTTTGTTTGGCACCCATCAGTATTGGGTAATAAGCCCACCCCCAAGCATCCCGTTATCTGTTGAAATGAGCTCATTGTGGAAGAAAAGAGCCTAAGAAGGGAAAGCTGTCATAAATGTGAAACAGCCGGTCATTGGTGAAAACTGCGACAGTAATGCGTAAACACTTGTTATATTTTGTAATATTGGAATTTTAAAGTATGAACATTCTTTGTTTGTGTTTAATTTGGCGGGAAGAATGGTGCATGTGGTTTCGATTTATTGAAGTAGGCGTTGTCTGAAGATCCCAAACAACACGAAATGTTCATAACCAAGCTTACTGCAAACTAGCCTTTATAAGGAAAACTGCAAGTTCTTTTTCATGCTCTCAAATGGTTCTAATTAAAATATAACATCCGAAATATTAATGTGAAAAACACGATTTTTCGTGAGTAGCATTTATTGTTTCTTTAGGATTTTAGGGAGCTCATTAAGGGTTCAACTAACTCCCCTCTAAGAGTTACTGCTCTAACAAAGGAGAAACGATAACCTTAAAGATAAACATGCTTTTAATGAAATGTTTCAGAAGTAATAAGTAAAATAGTATTTCGACTAAATTCCTTTAACGTTGTCATATCCGATAATGTGCTCAATGAGCCCAGAGTCCAAAGAGCCTACAGTTAAAACATTCATCTTTCATTCTAAGGAACCCCCCGGAAAAAAACATCCAGATAACTCACCTGGTCGAGATTCGAACTCGGGACTTCTTGAATGTGAGGTAGACGCGCTACCATCTAAGCTGCAGAGGTGGGCTTGGGCAATCTTGCCCCCCCCCCCCCCCCCCCCATCTCTGAAATATTCCACGTTGCATGTTTACACCGCAAGGACGTTGGTATTTGCCTGAAGGTTTGCCATTCCGTTTTCTATTGTAAAGTTTCACTCTTTTACCGTTGCATGAAATTTGTAATTTCCGCATGTTTTAACACCTTAAGTATAATCATTTCCAGCAAAAATGAGTCGAGTAGGTAATATTAATTGAATAGATGAGTAAAGTTATGGATATGTAATGATTGGAGTGTCCAGTGAGTGAACATTTTTGATTTGTTTCCAGAATAACAAAGCGATTTAGGGAAAAAATATTTTCAAATTAAAACTATTTTGCAAAACAATTTTACATTCTTATAAACCTTTGTTATTATGGCTGTTCCGTAAGAATATTTTGATAGCTGTATCAGTTTTTACAAGTCGAACTACTATGTTTGAAACTGCCTAACTCGTTGGCCCAAAGAAAGAGAAAGTAAACGCAGCTATGATTTATTCAGATCCCATGAATTGCATCACGTCTTGTTTTGACGTAAGTGATGGAATTTGTAAATGTCCGAGTGGATTTAACAAAGAACGTAGATAGATGCGGCTATGGTGTGATATATTGTATTTTTGCAGGTACATTCAGGTGATAACGCTGGTCCAACCAATGTCACTGAGGTCAAGTGTACACAGATAACATCTGAGAACAGCAGGTATGGAAATAGACCAAACGTTCTCAGGCGCTGTAACACCTGACTGCAAATTATTCGTCATCGCTGGATAATGTGATTGCCTTCTGTTTTGTAAACCTAGTTTCACTTCGCAGTGAACATGCCAAGAAGAGTAACCCTTTGTTTATGACAGTAAAAAAAAAAAAACAATGGCTTTAAAAGGAATAACGTTTTTGCTTCAAATAGGAAAGCTCCTAAATAGTTATTATATTATTTCTAGTGAGTGTTCAACATGGAAAGCACAAAAGAAGGCATTTTATCACCGCCCACTTAATCGTAGCCTTGGTATTGTTGCTTATTAGAGGCGAATTTGCGTGTTTTCATCTATTATGTCTTTGCTGCGTAATACATGTTTTATTTATGTAAGGGCCAGTTTCCTCGCCAATCTTTCAGCATCCTGAAGATGGAGAGATGCTCAGTGCCGAAACGTGGGTATTCTAACAGCAGTTCACACCCTAGAGCGTTTCATAACGTGCATTAATTAGTGTTCACTCTCCTCACCCGTTTTTTATATACATGTTTCTTTCGTGGAAACTATATTCCTTTGTGAGATTTGTGACATTTAGTGCTTTTCTCTAACACCAATCCTGGAGATTAATTGCGTTTTTATTTATGAATACTTTTGTGGTTTTCAGCGTGCTGCTACACTACACGTGAAAGAACGCTTAATTTTGCTTAGAGGCCTCTATAGAACTTGTTCTTTTACGTGCCGTAAGTCTACGACACGGGAGTAATGTTCTAAGTTTTATCACTTAAAATCGTGTTGGTTAGACTGGTAAAGGCGTAATATAAACTAGAGAAAGCACAGAATCACTGAAAATTTATCGAATATTTTATTCATAGTAATATATCTAACAGGTGCTAGTTACCCTAGGCTTCTGGAGCTTGCGTTGTATTTATTTTTGACTATTTCTGGATTTCCAGTTCTTGTATCACAATTGTCGACGTGTTGGCAGGCTAAGAAGCAAGTATGTGCACTTCGAAATGAAAATTAAAATAAAATCATCAGGATGGAGGTATAGAATATTATGTATAGGACTGGGACGAGTAAAACAGTCACCACAAAACCACTACAATATATTCAGAACTTGCTACTTATCTGTGCTTTGAAAAAAAGAGTTAACACATCACTTGGATAAATAAAAGAGCATCAATACATCAGATGTTCAAATAAGCAGCACCTGACTAAAGATACGGATTTCACGTAATCTTTTATCTAGTTGTAACGTAGTCTACAAAATTTTAAGGTTATTTTTTATTAATATCGATTATCGCCTGTTTGTTTTAGTGATACCTTTATCTTGGAATGCTATATCAGCAAAATCAAACGTTTGTTGAACACACATGTAACATCTTTTGCAATCGATCAACTTTGTTCTAAACCTCATAGCGCCGATGACAGCCTCCCTTTGTGAACACGCGGCATAGGATTAGACTATGGAGCCACGCCAAATGTTGACGTCAAACCAAACAGCAAACATCCGCTGACCTGCTGTGTCAGAAGGGGCCTATCAGGGTAATGTGTAAGAAATCGAAATTGTTTTTAAAGATTATGTAAATAGCTTATCGCTTCGGAAACCAAGGCACGTCAAGCTGAGGTCGACTCTTTGTTGATATTAACAAAGGAGGTGCTTCACGTTTACAAGGAAGGACGTTTTAAAATGTCATTTCTAAACTAATAATGACAGTTTAGTGAAGCTACGAAATGAAACTTTTGCAGCTACTGGGAATTCTCTGTTCGCCATTGTATCATATATCTCGTGATATCGACAGCTTTGAGTTTGAAACGGTTGCCATGTTTAGGCGCTTAGAGTTAATTTACGAAGTTTTCACTTTTTCTGCTGCATATTTACAGTAAATAGGATGAGTATTGCATTCTACCCAAAAATTCAATAACATTTTAATGGGTATGCATATTTTGAGGTCCCTTGAATAAATACCAAACTTGATGTTTCAGTTCAGCATCTTCCCAGGATGCGATACAAAACTTTCAAATAAAATTCCCCTCCCCATACTACCTTTTACATGGGAACTTTTTCAGTAATTTTAATTTTCTAAAAAAGCCTTAAATTGTTTTTATTAAAATTTCATGATAAATGAAATGAATGTCTTGAGCTTTCTGAGAATGCCCTCAGAAGTCCTTTACATTCTGGATAACTTTTGCATAATTCTGAAACAGACAAAATCGTATTACAAAAATGTAGATCTCATTAAAATAATTATGTCTGATTTTTTTTAGTGAACCATTTGGGAGACATTGCTTGTTATTTGTCTGAATTTTCCAATACTTATACTTTAATGGAAGACATTCATTTTTAACTCTTGGCCAAGCAAAGAGGACAGCATTTCAAAGGCATAATTTAGCGACCAGCTCTTTATTAATTTGACTCCTTATTCTTCTTGGACTGTGAAAAATTCCCATACTAAGGTGAAACCAGGGATTTGTAGATCTAACCCTCTAAGCACCAGATTAAAAAGGCAGTCAGGTTAATATATTATTGAGAGCACTGCATTTTCTCTGTAACAGTACGTATTTTATGGTTTAGCTCTTCTATTATTTTCCGTAATAGTAAAAATCAGAATGCCGTATCCCAAACTTTTAATGTTTAATATAACCAGCGCTTTTTTGGGGAAGAAAGAAAACCAAATTTGGGTCCAAATAAGAAAGTTACTTCGTTGCAGGCACTTCTTGAGTGCTTTTGCCTTGCACTTCAAAGATTGCTATATTTACACGACCATTTATGCAGAGACATGATAGCACCAGGTGTCGAATGCCAGTGCTTTGAGGTTTCATATTTATTAGGATAGTATTTCATTTCATTGTGCCGGTACGTCACCCTTTTCGCATCCAGAAGTCAGCCATTGACAGATTTGTACCAAACAAAAGAACAAGGGTTACTGAAGCCGCAACAGTTTGTGCGACCTCGTGCTGCATAGCCAGCAACTCTGTTGCAAATGTGCCATGTCGATTTTTGGACAAATTGTTGCATTAATGAATTACAGTGGAGAGCTGTAAAAATCTTATCACCAGCTGAACTTGAGAGCGAGCGTGCTAAGGTCTAAGATGAGAGGTCAGGCGGTTACGTACACAGATAAACGGGTACATGTGAGACGCTGCTGGTCTGATAACGGACGTGGCAGTTCCTCGGTTCGATTCTAATCTTAAACAACAGTCTACCTGCCGTATTCCAGACTTATTGCGAGAAATCTGGCCGTGCAAATACGATAAGACTCTCCCAATATTATCTCACACAGTTTAAATATTTGGTTAATGTATCTGGTATTTGTCCTTAATATCTTTTTTGTTCTTGATTGATTTTCTAAAGAAATATTGACTTCAGTTTAAGGAACTAGTGTCACATTATCTGTAGACGCAGAACCCTACAAATTCCGTGGCAGAAAAGCAGAATCATAAAATGTCTTGGAATTTACGGTACAGAGTGCAAGCTTCAGGTTAATTATGTGTTAAGTCACATACACAGAGTAATTAAAATGGTAGAAAACATGAGAAAATAGTAATACAAACATTGACAACGGTGATTATTGAAGGATCAGCTTAGATTTCTGTTGATCTCTTGTTTAAATTGATGTACTTTATGACCTCTCCATGGGCAGGCTTTCTTGTTGGGTATGTAGGAACATTGGCCTTAAATGAGCGCAATATTTTGGAAAACTGATATGGAAACGCAATCTTTCTAGCAGGAGTTGCTCCCAGTTAGTGCAAATATAGCAAATCCGATTTATCTCGAGTTTTTGTGGCTCTTGGGAGAAAAGAAATGTCTTAAACTTAATTCATTCTGAAATAGGTTTTCTCATTTTTTGCTAATGTTGTAGGTTATGGAATTTACTCCTTTTTTATTTAAGTTAGAATACAATAGTAATCTATTAACATTTTGAAAACATAAGGCATATTTTCAGAAATTAAGCGAGTAGTTCATTTAGATACGTCGCAACTAAGGTGTTCCCATCAGTAAAGCGCAACCAGCTCCTATCACGTGATATACTCTGTCCAAAGTTGGATATGAATCTGTCATACTGGATGGAAGTGAAGTAGCAACTAACTACTCCAGCCAGTGAAGGATGCTGTCCATTGCTGTGCTTGAAAAATCTGCTGACGTTATCGTAAATGAAATACTCGGAAGGCTGGTGGTCTTCAATGTTTTATTTTGGATAAGTGTAACTTGTTATAATGCCTACCAATGCTGTCATGATGTCATAGGTAATAATGTAATGTGGTTTCAGCTGTGCGAGGAGAGGAAGTGCCAAGAGGAGGTGTTCCTGCTGGCGATGAACTATGTCGATAGGTTCCTGAGCGTGTGTCCTATCAGAAAGAACCAGCTTCAACTCTTGGGCACTACCTGCCTCCTCCTCAGCTCCAAGCTCAGGGAACCCCGACCGCTCTCGGCAGACCTCCTAGTCATGTACACAGATTACAGCATCTCCATCGACGACCTGTGGGTAAGTACCCTTTTAACGTTAAACTTGGTCCACAATAAACAAAGTACTGTAACCAGAGTGATGGCTAATTTCACTTTAAACTTTCTACGCCCTCGGAAATTTCTTGCATTAAGACAGGTTGTTTGTTAAATTTGGTAAAAGAAAAACAAAATTGAAAATTTTTCATTTTTATTGTTTATCATTTAGATAAAACACTAAACTTCAAACTTATTTTTCTCAATTCCTTTTTTCTAGTGGTTTTCACTGCCTGAGAATAAAGATTATTTAACTCTAAATTTTCGGAAAAACTTCAGCAATTATGATATTTAAAATGTTTATTAGTTTTTAGTTCATCAAAATTGTAATTTTCCATAACTCACATTGCAAAGTTGAACAGTTCGCTATCTTGTACATAAAATATTTTTATCTTAAATTAAAATTAATTTTCTATATGAAGCTCAAACTAAAAGTTTGAGAGGGACGCGTGATAAACCATACAGTCCAAGGAGCATTTTATATTCCCATATTAACGAAATATTATGGGCACAAGAATGAGAGTATTTTAACAGTTTAGCGTAGTCTGACAAACGATCAATGAGTGATTTCGTTTAGATTTATGTTACTGGATGCAGGAAAGTATGGCAACCAGTAGCATTGTAACATGCTTTAACCAGCTGTTAAGAGTGCTTTAGAAGTAAGCCAGTGTGGACTTACACTAAAATTCTTCTTAGTTACTTGGAAATGAGTGTATGCTAAACATACCTTTCTTTTGTATTCAGTAAAATTTACAAATTTAACACATATAGAAATTAAATTTTAATATGAATTTAAAAGAAATTTGTCTCCAATTTTAAATTTTGTTCAAAATTAAGATTATTTTATTGAAAGAGGTATCTGGAAATTTAAGAGAGTTTCCTAAAATGTAATACCAAATACCTCAATAAAAGATGTACCCGAAATTTAATGTTATGACATCTTTGATTTTTTTTTATTCTATGTTCCCAAATGATATATGAAATATACTTTCATACCTACTATTTTAGATATTTTTTATATACTTTTGTAAGTGGATTAGCCGAGGATTTCATTCTGGTGACAGTGCTGGTTTGTTAATGGTCCATTATTCAGAATCTAGTAATTCTGCATGTCATTTAACTTCGAGTAGTTCATTTTGCAGGAATCGGTGAATGGTACATGACAAACATGTACTTCATGACATTTATGTATATAGTCACGAGTATTTTGAACAGCAAAGAACGTGTTAGTATTCTTTTTGTTGGTGACATATCGACTTAATGATAAATTTGATAATGAACTGATTGCAGAATCCTAATTTTTTGGCCAGTATTGCTCTTGAAGGTTGAGAGTGCGATGTTTGCATTCTCTCCAGCATCTATCATTTCGTGAGTGAGAGAGAGGGAGAGGGAGAGGGAGAGGGAGAGAGAGAGCGTGCATTTTAGGCTACACTTGAAAACATCCATGATATTGCAAGCAAGAAAAATCATGTTTAGGCGGTAACTTGAAAAGTTGAATTGGATAATTCAATTCCAACTTATGGATCTTCGGCTCTTAAGCATCATGACGATGCTCTTACCACTTGAGCTACCGTGACGAGATGTCCATATGCGCGTTAAGCCACATCATGGCTGACCCAAATTTACCGATAAACTTTCAAGATATCTCAAAAGTGACTTGATTATTGCAAGGAATTACTGTTTAATTTCGGCCCAGCAGAAATGCATCTGCGAGTCAATTTACATTTGATAGCGTTGTTACACTTGGGAACCGTTGAACATTGTCGCTTTTCAAACGAGGGTGAATTTGAATTATGGAGCTGTTGTTGAATGTCTCCAGAATGAATTCCGCGAGACAAAAGCTATTAAGGACTGGATATTTGTGGCACTACATGACCTTGGCTCCCACCAGGATCACTGAGAAGTATGTGCAGCTTCAGCACACGTGCCTGTCGCCTATTGTTACGTTTTTTGCTGAATGAGGCAGCAAAATTGAATACCCAGAAACATTCCGCAAGATCTTCCGGTTTGTTCAGCCAGACGGGAATCGATCAGGATTTCAAAATGATATGCATTTCCTGTCATCAAAACTGTTGTGATGTGTCATCGTAGCTGAATGGAAGGCCCGAGTATGAATCCCGTATGCTTCAACACCAACCTTTGATCATATAGGGGTTGAATTAGTCTGAGCGTAGCTCAAATTTAATATAAATACCGTCGTGAAATAAGTTACGAGCAAACGTGTGGAGAATCAACTTGTAACAAACATATTGTCTATTGATTTGATTTGAGACAATAATAATATTAATAATAATATAATAACCCATGGTGCGACAGCCCTTAGAGGGCCAAGGCCTACCAACCCGACTGCCAGCCTCACACCTACTTACGCACGGCAGAGGTGGACGATCATACAACCGATACGGGGAGATGTGGTCAGCATCTCGGCATCCCCCAACTGGAATGTTGGTTTTCGTGGCCAGGACCACTTACCTAGCGTAAGCTCCTCACTTTCCTCACGATGCTGAGTGGGCACTGGGACCTAAAATCCGCACCCCATGGTTGAGATCGAACCCGGGCCGCTTTCCGTGGCCAGGGACCAAGGCATGCTGCATAAGCCCGCTACGCCACGGTTCAGGATATTGGAGACAATACCATTTTCTAAATGCAGTACGTTTCCGAAACCGAGGACGTAGATCTGCAGGATCTTGAAAAACAATTTCAAATACTATATTTGGCATCCATGCTTCAAAATATTCAATTTCGCAAACCGGCCGCACAGATTTGAAGCATAATTCCGAAGCTTAGACCTATCACGCAAACGGAGAGGTCTACATTCCACCCCCAGTACTTTTATTCCATTCTATTCTGTGAAATAATCTACAATATTGAATACTCTGAAATGAAACAGATACTTTATTTTCAATTAGTTATATTACAAGATAACATCGTTTACCCGGATAATTGGGACCAAGGCTGATTCGAATTAACAAAAATCCAGATTATCCAAAGAATGACGGAAAAACGATAAAAAAAACAGCATATACAACATCACCGTAATATCTTTAATGGAGTTTAGGAATTACTGTTGGCACACTTTTACCTAAAAGCACATACACTGTACATACTGTAATAGCCTATGTATTTGCACTGTACACAATATAGCAACAAACTAGTTGATAGTAAAAAAAAAAGGCAGTGAGCTTCTGCTGTCTTAGTTTAGTGTATCCCTTACGAGCAGCGCGATCTCGCACCCGCTTTAGCATTAGAAGTTCATTTGTCAATGTTCCGAATTGACTTTCGAAATAAGGCATCAATTTCTCTATGTTTGTTAATGCGTGGATTATAACCACATCTGGCTCATGAACCATCAGAATCTGAATACTCTTCATCTTCATTTTCAGTAGCATGACATGATGCAATAATGCCTTCCTCTGAATCGATTTATAGCCTCCGTCATTGTCAATGTCTTCATCAATATCGGAACAGCCTTCAATATTTTTTAAAAATTGTTATAAAATCTTGCACACTTATTTTTTCTTATTCTTCAGTATTGTTTTCTGGCAAGTTATACACACCAGGCTACAACTTGTTCCATGACTTTATCAAAGTTTCTCTTCCAACCTGGTCTCAAGCAATAAATTTGCCCACTATCAAGAGAATTCGAGTAATGTACCCACTGAGATAGCAGTTTATTGTCTAGTCATTTACTGCGCCAAATTTATTTTTATTTTCAAAACTGGTTCGTTTTAACCAGGTTTTACTGTATTAGTAATAGAGTTTCTTTCAAGTATCTGCCGATGGACGGCGTGTATTCATAAGAAAATGGTGAACGTAGGCGGCACCAGTAGTTCCCGAGTTATCCGCAGGTAAAGCCTGGAAATACAGACAAAACAAAAGCTAGCATAACTCGATAACAAAAGAGCTGCGAGTACATAAAGAGGATGGATGTTACGTATGTGACGTAACACACTGTTTAGTCTACCACCCACAGGTAGACGTCCAGAGTTCGATGCCACCACCATCGCAATGGAAACGCACGTCAGAATAAGAGAAATAAAAGGACGATATGGAAGGAGTAAGGAAGTGCCGTGCCTATCACAGGAAGTGTACTGCCGTGACCGCAACATTATCTCAGCTAGAAATAGTGTTGAGGAAACCCACCCATTCAGCTCGCTGCTATGAATGGACGGCCTCTCGCTTCCGGAGCATGCTGATATTAATCGACTTAATTTCTCTGCTTTCTGACGAGTTTTTGTAGCAAAAATGTTATGTTTGAGGTTGTTTCTATCCATTAATAATTTTCTGTTCTGCTTAATGTTTAAGTACATTACTATTTTTATTTTAATTTACGTCCTCCAACGTTAAGTCATATCGGAGATGAATGAAATGGTTGAAATGATGCTAAAATGAGTCCAAGGCCCATAAAGCTTAGAGTTACCGGACAGTAAATTTTAGAATAAGAGAAAACCCCGAAAAAACCTTGTCCAGATAACCCACCCTGACCAAGCATCGAACTTGGACCGTGAGGAAGACACGGTACCATCTACGCTACTGCGGCGGGCAGTAAATTAAATAGAAGTGACTTAATTTAGTTTACCAAATGGTTGTATGGGTTAATGCATCGAAGCAGAAATAAGTCACACCTGTTATAAAAATTCACAACTATAACAATCCTTAAACTTTGCTGTTAGTAATAAAGTGTTATTATGCTACAGATTCTTGTTTTCTCGTCGGTCCCTTTCTATTTTACTTCAACTACAAACTCCTCCCACTCTGTGCAACGTACATGTACATATATGTTTTGAAATCTGGCAACACAATTTAGTAGTAGCAAAATTCTCACCTCTACAGCAACTTTATAGCGACGATCTGAACTTGTACAGTTTATCTAGAAAGTCTAGAACCTTGGGTGGTATTTATTAGAACTGTTTAAAGGTAAAATCGGAATTTAAATTGTTTCCCAAAAACGCGCTCTACAAAATTCTAGTGTAACATGTTGTGCATAAGTTGTATCCATTCCATTATGATGTACAAGTTAAAGAACGTTTAACATAAAATATATTAATTGTATATTTATATGACATTTATTATTTTCAACCATCGCAGCAAGTAGTCCGTATAAACTCAAATCTTTAATAATTGAACAAGAGATTATTGACATGATTTTATTTCGCCTACATATTAGCCATTTTCTACTTTGGGCTAATAGGGCTAGATTTTTACGATCTAAAATCACCGTAATATGCAAACTAAAATAACTGTTATTACCTAAAATCTACTATATATATGCAGTAACTTAAATCTGTTAATATTATGCAAATTAGTGTGTTCGCTATAATGATTCCTTTAAGAATAAAATATACATTTGTGATTAAATATCGATAACGCTTTTTCTATGCTTACTCTGTACTCTTGCTGACGTAACATTTATGAAACGTAAAAAAGGGGGGGAGGGATAAATCAGCAAGGAACTTCCTGTCACCATCAAAACCACCTGTTGCTGCCGTTCATTAAATATGCAACGCGTGGTAATATATCCGTAATCTCTCCTGTCGAACATTTGTGTTGTTTAAACTCTCTGCGACGTGATCCAGCATTTTCATTGAAAAGAAAAAAAGAAGGAAAGAAAAAGCCCAAAGAGAAATCAGGTACCCCGGGCAGGTAGCGCATTCCATTACCGTGAACCAAAACTACAGTCCCTGATGGAAACGTTCGTCATTTATTCATTCTGAGAAAACTCGCCGCCAGACAATAAATGACTGTCAGCTTGTACTGCTCATGTGGAAATTTGACAAACAATGCATATTTTGAGGCTATTCATCTCATTTGAATATATACTTAAAGATTCCTTCTTGTCGGTTTATACAGAATTGTGAAGCATTCTTGTTATTTGAGGTATGAAGGTTCAGAGTGTGAGTATGGATGTCAGTTTTCGAAAGCTATACTTAGTTTTAATACATGTCTACATTTACAATTTTAGGGATGATTACATTCCAGAATGGCCAGGTATATTGCCTAGTAACCATTTAAGCTGTGATACAAATATATATTAGCACATGAAGCTTTAAATGTCATAAGACAATTTTAATATATCTTTGCTCTGTTTTTAAGATACAATAGTAGCAAATTTGATCTATTGAGTTGTGCTGTTTTCTGAACTTAAAATCCTTTATAGCACGTTTTAGAGTTACAATAACGTTATGTTTGTTTTTCAAAATCCCATGACCAGCCTATATCACCGTAAGTTAATTACCGTAAGTTAAAATACATTATACAAGGCTACGAATTTACACAACAGTCGAAGAAATGATCAAAATTAAAACGATTTAAGGGATACCGTAATTGACATTACAGAGTGACAATTGAACATAGAGGTAAGCAATAAAATACCGAACTAACCACGTCACTTTTTATTTAATCTTAGTTTCTAAGATGCAATCATTAAAATCAAGTTGACATGCAAGTTTTTATTAAAATATCCTGAAAGTGATGCCCTTGCGTTCTCAGTTCATATTGTATTTATTATTACATTATCTTGAAAATAACGTAAAATTATATTTTCCAAGTTATTTTCCATTGTGCGGGGACTTTCCTGCATCATATGATATGAATTCAACACCTAATACAACGAGTTTTCCGCCGAGCTAAGCTGTTCTTGGTGTGACATCATCCTCTCGCCAATATTTGCTGGCGTTTGCGTGAAGATAAAGAAACGCGAAAACAGGAAATACCACAAGCGCCTTCTTTTGTCTTTTAGAGTTCAAGAGCAGAGCGCAATTATTTGCTTTATTTTTGTCACTGCTGTCTGGAGGGGGAAGCCAGTGAACGAATGAATGGAACGAGCTAGTTGCTGTGTGAGAAAATGAATGAAATGAGTCTGTGTATGAGGACGTGGAGAGGAAAACAGATAATAAAAGTACCAGCATGGCTGAGAACATCGGCTGCTGGCAACTACAGGCAATTGAGAAACCCCCTTTTTTGTGTCTCTCTACATTATTTGTATTTTATTTTACTATTCACGTTAGTGCGCATCTTAGGACAATATTTCGGTGGAAATAAAAATAAACTTTCATTAAATTATTTTTATTTTTGCCCATAATTATAATAAAACTTGCGCGTGATATTTTTTTTTAATTTACGCATCAGATTTGAACTGATAGGTATATTAAAAATTAAGTGGAAGTTTTTGGCACCAACCTTCAATATGCGGTAATATTTTATAGCTTTCTCTAATTCTTACCAATAAAGAACAAAAAATAATTGCACTCCTAAAAATTCAATATAATTATTTCACATTTTGAGGTCCGCTGTATTATTATTATTATTATTATTATTATTATTATTATTATTATTATTATTATTATTATTATTATTATTATTATTATTATTATTATTATTATTATTATTATTATTTAGAAAATATATGTCTATGTAAGTCTTGAGTACGTAACAAAGAGCTGGTTAATTGCCAACTTTGCTATATAAGTTCCCACATTGCGACATACAGGTTTTCAAACCACTTATCTGAATTTTTTTTTTTTGTTATTTATATATTTTTTCTTTCAGAAACGGCTCTTAAAATACCATAGATTAATATATATATATATATATATATATATATATATATATATATATATATGTATATATACATGTGTATCTTGAATTGATTAGAATAACCTGTGAATTCCTGTTTATTCCGAATTAGTTTTTATAATTGGGAAATCGTAAGGGGTAGACAAAACTTAATTAAAAATATCTCGTTGAAGCAACATGATTTGTGGAGTTAGGATTTACGAAAATGTTTTTCTTATCCATAAGTTTTGAATGTGATAAGTAGCTATTCGTTTTCTTTTGTAGACTTGCAAAAAGCTGGAATATGAACTCACCTTTTCTCAAAATTTGACTATTCTGTTCTTATATATACATATTTAAAACGAAGTATGTAAATGTAAAGCTTTTTCCTTAGTTATCAAAACTATTCTTACAGAGGAGTGAGTAGAGTAAGTCGTGAGACTTTTTGACAAGATATTTTGCTTAAAATAAGCTTACAAAGATAAGGATAAGAGCGTCCGCCGGGTACCTACTTACCGTCTCATAAACAACCATGAATTTCCTTCCACCAACCAGAACCTAAGTCTCGTATATGTTCACGACAAGAATGTCCTAGTTTGAGGCAGATTTGCAACAATTATATCAGAAAATTTTCTTATATATTAAAGTTTCTTTAAAAAAATCAAAACTTTTTTTTAAATAACGTAAGAGATCTATAATTTCAGTGCATTTTTTCCTCATAATGCAATGTATGTAAATATTCATCATATACTCTTGGAGTTAGTATAATCATTTTTCAGAACTGTTTTTATAAACTCTTTTCTGTAAAGCTAAAGTCGTAAAGTCCGCACTTTGAAGTGCCGAGAACGTTCTAAATACCTCCCTCTCTGCCAGTAAACAGATATTAATGAGCTTTTATCAGGGAAATAAAAGCAAGAGTTCAAAATAAAATATTAAATTAAAATGCCATATATTTTTAACATTAAAAGCCGTAAGTTTCCTCTGAAATATTCGCGATTTTTAAACGCGCCGGTATACCTATGGCATGCATTTGACATTTTATGTATAAATTTTTGAAGAACATTTGTGTATACATTTCATGTTTGGAACATTTTGAAAATTATGTACATAGCCTCCTAAAATTCACAGTGCAGAAGTTATTTCCATAAATACCTGAAATAACAGTGCCTTTGCAGTTTTAGATCCATTGACAGATTAAAAATAGAATGACGGCCAGTTTAGTTTTCAGTCAGGATTAGAACACTCCTATAATTCTAGATATTCCTGCTAAGTGTAAAGAGAAAAACGTTAAATCCACTGCATGAACAATTGTCGCTGAAAGAGATACAGTTCCTGTCCCTCTTTTAGCTGTTATTGTAACATTTTGCACGGAATTATATGACATTAAACTTGCAATGGTGGCTTTGTCTACAAGCCCTTTGTTCAAATGTAGACAAATGAATCGAGAGTGCATGGTAGGATTAATCTCCGCAGAAAGTAAAAAGTTGTGCACATTTTCTCATACACAGGCAATTTGTGCAGAGACACCGACTGGCATTTGGCCAAATAAACATTACGTCACCGGGCGGGGCACATGGACCTCAAGCAGTCTTCTCGTTGCCATGGTGACTGGTTAATATCCATGCCGTTTTCTTTTGTTTGGCTCTTTGCTGTTGCATGGACCTTATTGCTGCTCATCGCTTGTTAACTATTGCCATTTTTGTACTTATGCTGGTTATTTTCATTAACATTCACATAAAAAGTGCATATTTGTTTATTATTTTTTAGCTTCATGTTCATTAAATACGGCAGGTTATGAAGCAATCTTTTGGACAAATTAACAGTAATGATTTGACTACGACAGCAGACAATAAAGAAAGCACTGCTCCTCGAAACTGACTAATATGTTTTTGTAAAGTAACTAATTTGAGTAAATTCTTGGAAAATAAAACTTAACTGGAACTACAGTAATTATTTTATTAAAATTTCACGTTACTTTGTCCACGTTGAAACTCTGAATATGCTGCTGAAGCCTTGAAATCTATTGACAAATCTGATAATCCAATCAATATTTGTATCTCATATTCATTATTACTAAGGCAGAAGGAGGACTTGTGTTGAGTGTACCTAATCTTTGTGCTTTAAATCTAAGTTATAAACTTAACAATATTGCGACCTTTTAATGATACATAGTACATCTTTTTAATTGCAAATCCAAAAGTTTAACGTATGCTTTTTGTTGCTATTTTTTAGAGTTTTCTCCCTTAATTGTCATTATGTGCCACAAAATGGTTGCAGTTAATAAAAATATACTGGTCCATTTCTTGTTTAGTTTTTCACAATTACTTCTTTTGGTCTCATACTTTTTTCGACAGGTAAAATGGCGAATTTCGAGTAGTAATGGACCATTTTAGTTATCAATTTATCATTTTATGATCTGTTTCTTCCCCAGCAATTTCACAGCTTTACTTAATTTATAAACATCCTAGAAAGCAAGAAATCGAGTGTTGTAGCTCTGTTAGGAGTTACAATTTCTGTTAGCATTTTGTTGAAATTTTTTATTAATCTGAAAAGCGCGTTTTTCTCAATTATAAACAACCAATTAAATTCCACTCAATGTTGGGTTCTCTCCAATCAATTAACTCGGGCAAAGAACATCTAATACCGTTACTGTAGAGAGTAGATTTAGGACGATATTCCAAATAATTATCATGATCCATCTCATTGATGAATGTATCGATACAATTGCATGTGGAAGCCAGCTAGAATCGATCATGAAACAGACTCATTTCGGCAGTTGCATGTTTTAGTAACCATGCCCATTTCAGTCCCACGAAGGTCAGCGAAAGTCAGCCTTTATTTCCAACTACCGTTTTAGGCAAATTTTAGACTGGAAGCAATTGTCTAACGATCGGGGAAAACAAAAGACTATTGGTTTGTGTTTTCATTTGTTTCGTGCTGCAGGGCTTGTTCCGTAAATGGAAATTCCTATACACTAAATCATGTGCTCGGAATGTGAGCCGCCGTGGCTGGGAAATCATTTAACTCGATAACAAGATCTCTAATTAAGAGAAAGGCCGAGAGGAGGGCACCAACAGAAATGAAAAGGAAGAAATTAAACTTGCTGTGCTTACAGTAATAACAGGGAGATGCCGATAGACACAGCGTAGCCTGCTTTCACTATTCTACAGTCGGCCTATTTAGTTCGTGCACCTTGATAAGAAAACTGGCCGAAAGATGCATAGATTCACATATGATTACAATTAAAACTGTTCTATATCAACATGAAACGTACACAAAGCAACTCAAAAGTTAAAAATATCATGTGTTTGGAGGGGGAAAAAGCATATATTGAGAAACTCTTGTTCCAGGTACGCTATTCTCTTCTGGGATAAAAGATTGAGCTTTTTTGCCAAGATACTATTTCAATATTTTGTAAATTAGCACTATTCTGCGTTGCAAGTCGATTGAGATATTTTAGTTAGAATCGGTAATAATCATTATGACAGAAGGTCAAACAGAGAGGCTTAAGTGCACTTGGTTTGTATGCGGATAAGTCAACCTTAAGGAAACTTCATGAAATGTAATATGAACAATGAAAATTCTGAACGTGATTTTCAGAAGGAATTCCTGAAGGTACAGAGTTTTAGAAGATCTGTTAATATAAATGGGGAATCGCAAGGGGTTGTATCAAGTATTTTGCTTGATTTCAAACTTGGTTGAGTTTGATACACATAGTTAACCCTGACTGCCTTAAAATTCACTAGTTTTGAGCGAAGCTGTCTGCATATATAAAGTTAGTTTACATTAATGAAATTTTCGGTCATTCAGATTTGATATTGGTGCATTAAATAAGTGCATGAAGTGCTCCCTAAAATTGAATGAATTTAAAAAGTATTTCAAAAGATCCTAATAAGTTTTACAGATCTACTTAAATTTCCAACTCTAAATTTACCGCACTGTGTATATTTCTGTAACTAAAGCCAGGTTTAAAACCCAGAACTGCAGCTCTGGAGATGAAGCACGGATTGAAGGTAGGCTACGCAGCGCTAGGGAGAGATGAATGAACGGGTAGCGAAGCAACCGTGGAAGAACAAAAGGGAAATCATTCCGTAACAAGCATCATTGTCACAGTGGAGGTTCACATATCGGCGATGAAGCGTTTTGTGTGGCGCTGATTCATGACACTTGACTAAGGCTACGTGTGCTTTCTTCTGCCTTCACTTTCATATCGTCTTCTGATTAGCCTTATTTTCGAGATGAATCTATATAAAGCGCAAGAGTTGCTTCTATGGAAGTCTGTTTATCAAGAAGACGCTACAAGTCACCTCACATTTTTATACCAAAAGAAGTGCTGACCGTGCAGTGTTACTTGATTCTCTATATCTGCAAAGCATGCCTAAGAAAGAGTGTGACTCTCCATGCTGTTCAAGGCTGTGCAGTCGAAAATACATTTAGTGGAATAAGACCAGGCGTTTGATACAACTTGCTGCTGCATTCAAAGAATGCGCACGAGTTATAGTACCCAAACATAAAGAACCACTTTACCCTAAACATTTAATTACGATATCGCCACCAACACATATCTGATTCACTTTATGTGATGAGTTCAACTTTAACAAAGAGCAGCTTACAAAATTTGGTAAGTAAAGGAGATTATCCAGGAGGCAAAGAAAAGATTTTAAAAACCTATCCTGTTTAAACGCACCACTTCGTTTAGAAATAATTTCCTGATTTTTTCTTTTACTTTTTATACAATGGCTAAAGGCATTTACATTACACGATTTAGAGGTAACCTTGCAACCTTCAAGATGTGCAAATGAGGAAGAATTAAAGGTAGAATCGACCACATTTGTAGATATATATTTTCGCATTATCTACAAAACTTACATTCATAGCCGAGTTAATTTTTAAACCTTCTTCAGGTAAAATTAAATGTATTTCCATCCACAAGTTTTACTTTGTCTAAATCTTCAAAAGATGATTAAAAGGAAGAAGTAGTAAAGGAAGTGAACGACTGAAAAACAGCGTAAATACTGCATCTAAGCAAACATCTTAGTAAAGATTCAACTGTCAGCAGGAGAAGCCATTCCAGCTGCAGCATTTTATACAAGGTCTTAATTACCACCGATATCATAGAGACAGTTTTAAGTCACCTTTAACTAGTTACGAAATGTACAAAGGTTTAAACAGTACACTTCAAACTGTTATGCGCCAGTGACTAGTTTATAAACAATGATTGGTTCTGTCGTGCGATTACCGAATAGACATTCTGCAAAATGTTTATCAGCACGCGTGTTACCGATGTTGATAAGTTATCGAATGACACCTCACATTATTATAATTTTAGCACCTGTGTGTGGTATGTGAGGGATGGAATGTGGGCGGTCTGGAGAGTGAGAGAGAGAGAGATGAACCTGTTCAACAAGCTAGTATATATAGCTCCTCCCACTAGCTTTCCGAGAAGAGACAGGTAGAAGATGGTTAGTTAACTTTGGCGGCGAGTTATCAAGGCAACTACAGAATGGAAGGTCTGGGGTTTAAGGAGTCCCCCCCATCCCCCACCACATTCCTATCACCTTGGCTGTCTGAGGAACAAGGGCACAAGGTAACTAACTGCTGGCGCTTTTAACTCTTGATTTATGGCAACTTCAAGGACAGGGGTTTGAGTCCCAGGCTATTCCGCAATGTCAGCTGTTGCTAACTACTAAGACAAAATGTCTTTTCACTTTTATAAATAATATTACTAGGTTTTAAAAACGTATTGTTTACATTTCCCGAGGTATACAAGATGGTATAAGCCGCCAAGCAACTTTGCTGAAATAATGATTCAATAGCTTTAATATCAACCATATTATGAAGCAAAACACAGCCAAAAGGTGTCAGATTTTAACACCTTTATATAACACTAGCCATGTGTAGCTACTAATTTGGTAAGTTGAATCAGACTTAGAAACCCAGTGTCATGGCGAGATTCGACTCGGAGGCTTTTCGGTATTCTGTGCCGTACTCTATCGCTAAACTGGCATTCAACCTTCATATCCGATTTAAGTACCCCTTTAAAGCACTAATTGAGATCCCCATTAGAAAGTTGAATGTGCTCGAAACATCCGTGTTTCGACTACAGCTCGGGCATTCGTTCTTGAACATGGCCTTCATCCAGCGAACAGTTAGCGAGCCGGGATCTACCTGTTTTCAGCAAACCTTACGGCTCTTGTTGCTTAATGTCGTACGTATTATCCGACCACCAACACAAGACGCGAGGGATCTGAGGCTTGAACTGTTGATCTCACGAAATCGATTTGTTTACTAGGAAGTGTGTGTGAATCTTATCTAATAGTTGTATTGGGTTCCTCTCACGAGAATGTGGATGATATCGATAACTCTAGCGTTTTCTGAGAAAGATTACGGCTGAGTTGCAACATAACAAGGCGTGGGGCTCTTATGCTAGCATTTGCAAGCCCAGTGTTTCGAATTAAGGAGCTGAAAAAAGATAACCTAGCATTTGCAGAGGGGCTATTTGAACGCGGCTTTAAGACAATTGATTGTAGGTTCTTAGTTTTGCGAGAACCTAAATAAGAAACCCAAGTCTTCAAATTAGATCAAAACAAATGGTGTTACTGAAGGCTTTCCTTCCTTGGGCTTCATGAGAGGTGTCAACTGACTTGTCAATATTTACGCAATCATAATTCAAAGTTAAATGATGCATTATACCAACTCCATATTAATTTTGATATGGCACAGAAGGAATGTCATGGTATTTAACTTGTTAGGTTTACTTCACAAATTCTTATCTCTCAAAATTATGTTGAAATAATTGTGGTCGAAGTTGTTCAGGCAGGGATTCTTGAACGGGGGGTTCGCGGTTAAATTGTCAGAGCCGTCCTCCCTGATTTTTCAGGATTTTAGCAATCGTTACTGGTAAATGCCCAAGAAGTACCATAACTTAAGATGGTGTGTTTCCTTCACCACATTGCGTGTATCAATAGTGTCTATCACTCGGTTTTCTGAACGGGCGTTAAACATTACGTAAAAACGTTAATTCTAGGTGTTGATGCTTGTTGACGTTTGAGGAACCAACAGGAAGAACATCATGGGTTCGTGGTTAGTTCTACTTTTGAGGGACCGAAACCTGCTTGGGGTGACACACATGTTTCGAATGAATCTATTGACAAGGTTACGAAGGGCCGGAAGTCAACACAGGAAAATGTAAAAAGAACATTTTCCTTGAAGAGGTCTGAACCAGGAACTAAAGGTAGCGCGGTGTGGGAACTTGGCGATAAGCTGAGCTGTGTTTGACGTAGATAAGGTGTTTCACAGCGCCGCTCATTGTGTACCGCTTCTTCGAAGTGCGGTGTTTGAGGATTATGCCAGGACATATGCACTGAAGTTGTGACCGAGGAATGCAGTGGACGGGTGCAGTGTCCTGCTCCAGGTGATAATCATGAAGGTACTTCGCTATTCTCACGAGAGGCACTGACGCAAGGTGGCTCTGGGCCGAGACGACCTTGCAGCAGGAATGTCTGCTGGCCAATCGAGCAAAACATGACTGGATTTTCCCCTCCCTTCCACTCAGATATCACGTGCTTCTCTAATTAATAACGCATGCATGAGCATTTTCACAGTTAAATCACTATACAATTGCATCAGAACATCTTTCTGGTATTCGACTTAACAACAGATCGAATTGCATCGATATAAGATGCCATGGTGTCAAAATTTGCTTCGGGCGCACACCACGGCAAAGCCGCTTTCGTCTAAAGCAAAGCGTTGTTGCTTGTAGCCAAAGAAAATTCATAATGTTCTGCTTTATCTTAAAACTTGAGTATTCATAATACTAGGGGTGGAATGTCGATGAGATATTGTGGTACTATTTAAAACAGTTTTTATACATGCTGTTATGAAGATTGCCTCTGTGATGAGTTGCTTGGCTTCATAACTCTGAGGAGATAAAGATTCGATTCTCGCTACAATGAGAAGATTTTCTTCAGTCAAAATCTGTGCTTTGCTAAATGGGAGCGATGGAGTGTACTTAATCGTAAACATCTGTTAAACCAACATTAAAAGAAGCGAGTCCTTCTATGGACAATTAAAAAACAGCATACAATTCAGGGAATGAAGTGACAATCAGTTATTTTTCGATATGGAAAACAGCGCCAGCCTTTATGGTTAACATTCTGGCAACCGAATTTGATCCCCGTCCGAGTCGAATTTTTTTTTTTCGTTAGTGTGGAAGTATAAATCCCTGAATGAATGTGTTTTATAGTAAAAGTGTCTTAAGTAAAAGTTCACAGTCAACAAATAGACACCGTTGCTTCTAAATCCTCTAGTTTTTATTAAAACGTAAGTTTTGTGCACCAAAATATTCTCTTCACCCTGAATCGATACATTTAATTGAATCTAAGTCAATAGTCAGTGGAATTTTACGTCGCAACTCCCTATATGATTATACAAGTTCAAGGAATATGCAAATAAAATTACTTTTTTTTTATTTTTGCTTCATTTATAAGCCCCTTTAGCTTCGGAAGCAATGTCTTAGTTCATTCGTGGAATGACGTGTTATTATTTATTGTTAAGAAACCGTTTAAATTTCCAAAGTTTGGGGAGTAGAACGCGAGATCTCTTGAGATTTCTTTAGGGTAACGAAAATGAAAAGTTCAGATAATCTTTACAATAATTAGCAGATATGGTAGCTTAAGAAATGCAGAAGTCAAAGAGGCAACTTGCATCCAGTTACGTATTTTTTGTTAAGCAACGGAATATTTTTCTTGTATATATGGAAAACTCGTTTTAATCACATTATATTAGTTTTATTTTATTTTATCACAGGAAGTGGATAATCTATATCGGCTCATTACTACCCAATGCCATAATTCATTTAATTTAGTGGGATTGAATAGGACTTGCTTCTATACTTACTGAATGGTCACCAAGGTTAACGACATATTTGGGAACAAGAGAAAGCTGTTTGTCATATAGGCTGCATTTGTTAATAGTTTCCAGACTTACACCAGCGACACAAATCACCTGTTCCTGTTTCAGCTGTCATTTGGCACCTACCGTTATTGTGTATTAATGTCAACATACGGAAGGAATGCGCGATATTCTTGCACCTTCACGCAAGAAATGCTGGGAGAGGTCAACGAGGTCAAAGAGACCAGTCGATGAGGGCGTTGGCGGCCCTGGATGGTCACTTGTACGATCCTGAGGGAATATTTTCACCACATTGTTAGGCTCAGATATCCTGACCTTCGCCACAGGGTGTCCTTATTTTAGAAGAGATTTATGTTCACCTGGCGCCACTGGCCAGACTGTATTCTTCTCGTGATATGAGGCGGAAAAGTTCGGACTGTATGGGGTCTACCTGCTGTCAACCTGCTGGGTTCCCACATGGACCCGCTCTTTGTTGCCAGCTGAAGTCCTTCAACTGGGAAGTGCGTAAAGAGGCAAGAGAGCTTTTAGGCGGTCTTCTCAGGTACCTAAATAGGGCACTTCATACATTCTGCATCCAAAGTGTGTTTCAAGTCTGCCATTGGTCAATGTTATGCTCCATTAAATGCAACTTACCGGGACACCCTTGTATTAGTAATCCGTCCTAAACATGTTTATTTAATTACATAACATGTAAATTGCACATATTGGTTTAACGATTGCGCTCGTATTTTCTCCAACGCTAAGGCCACGGCGTTGAGGACGTTCGTATATTCAAAATAAAAACATTAATTGGATCCATCTTTGAAAGAAAGTTTTGAGAAGTAAACATGAAACTGCGATTTTTTTTTAATTTATCACAAAATTGATTAAATTTTCCAGCAATTGAAATGGGCGAATTGAAATAATCTATTAAAGTGCAATTCTAATTTTGGGGTAAATGAGCAATATCCAGTTCGACTTGCACAGAGGTTTTCTTGCCCTAGTCTTCCGGGACTGGTGTATGATTTATGTTATGAATTTGGAAAACTGTTTTTTTTCCTACCATTTAAGGCCTTTAATATGCAGCTGAGAAACTACAAATTTATTTCAAAAGGAAAATATTTTTGACTTCGTCACGTTAATATTTGCAATACATGATTTTTTTAATTCACGTCCTCCAATGTTAAGTCATATGTGAAAAGATGTTCAATTGAGCCAGGGTCCATGAAGCCATAAAGCTTAATACCAAACATCCATCTTTCACGTTAAGGGAAACCCCCGGAAAAAACCTTCTCCAGATAACTCGCCCTAAAAGAGACCCACTGATGTAGAATCAGTCGTATATTCTTATTGAATTTGCTAAGGGAAACCTTACGAGATAACTTGTTAGGCTTTTTCGAGGTTAATATTTCAAAGCTGCGTTACCTTTCAGTACGCCATCGATGCCTTACTATCTCTGTGACAATGAGCAATGCAATAACGTTATTTTTGTCTTATAAAGAATTGCTAAAGTATTTAAAGTGAGACATCTTTTATGTTACGAGTGACTGGCATGCTTTAATTTGTATGAGTACTCAGTCGCTGTAGCATGGCCCGCTGAAGATGACCACAACGGTGGTTGAAAAACTGGTTTACGGAGCAAACATTTGAACATCTAATCTTATACAGATTAAAGCATGCCAGCCACTCGTAATTATTATTTTTGTCTGTTACTTGTACCATTAAAAGCTTCGAATTTATTATATTCACATGAAAGTGAATGTTTTGTATTGACATGAAAGTATAATTACTCCACTCTTAGAACCCAACTTGATGTAAACATGTAACGTCATTAAGTAGCCCAGCCTGCAATACGCCAGAAACGAAAGCCCACAATTACAACTTAAAATATGGTTGATTAACTGTGGCTTAGAAATGTTAACCATACATATTTTAAAATGTTTAATTAATTTAGAATAATTATTAACTGGAATGTTTTAACTTTGGCTTAGCTCTCTTAGTGTCGTTCGCTCATCTCTGATTCACACTGTGATGATGAGCAGTTAAGTCGGAGTTAAAATGGTTACTTTTGCAAGTGCTGAATAAGAGGAATACAAAATGTTTTGTTTATATCAAGTCCAGTTCTAAAACTAGATGGATTTTAGAGTATCAGCGTATGCTAAAATCTGTAACTGTTTTGTTTAAAACTCATTGTGCAGTGCATTACAAATCGTTTCTAACGGTAGACGATTCGAATCCCAGGAGAAGCCAGATGGTCTCATGATTTGCAAGCCGCCTACAGTAAATCGATGATGGATGTTTCCTCACTATCTAATTTCTGAGGCGGTAGGCACGTGGGTGTTAAAAGCCATTGTGTTCGCTTGACGTAACCATTTACCAGGCCACACCCTAACTTCCTCGCGTCACTGCTGACTCCTTGTGACCTGTCCTGGACCAGTAATTGGAGCCAATTCCCAAGACTGTACACTGTGACTGTATGTTTACTTAAAAGCAGCTCTATATAAACAATTTTCATGTGGTGGCCCAGACATTAAGGCAGCACATTTCTGCCATTGGCCTTCGAGGAGCAGACCCAAACTTTCACCGCGTGATTTGTCTGTAGCGAACTTGAAGGTCACGGCCTCGAGTCCAAGCGGGCTGCGTTACTGATTCGGCCACCCATGTTGAACTTCTTTGCACAAAACAAAGCTACTGGGAACAGAACGAAATTAGTAGCTTACTCAGGCTTGAAGCGGTTATTGAGACTACGCACTAATCAAGTCCATGACGTAAGAATATTAAATTAAAATTTGCATATGACAAGGTTCAGTTCTTTTGCCGAAGAATAGTTTTAATACCTAACACAACTTATTCAAATGTATATTAATATCTGTTATAAGGGCATTTTATTTACAATTTGGAAAGGTGTTTCCGCTGGAGGAAAAGTAACTGCCTTCAATTTAAACAAATGTCTTTAAGAATGATTCGATTTTCGTTATGTGCTTTCATAAGTGTCACTTTCGTAGATGTAAGAGTCATCGAGTACCCTTACGGTGATTTAATGAAGTGACTGAATTCTGAAGCATAATCATGCACAATTTTATTGCTGTCTATGCATTCTATTGCTTCCTTATACTTAATACGCACAGAATGAGACAAAACGTGTTAATTCATAGTTGCAACGTTGTAATTATTAAAGCTGCAAGTGCCGCCCAGCAACAAAACTTTAATATACTTTTGAATTTAGCCGACATGAGTGGCCACTTTAGAATATAAGCTTCCATTTGAACAAATTGCAGCTGAATTTCGCTATTCAGGTCTCGAAAGGCACTTGTTCCAACAAGCGTACACAAGCACCATCTTCGACATAATGGGTGGTTTCTTTCTTGGTTACGGAGTCCGGCGGTGTCTACCTCTTACATCATTAATGTAGATCTAGCTCAGAACGTTGTAGTGGGCTCACATCCTTGTCCTAAATTTCCACGGCTGTTGTTTGTGTTTCCACGGTGCATACATTAGAGCTACCAATATCAGCAATACACAACAGCAGCAGCGTCACACACAAAGACGAACAAAAACTCGTCGTTCCCAGCAACCAGACCTCTCTTCTCTCCATTCATCCAATTGACCCTAAGAAAGCGAGGGAAAGAGAACTAAAATTACTTCGGGGACGTGGAAGGAAAAATAAAACGTTTTTTGTTTCTCTGTGTCAAGGAGACATCATCTCTTGAAATTGGCCTCGTTAATTGAAACCGAGGTCGTGAAAAACTTCCCAAGATCATTACCACAGACGTCACAATTACACTAGGAGGTGAACGCCCTCTTCTCCCATTCATTCTTTCAATGAAATATTATGCAAATCAGCAGTGGGGGGAGAGACTAGCAGTGGCGTGCAGTATAGTTCACTGTCTCCACTTGTCACCACACTCGTCCATCATCTCTTGTGCAACAACCGCATAGCTCCATGATATTCATGATACATATCTGCTTGGATAATGCGCTTTCTATATGCGATAGACTGGAATGAGTAGCTTCTAATACTAAATTAATACAGAGTTATGTTTCATGATTGGTTTCCGCGCTGGCTCGTTCCCATGCCTGGAAAATCTGACCATGTAACAAAAACTGTACACCTCTCGTGCAATACTCCTGATTGCTACACATTTCTGGGAACTCATACCACATATCTGATCAAATACAATGTCCATTCATTCTTTGTTCATACACTCCAATTTATTTATTCTCCTAAAATACTCTTTGCCGCTATCTCAGGTTTTAGCAGAACCATTTTCTTTAATCAGCTAGGGGACTCGTTACGGAAACTACACTTGGTTTATTTTACCTATGCTCTCAATGTGGGACATCCCCGGGGAGGAAGGATGAGGTGAAAGAAGACATAGGGAGGCCGTTCCAAGAAGTCTCGGCAGTGCAGAGGGCAGAGTCCCCACTTAGATGGAAACTTTCCCCGGCAGGCCAGGACAACGGACGTTGCACCCTCCTACCACGAAATCTGGATTCGGAGATCGGCAACCGTTCTACGGAGGAGGAATTGGTTCATTCAGAGCATATCATCCTGCCATGCACCGCCGAGACACCCGCCGGCACTTCTACCCTGAAATAGACCAACATATGAAAGATGATCTGGAATTATAATGGAGATGAATAGTAGGGACAAGAAATTCGGGGGAGGTAATTAATCTACGCAGCATTCACCTGGCGATCCAGAAAAAACCTATGGGTCGGCCACGGAATCGAACCCGGGCCTCCCGCGTGTGGGCCACAGACGAAACCGCCTGAGCCATCCCGCTCGGTTTGATTAGCTCACACCTACGTCTGTTCTGCACATTCATATAGAATGTGAATGTCTCTTCTGCTTCAAGTACCCCACTAATTCCCTTTATTTTCCATAGTAGTCTAAACCTTACAAGCCTTTCCCCTTTCTGTTACATTAGCAAATATATCCATCGCTCATACAGTTCTCTTTTTAATTCTGTACATTAGGGACTTACCTCTCTTTAAAGGTGGTTTACAAATGTTATAAAACCTCCAAAATTCCACTCGACAAATTGTCTCTTCCTAATCATGTTTACCTCATTCCGATTCAATTCATATCCAGTTTTTTCTGCTAACCAGCTCTCTTCTTCCAAAGTGGATTCTTGAAATTTTAAGTTTTTTTTTAAATAAAATTCTTATGCTGGAATTTTGACAAAATTCCGTATTAAATTCCAACCACAGCAATAAATGCAAATACACATTTTCGGTTTGTCCTTATTTCTATTATAACTTAAAGTTAACAACATATTTTAAGTACAAAACTAACACATATAGAAAAGTTAAGTTTTAGTACAAATACCCGTATTAAGTGGTATAGCCATTAGCCACAGGGGTTGGAATATGCAGATGGTAAACATGGACGTTAAATTTATTTCCTAATAATCAAAGCAGGTTTTTCTTTCCCACAATGGCCTTAAAATGACTATTTTTATGTTTATGTGGTATTTTTGTTTCCAGATAGGGAAAAAAATCGTTATACACAATATTTGGGGTCGATTCTAAGATGGAATATTATGCAGAACCGTGTATGAAACATGAGGTATTTAAAGATCATACTCTACATAATTTAACACATATTTCAAGTAATTAAAGGTTCGTTAACAGTTATTTGTAAACTATGCATCTTTTCCATTTTTCCCATTAACAGTTTCGTGTTAATATGTGAGGGATTTTACGGAATTTTGCATAAAAAAGACATTTTCCTATCCCATTGTTTCTAAGCCACATGTGCAAGTGCTAAATAATTTTGTTTACCCAGTTTTCGTTCTTGAGAAGTACCATACACACTTAAATTTGGCTATATGTTCAAGCTTGGAAAAACCGTATCGATAGGTCGTTACCACTATAATCTGAGGAAGTGTGACGTGACAGCCTTGAAAGTGTCACTTGGTATTACACCTAATGGAAACAAACATGTACAGACATTTACATAAGTGTGTGATGTATCAAGTGGCAAGTGAAACTCAACACTGCAGTGCCGCCAACAGCCTGCTTAGCCAGTAAAGTGAATATGTTCACTTCATCAGCGAAGCGCTTCTTTCAACGCTGTCAGTTTTTTAGAGGGATTTATTCGTCGTCTAAAAAATGAATCTACGCACGAACTCTACTAAAATAATTTACCTTCTTCGTTTTTAATGCTACTTTTCGCTTGCTTTATTTCAAGATCTATGAACACTTCATATTTCTTAATTTTTTAGTGATTGCATTTATTCACACGGCTTCAAAACTGCACGATTCTCAAAATATACTGAACTTCTAGTGCAAATATTTTAAATACGTCTAATTTGAACAGTGTTACTACATCCGGTACCACAGGTGGTGTAATTTGTTCATATATGAAATGATACGTAGAAAGGAATAGTAAGGTATCTCCCCGGCATTGTATGTGCACAACATGAGTACTGATAACCTGCGCTAAGCAATCGAAACCGGCTGTAGTTCGAAGGCTAAGCGACTGCTTTCCAAAAGCAATTTTTTGATGTGCCTCCATGGATCCCATCTTGTATATAGAGGCTGATGGTATTCGTTGCTTGTGGTATGTTTCAGAGGTGGGAAGTCTTAGTGTTATCTAAACTCAAGTGGGACATCGCCGCAGTCACCCCACAGGACTTCTTGCATCACATCCTGGTGCGCCTTCCTATAGACCGCAGTACCTGGGACACACGTATGATCCTGAGGCATGCGCAGACCTTCATCGCCCTCTCCGCAAGAGGTGAGTCATCTCACATACCACAGCTCCAGAATTACTGCATGAATTACATTATATTGCTCAAATGCTCTTGCTTGCTACTGTGAATTTCCATACAGATAGTCCTACTGTTTTTAAGTTTTGAAATGTCGGTATGTACAAACAAGTGCGGTTGCAAAGTTCGGTGCATTTACGTTACAGGGTTCTTGGATTTTGCGTTTCAAAACGTGAATTTAAGAGATTTCACTAACAAATTCCCTTAAGATGCAATTTTCGTTATCTTTCTTTGTACAGAAAAGAAATAAGTTTATTAAAACGTGCAATTTTACATAATTTATTTAAAATTTATATTCAATTGTAAATTTCGTTTTTTATAAAAATATAGAAGGTTTATTAAATTGGCGTGACACATTTTGCCTCTTATTAATTCATAACTGTACAAGTTTATGGTTAGCTTACATTGGAGAAGCCAATTTTACTCTGATCACTTAGAAATTGGTTCATAAAGAGCACTTTAATTAATTCATATTTTAATAAATAATGTTCATTTATACTTCAACTATTTAATATATAAAAACATTAGCATATGTGCAGCTAATTTTTCAAAACGACGTCTAGAAATTTTGGTGAAAGTTTAAGAAATAACGAAACAAACGCCCAAACATCTCCGATCAAGGTTATTTAAATTAATTAACTCATTTTCAACACAAAAACTTCCTAGGTCGTCGTAATAATAAATTATAGTGCCGAAGCTTTTATTTTTACTCATTTACAATGTTACCGATCGTTCGTCTGGTGGGCCATGCAATCTTTACAGTTAATGTAGCAAAATGTAATACCCTTCCTTTTATACCACAAGTGTAACTTTTCACATTAACAAGTTTGAGATTTATTTATAGAGAAATTATTAAATCATTCAACTGAAGATATGTATTTATTACCGTGATGCGTAAAATATTAAGCTGGAAAGCTCGTCAAAGTAAGCTGCAGTGGTGTACAAGTATTAACGAATACTGACACGTTACCTTGGACATACCTAATTGTTTATGCATTATTCGAAAAGTTAATTAAATTGCTGTATATTTCATTATGACATGAGCAATAATTGTGTGGGATTAACTGTAGATTTTAATGTCCGTGAAACGGTTTTTCAAAGTACATACTATCAATACTGCATATGATGATGAAACACCCAGCTGCGGAAGCTTTGGGCAAGTATGTAGCAAACCACGTTACAATGAAAGAAAGAAAAGACTATGCTCTTGCTTATATTATTATAAAAGCATTGTTTTGTAGCAACCAAGACTTTGCACGCAACACCCCGTGAAGATTCGGCAACTACTTCTACATGTGTGCTATGCGGGCATGTATCAAGTTTGCGAGCAGGCGTTGACTGAGTTTGCGACCGAACAAATTTTTGAATAAATTGTTCTATCGAAATTGAACTCCTAGAACGTTCATTTTACGACTAATGCCACTTCAAAAACTCTAAGAGGAAACTATTCTGCCTAAACCTAGTGTCGGTTTACAAAAGGTGAGGAATTCACAATAAAAAATTAGCAAAGATGCGATAGGATGTTAGGTGTAATTTGGATCAAAATTTGTAGTTGTTAAAAGTACCAATTTTTCATTTGTATTGTCTTCCCGTTTGAGAACGTTTGAGCTAGATTGAAGTAAATTTATATAAAATTGTATTTAATGTGAATGGAAATGCATGTTGTGTACCATAAAAGCTTTAGGGTTCTTTTTCACAACATACTTTTCATAAGTTCCTTGTCCCAAATAGCCGTAAGCAGCGGAATTATTAATTATTCATTTACATGTATACAAGCCATTAATGATTCCTTCCCTTTTAACCATAAGAGCTTTATTATTATTTATGGCAGCATTGAAATTTTTTACATGTATTTTGAAGAGCTTAGATTTTATATAAATCGGCAGAAATCACACCTGAGGAAATTTCTTAATATAGGACTCAACTGATACAAGAGGAAAATGAACATGGAATACATATATATTAAAGTCTTTGGAATATATTTATTTAGTTTTTGTGTAGTTTTATAGTTGAAAATTTTAAGTTATTTTTTTCTCGATAAATATTCCTAAAAGTATAATTATTAATAGGAAACCAAAAGTTAAATCACATAGGTTTAAAGGTTAATCAGTTTAACATTAAGCTGTAAAATTGTTTCCATTGAGACAAAAAAAAAAAAAAAAAAAAAATAAATATCAGTTGCTTTGAAAGAATTTGACAAATTGTCTTACATCCGTAATATGTATATATGAAGAAAAATTAAGGTAAAATACTCAAATAAACGACAAACTAACTTAATTGGTCGACTTATTTAGAACGCTAAACGTTGTCAATCGGGGAGGACCCAAAGCAGAATTTGGAGCAAGAAACAAAAAATACGAAATGTTGCAAGTCAGAGACACAGCTGTAAGGGGAGGGGAGGTAGACCAACTCTGAGACAGCTAGAAAAAGCTACTAACCTACGCAATAACATCTGTCGTCTGCAACTTGACACACGCCATCCTTCAGTTGTGTAAAAAATACCATCTTGATATAATTATAACTAACACCACTTCCTCCACTCGTGGCCTCATTTTATCCCATAAAGATCTATAAAGAAATGATTATTCGGGAGGTTAAGACTAACAGAACAATTAAAACAATTTCCCCGCCGTAAGTTTATTTTAGACTTCATGGTTCCACATTAATTATGCATTACTCACTATCAAATAAGACAGACTAGCGTGTTTGTTATATGATATCTTAAACTTAATTGTTCTACCACACAAGCTATATATAAGCAAAAATTGGAAAGATAGAAAAATTAAATACTGCTGCTGAAATTTGAAGTTGTTGGTCTAATTCTACGTTTCCAAAGTTAGCGTAATAGGACTTGTGTGGAAAAACAATTGTTATTAATTGATCTAATAGTGGTTATTATGAAGCCCGCCCATCTCTGTACTATGGGGACAGTGTGTCCGCCACACATTCAAGAAATCCTGAATTCGGATTTCGGTTAGGATGAGTTAGCTGGATAAGATTTTTCTCGTAGTTTTCTTTTATCCTGCAAAGTTTAATACCTTTGGCTTGAATTGTCGAAGGACACTGGCGTGCGTGACGGTTACGTGAACAATTTCATTACTAAATTATGAATCAATGTATTGTATTTGCCCAGCAAGAACATGCGGTTACACTGATGCAGATGTAAGAGGTGCCAGGCAGTTTTTTTGCCATCCCTGTGTTCTCGTCTTTCTTGCATAGAAAACCGCAGATATACCAGCGAGTCTTTCTTGCGAAGAATAATGGCACATAGAACTCTGAGAAACAGAACACTGGACTATTCCCTTGTATTTAACTCGAAATTCAGGCACCACCTGCACAAAACTACAATGCAGTTTTGGGAAATACTACATATCGTTATCAGTACGCCTTTCTTATAAATCATAATATCTTAAGTATGACAGTAGCATAACATTCTGTCTGAACAATCTCAGGCAGTGGCAGTTCGCAGCCAAACAGCAGGTTCTTTATTGCAAAACCCAGCCTCCTTCAACCTTTCCTCTTTGTATGTGAACCATTTAATACTACCTGGCATTTGGTATTTTCTGTGCCCGTAAAGTGTTTGCCTTAATTCCAGTGCATGTCGGTCTTTTCCCCACGAACGGTCCTCTTCCTATTCAATTTCAGCATTCATATTCCTTCACCCTGTATTAAAATGACTTCTTTACTAACTATGTATCCATTTAATTGCTTCGTTCTTCTTTGTATTCACATTTAAACGGTTCTAATCATTTTCCTCACTCCGTCGCAACTGCACTGCAGAAATTTGCTTCCTTTACTATTTCCCTCTGTTCTCTTGACAGCAGCTGAGCACGTTTAAAGTGCTTAAAGCCATTCACTTACCCCATAATTTATCTCTAATTAGTAAGTGATATGGTCCTTTATGAATAGTTAAATTCTAGTGTGTTTATGATTATTTTATGAAAGGTTAAATGCTATTCGCGCAGTACACTTAACTCGGTGCTTCACGTACAAATTGAAAATAGTTAATGACAATTTTCAATGTAATAGTTTGCAAGTTGCAGTCAATTTAAACGTAACCCATAAAGTAATACAGTTTAGTGCTATGTGCTTGCTAATCAGCTGCTGATTACGTGAATACAAGCAGGCCCGGATACCTGGCCAAAGGTCAGCTTTCCGTTCCCTTCCTTTCGGTGCTATAGTTCTTGGGTTATGGGGGAGAAGTGAGTGGCAAGGTTTGTGAATCTCGTAACCGTTTTAGAACTAAATACTTTATAACGCGCCAGTGACGATTTAGTGATATAAAACGTGAAAGATATTTGCAAACTGCTGTGCACATATTACTTATATTCCTTTCAAATTACGATCACAGAACACTAATAGAGAAACCCAAAGTTTGGAAGTGGAAGGAGGTGGATATGACAGAAAGGATGTCCATGTTAATTTATATTACAGATGTAAAACCAATAATGTTTCTCTTGAGGATGGAACAAGCCAAATAGGCTTATCTGCCGTTCAATATAAGTGAATCCCTTCTGATATTTAGGGACTCAAATGTGTTACATATTAATGCAGAACAAATGAATTAAAACTTATGCCTCGTATTCGCGTACTAGAAAGAAGATAAAAGTAAAAACGCTGGTATTTAAGAAATGTCTACAAAGTAGCTTAGCGTATACAAATTTTTCCTTTATGTAGTCTTGTGTATGTATTTTTTGTCACACTATTTCAGAAAATATGCATAACGTTTCACGCCTTAGTAAATGTTGCATAAAAAATATATACTCGACCTCGCACACACATGAGTCGGTTCACCGACCTCGGGCAGTACGTCACCACTTAGCCTTGGTAAGATTTGCGGATCAGCACGAGGCAATGTACTCTCTGTCCGGAAAACATTAGCTTGGCATTTTCGGGAACGTCGAACACAGAGTGGAGTATATTAATCTTATGTGAACCTAGTGTCTGGTTGATGTGTACTTTGTTAATTATTATTTAATGCTTAAGTGTCTTAAATTTTCTTTCGTTATAGGGAGAAAGTATGACCAGCATAACTCCAGCTTTTTATCTATATCTCTCGCCCCTTATCGCTCCCCCTTTTTTAACTTTTGTAGTCTATTGGACTGCCATAATGACTCGTTGACTGCAGTAGGATTTTAAGCTTAATTTTATTTAGTTATATTAGGAAACATGCTCGCTTTCATTCCCACAAAAATACTTTCAGATTCTGCGGAGAACAATAAATTGATCTAATTAAAGGGAAATACCTCGCCCCAATCGGGATTGAACACGGGACCTCTGGATACAGAAGACAGTACTGACCATTCGACCACAAAGACAGTCCACTCCAACGTCTTTTTAAGTTAAAATTATATCCTTCTGTGATTTCTCGTTCTCATTACACGTTTGGAAAACTCGGTTTACCTCAATGACGTAAGTTTTTAACTTACGCGATAGTTTTGAACGTGAAATTGTTCAAAATTTCCCAAAATTTGCGTTCAAATGTGAATCTAAAAAGTAGTAATTTGTGATGTAGAAATTATTAATGAGAATAATCGCTGCAATAATTAGTACTAAACATTCACGCTCCAAATTTTAAATCCTGTTGTCATTTTAATGGTTTCTTAACTTTATTTTCTAAAACCAAACAATACAAATATTTATTTTATGCTTTTTCGTTTTCATTACGATAAATTATTTGATTTAATTGATCTCAGATTTCCAATGTGTCATTTTTATGTAATCAAACAAATTTTGTAGGAGAGTGTGGTGTGGCAGTACACATATTACTAGATTACACAGTAAATAATAAATATTAGGATTAGAGTGGGGAAATTTAGGGTTTAAGTATTTATGAACGTAATAACTTGCTCTACTTGTCAACTGTAAAATGTTCGAAAGCGAAGGCATTCTACATTCTACGTTTTTCAGCGTAGATTCAGAGTGCTAGGGACTTTTTACCTCGGGCATGATCAATTATTAAATTTTATTGCGTTATATTGTAATGAATGCACCGCTTTAATTGTGTGCAGTGCTATGAAAGGCTGGAGCTTATCTGGTGTCTGTATTTCTTCACGATTATGGTTCCCCTTATTTGGGCTGCACCACAAATATAGTACGCGGCTTTAACATTTTATTGCGCCGCTAGTGGCTTCTAAGTAAAAGCTAGTAGCTAAGCAGTAAATGAGTGCTAATATTCACCAGTGGACGACGTAAATTGGTAAATCAACTCCCTCGCGTAAATTCTTTATCTTATTCGCGATATATAGCTGCGGGATAGTTTAATTTTTTTTCTAGCTAATTTTTTGATAGCCCAAGAGGTAGCGGTGCTTCTTCCTTTAATTACAGTTCACCGTGGTAACAGGACTGCTAAATTTTCAGTTCCAATACATAAGTGTTTTGATTTAAGATTCATGGAATTACAAGGTGTGCCGATCTTTGATGCGCTTGGCAGAGTTGATCAATTGAAAGGAAACCAGCAGGTTAGACTTAATTGATGTTACCAAATCTTGTAACTAGCTTGAGAGGTTAGGAACCTTTTAAGCCCTTTGCACTATTGATTGTTGTTGATGTGCAGATTCACCTCTTAGTCGGGACAGACGAGTAGCCAGACATATGACGTAGTACAAAGAGAACAGCAGCAGTAGTGTAGCCTTGAAAACAGTTGAAAGATGTTGGTCCCGACGTTTTTGGTAGAGGCTCCGGTTAGGGCGTGAGAATGAGTGTGTCGTCAACATTCCGCTTGCTTGTGTCATGCATAAGGATAATCCTCGCCAGCTACTCACCTCTTGGTATCCAGGCACTTCTGAGCTACTGCAATTTCGTTAGTGGGCACGTGGCTTTATTTACAAAACAGCTCTATAGAACTATGTTGCTTATAGATTTATGAAATATATAACATTTATGTGCTTTTACACCACACTCTCGGCTCTGTGGTGTAATGAATAGGTGCTGATAATTTAGAGGGCCTAAGTGCCGATCTCTGTCAGGCTAGTTGGACAGCTCAAAAGGCAGATCTTGGGTTGCACTTTCCACTTATTGCCTCGTCAAACTGAAGCATAATTAACTAGCAGAAACTGCAGCTCTGTTCGCGTTTTGTTAACATTGTCACATCGGACCTGAATGAAATAGGTGAAATGATGCTAATGTGTGCCCAGGGTCCATAGAGCTTAGTGTTACCTGACATTCATCTTTCAGGATTGGACCCCGGACTCATTTGAGCATCATTTCACCCATTCCATTCATCGTCCGATATGACTTAACGTTGGAGGACGTAAAAAAAATCTTTCAGGATCATGGAAAACCCTGGAAAAAACCTTATCCAGGTAACTCACACTGACCGAGATTCGAAGTCGTACCTCTTGGACGTGAGGCAGACACGCTACCATCTACGCTACCGAGGCGGGCTGGGCTGTTCGCGTTATTGGATTACCTAAGTTTGCTTTCTTCCATTCTCTGAGTCTATCCCCCTATATTGCCTTCTCTCTTCCTTTATGCAATGTGCCTGCCATGTTACTTTCTCAAAACCGATAGTAAAACAGGTATGTTTATAAAAGTAGAACCATATAAAAGGTGTTACAGCGCACAAACCCGGTCACTGTTTACATATAGGAATGATAGTAATAATTAAGAACAATTTTTTAACTTCTATTACTTATGCAATCATTGTGCATATTATTTAAAGGTTTAACGTCCCTTAACCGGTTAAGTCATATCGGACGATGATGCTCAAATGAGCACAGGGTTCATAAAGCTTAGTGTTACCCGACAATGATCTTTCAAGTTAAGGGAGAACCCCGATAAAAAACTTACCCTTATAGCTCATTCTGACCGAGATTCGAACTCGGGACCTCTTGAATGAGTCAGACACGTTACCCCCACACCACAGAGGCGGGTAATTTTGTAAAGAAAACCCTGTTCTGTTTACAGTGTTAAGTTTGTATAAATTGTTTAATAATGTATATGACCACAAAAAAAGAATGGCAACTTAGCACTTGCAACAAAAACTGGGTTTGAAAATTCTAACGAATAATAAAGACGTAACGAGAAGATTAATGTCAGAAAGAAAGAATACGTTAAAGATTTGTGGGTTTTCCAACCTCCCATGTTTACAGCAGGATCATTAGATTATAGCGTGCAACTTTCATATGCCAACTCCCACACTGAACTCTTCACACAGGAAGGGAATCTAATGTATTCCAGCCAAGTCGACACAATACTGTTGCAGATGTTTGGCGCCGAGTGCAGATAACACTGTGTAAGCAAAAGTGTTGATAACTCGCAACAGCTGACGTGGAGATACCTGTCAAGTGTAAGCACTTCCTGTCATGCGAAACCCTTGCTTTCCCATCACGCCTTAAAAACACCTCCATAAAAATTTATGTGCAGCAGTAAACATGATAGTGATCCAGGAAATGACTGGCAAATATAGGTCGACTACTCATCAGCTGATATTTTTCCTTGCTTTTGTTCCAACTTGAACAATGTTGTTAGGAGAACACGTTTTACAAAAGGGAACTGACAAAACCAACGCCGCCCCTTAGAATTTATAACTGTACATTTTGACACGTCTTTCCAGCGATTTGAAAAGATTTTGACATTTTGCCTTATTTATTGCAGCCCAAATACCGCCGCTTGCCCTTCTACCTACACCGTCATTGTTAGTCGTGCCTTGTACAGTTGCTTTTGAACACAAAGGAAACATTCTACCCTGAATATAATCAAAATATTACAAAATGTTCCTGATTTTCACCCATCGCAGATTTGGAAACAGTTTTCCTATGTATAAATGTGCAATTTAATGGCGATTGCCTCTTATCACAAAAGGGAATTGATATAATTTGTCCAGGAGCAGAAGACCAAATGCCCAGGTCCACATTCCCGTGCTACATGGCTCACCCTCACGTTGTGGTGTTATTAAAATCCGCCGTCGTATCTTGTGATGACAGCACAATCGGCCACCATTTACATAAAGCGACTGTGCACCGACAAAGAAACGGAATCAAAACAAGAGGAAAAGCAAGCACAAAGAGAAAGAGATGAGAACGTGTCTTGTACGCCGAGAAAGAGAAGGAGATGCGTGAATTCCAAGGACAGCTCGAGAATAACGTGCAACAACGATACACGCGCCATTTCTGCCAGCATTATTACTTTTTATTTCAAATAGACGTGCGAATGCAGTTTAGAATTGTTCATACCTCAGTGATCAAACGGTGCTGAAATTAGATACTTGGGCATTCTCTTATTAAAATTCAATTTAAAATTCAATAATGACTAATTTTTGAATATTGATATTTTAAAAATAACCCAGTAACATAGCAAATCACACTTCAGTAGACACCATTTAATAACATGTTTGCTATACACAGGTGCCTATCACTAGCTTTGTATTGAGATAAGAACAAAATTGCGTGTGGTAAGATAATATGAAGCACTAGGTAATTTTGTTTTCAGTGATTGAGCTATCAAAGTATTAATATAAATTAAAATAAGTGCACTAGAAAATGCTTAATTTACTCATATTGCATCTATCGCACTGAGTGCACCAATCTCACTCACAAGTTTATAATAGAATCAAACGTGGACACATTGAAAATATGTCAAAATGAAACTTACAAGTGTATCGAAAGTAGTAAACTTGTATTCAGCTTAGATCAACTACTTCATAGTTTGGCAAAGATATGAGAAAGTACTAAAGGGCTCTATTTGAACCTTTGTTAAGGTTCTATATATAAAGGGCCCCTGGAAGCAGCGAGTACGTCCCATGTCGGTCAAGGGTATCAAAGGAAGACATTTCATTGACCTCCCTAGTGCTTCAAGGTCAAGCGTAGACACGAGTGGGAGGAATGGCGACAGCATTTTGGCAGTTTCGAGGACGACTGGAAACCGTTTCCTCTGACATTTGAAAACGTCTCATTCTTTGACTAGTATGCCAATCTCAGTTCTGGTGTCATACACCTTTTTTTCTGGTGTTATAAAATTGCTCAGATGTTTTGTAAATACGATACGCTCTTCAGCTGGTTCATTTAAATTGATACCTTTCACTACAAGTCATACTGAATTGACTTTAGCTATAAATTCAGACGTTCGTAATTGATTAATATTGGATTAAACATACTTTAACATTGAAATGACGCACCTTTTAATATTTCCGCTCCTGGGGCTTACTCCCAATTAAAAAGTACCATACCACTAGCTAAAAATGGAACCGGGATTCTTGAGATGTGAAACCAAAATGTTGAGTACTCGACGTCTGGTGCGTCTAATACTTTCTTTTTCTATAACTAAGCGCTGTTTCTTAAATGCCAATTTACTTTCCATCAAGCTTTCTAGACAGAAGTATTAAAAATGGCGACATATAGGATATCGTTCAAGCGCCAAAACTGAAATTAAAAGTTTCAAGTTTTATTTATCGGTTGGTTTTACTTTTATGTGTGCCATTTTATCAGTACTAAGTCAAATTCTCTCAACTACTTGCCTTTTATGTATGGCTTGAGGCATTTTACAAATAGCTATGCATTTACTATTAAAGTCAAGCGTTCTTGTTATACAAAGATATTGCAGGACGTGCATTGAGATCGAAACGCAAGTAAAATTATGCAACATGCCGGTTTAATGCATTATGATAGATGAACTCCTCAAGGACATGAACTTGCTGTTAAAATATTACGTTCTTCACGTGATTTAGAAACTAGTGGACCGCGTCTGTTTTAGATCCGTGTTGGCATACAGTGTTGCAGATAACACAAGTTATTGTGGTTATGATTTTCAGCGTCCGGTCTGTTAGGGGCCCCCACTGGGTACTCGTATCGTTAGTATATTCCCCCGTCGAGCACCTATTATGGGATGTGGGTAGCGCCTTCCCTCGGCTTCGACAAGTCTTCATATCCTTGCAATGTTGCGTACTATGGCGTTAAACAGATGCTGATGCTGAGGGTCAATTTTTTCGCGCTATGACCAATGACGGAAAGAGCATTTTACCGTATATTTGTTCACATCAAACATAATATGTATTTCATTCATCAAGTGCCATTTCGGGAATAGTACTGTGTTTGAAAGTTGCACTTTTATGTTTCGTGGAATGTAGGAGCCATTAACTGATTTTGTGGTTAAGGATTCAAAATAATTCAGCAGATCTAATATTCACGATTAAGACCTAGAACACATTAATCCTAACGACTGCCAGATGTTAAAAAATTTGGGAACAAAACCATAAATTCCGGTGATCCCTTACTTTCTCATAAATTTCAGAAACCTCCCAAAGTATTTGAACCCTGAGACCAATTGTTAACATTTCATTTTGTTATCTTTGTAGACCTGATATAGCTCAAGGCAAAAAGCTAAATGGTATTTGTTTGTTCTTAAACAGATTACTCGTTCTCCATGTACACGCCAAGTATGATCGCTGCAGCAAGTATTGCTGCTGCACTCACAGGCCTAGACTGGACTGGCAGAACAGGCTTCTCCATCAACCAACTTCTCAATTGGTTGCATAGGATCACAGCCATCGAAATGGTAGGTACAACTAATCACTATGCAATGATACTTGTGCACCAATAGAGGTGTTTTAATTGGTTGCCACAAATACTACATTTTGATCATTATTTAAGAAGTAAGGATAATACAGCGTGTAGACTGTTTTCCATTTTATTCCCCCCCCCCCCCCCCATTAGTAGGATATCCTACAGAAAATTGTATGTAAAGATCTTACCAAAGATGCATGTTTGAGGCCCCAAGACTTTTTTTTTAGAAAAGGTCTGTTTTGCTGTGTTTTGAACAGCATAACTCAAAAACAAAATATTCAATAAACGTTAAACTGGATATTCAAATTCAACGTTTTCCGAGTGACACAATTTTCAAGAAAACTGCCAATGACATCTTGATTTTCGATTTATTTTACTTACTAAAAAATGGTTCTAACAGTTCTTATTAAAATGCCATATATTAGAGATATTTACATTACAGTATATCTGGAATTTTCTAGGAATAACCACCACTCGCAGCGCCGTATGTAGTAAAAGCGTGCATTAAACACTACACATTTTATTTCTGGGAATACCCTACAAAGTCCTCTTCAGTCTAAATGACTTGTATATTAGTAAATTGTTGGAGATGGATAAAATCCAAACAATGAATTTGGATCTTGTTGAATCACTCATTCATGTCATTAATTTTTTGTAGAGTTCATCACCATTTCCAAGGTAATTTTGTTATTGGTTCAAATTTAGAATATTTATACTATTTTCAATTATTTTCATCTCTCAGTTTCCTAGTTTCTCAATAATCAAAAGGACTTCACAATTACAATAAATATTTTGTTGTACCACTGTACAGAACTTAATGTTTTGTTAATCTAAACCATTAAAGCCAAATTTGAGAAAGTGGCAATTATACGTAATTTTTTCCAAAATTGTGGCATGGTCATCTATGCTTTATACGACAAATATTCTTTCCTGGATTCATAGATTAAACCATTTAATTTGTATCAAATAAGAATGAAGTAACAGTTCCAAATTCCTAAAGGCTATCATTCATTCTATATACAAAGAGACATCTATTTAAATTAGGATTAGCAATAGGTCACAACAAGCAAGTAGAAAGAAAATATTAAAATTAAATGGCTGCTTAATAGAAAAGCAGTAGGCACTTGATGAATGATCACCACAATGTGTGAATGGAAGCAAAGCTTTGAAGAAGCAGTGAAGCTGGCAGTGGAGACTGATGGGGGAGGAGGAATGCTGGCATGTGTAACAGGTGTCTCATCTTGTCTAACATGTGGGAGGAAGTTGAGGCAAAAAAACATTTAAACATCCAGGGTTCCATTACATCAAATAATTTACACTCTAAGGGAGCAACACGAGCTTGGCTTTAAATATCATTACATGCCCCATGCATAGTGCATCAGCTGTAGGGAATTAATTCATAATCTGTCATTCATTAATGCTCAACACTTTCCTGATACTACAAGCAACACTATTTTTATCACAAAGACTGTTAGAGCGGTACACTAGATTTTCTTCTTTGGATAACACATGCCTGAATATGTTGCTTATGGTGTTTTTATAGCAAGTAGAAAATACTTTCTAAGACCTTTGTACCAAGTGAGATAGCTGTGCTGTAATAAGTGAAGCGCACAGTTGAGACGTTCATGGTTCAAACACTATTCAAGTAGCTATAAAGTCTGCTACTATAGCAGTGAACCCAAAGATAGTATCCGGATTACACTGTTCTTTCCTACCCGTATTTAGACACTTACATCAATAAGATGCACTTGACCATTAAACCATCATTTATACTTGATTGGATATACTGTACCCTCCCACCCGCTGTCTTTTATAAGCACAGATTATAGTCATTTCACTACTACTTCAGATATAAACATTGATGTTTCACATGACTAAGGCTACACATGTCACACAGAATAATATATTGTCTTCAACCTGTGTAGTTACAAGCTGAAATGCTAGAGTTAATTTTATCAGTTTGTAGCATGGCACAAAAGTGGACTGTTTATGTGTAAGAGATCTGTGGAGATAATCAGCTTTGGCTGACATTTTTAAGAAGGTATTCTTGTGAATGTTTATTTCTAGAACAATTAATTGGATGGTTATGATTATTGCTTTCACTTAGAATATTTTATTTGTTTGGTTTCAGGACTATCTGCAAAGCTGTCTGCACCAAATCGAAGTAATGGTAGCAGAGTCTCTGAATGCACGAGCAGGTACTAGCGCGTCGGGAAACGGTACAAATGCTGCTAACAGCAGCTCATCTGTTAATTCTTGCCCTAACATGGACCAGTCGGGTGCTGTAGCAGCAGACAAACTCTTGGAACACGGGAAGGCAGAGACGCCAACTGATGTCAGGGATGTCCACTTCTAAGTGTGCCACGTACAGCACACTAACAACAAAGTACAACAAAATAAACTTTTCAAAGACACTAGTGAAGCAGTGGCAATAGCAAAGGCAAGATGTTTTGTGACAGCTGGAGCAAGATTTTTGGAGCAACTAATCAGCGTTACAACGGTTGTCACATAACAGTAAGCATGAAGTGCATGGTGTCAATGTGAAATCCCTCACTTGGTGTTTATAAATTCAACGCTGTAGTTGATAAAGGAAGGAGGTTCTTCAGAATTGTGAAAAACAACCTTTACATTGCTACCTGTCTCTTAAATTCTCTTTTTTTTTCTCTCATCCTAAGAAATTATGTACAGCATTTTTTGTAAATGGATTGTTTAAAAATGAAATCCAAGAGGAGATAGTAGCAATGATTATACTTAAACTGTTAAAAGGTATATTAAGTGGAGGAAAAATGACTAAAACTGCAAGCAACATAATCTGCAACTTAAGAAAAGAAAATAAATCACTGATGATAAATTAATGGAATAGAAAAATCAATATACAGTGCACATGCTGAATATTAATAGATTAGAAATTGGATATAAAACATGTTGGATATAACTGGATAAAAGGGCTTAAATTGCAGAGGGTGGTGGGAAATAATTCTAATTTGTTTGCAGAGAGTGGAAAGGTGCTTTTAGATGTTTTAATAGAAATTTTTGAAGCACAAAACTTATGTGATTTTTTTCAAGTGTCTTGATTCAGTAAAAATATAACAGTATGGAAATTATGTTTTGTTGATTACTAAAATACCTTTTGATCAGCGACATCACTGTGAATATTTTCAATTCAGTGTAATTTTAAACTTGTTATAGTGTCATAGTGGATCCATTTTAATTATTGGATATTTTGAAAACTGACTCTCTTATCTCCTAAATGCCCACTTCAGTAGCTCTAGATGGTCGTGTGTTTGCCTCATGTTCAAGATGTTCTAAAATTTTATTTAAATCTCTTTACACATCTGCAAGTGTGTTGCAAAATTTAAAATCCATATAAAATCAATTGACATATTTTCTGATCTATAATTTTGTGTGCACATGATACTAGAGGCATAATCTTGGTAATTTTGAAGATGTAATATGATGATTGTGGTGCATCTCAAAATAGTTCACTAAGGGGTATTTTTCTGTTTTCGTCCGTACTGTAGCATACAATACATATTTTAATTCCATTGATTTTTCTTTCTTGTCACGGAATGGGCTGTGCATTGGAAAAGCAATGCATGTTTCAGCTTGCAGTGTCAATGGGTTGAAGGTCAACCTCTAGCATTGAACTCTGGTAGCTGATGAACGACATTGGTTGTAAAGTCAATATTAGCCTTTTACTTAGCAGTCATTTTGTGAAGCACAAATAATTGAAGATACATATATCTATAAAATTGAGAAACATGTTCTAGCTATGCATCACTTACAGGAAACAAAGCTGTCACATGATCTTACAAACTGACACCTCCCATTTGCTCACAGTACACAAGAGCACGGCCAAATTTCTTTACCTCCTCTTCCGCCTTCATTCTTCTGGATTTGCTTGTTGTAAGGCCAGATTTACGTTTCACTGATATTTGTTATTCCATTTCATACACAGCACATTCATTATGATCATGATTTGTAACATCACTTTATTATGGGATATATCTGTCAACAATGTATGCTACTTATTTGCTCGCATAAGTGTTAATGTTTCTGTTCATTAATCTTCTGAAGAGATACAGTGATGTTAATTAAAAATGCAAATGATGTATGTTTATTGAAAGGTTGTGCATTTCATTCTTTTATTTCGTTCATTATTAGTTTTAGACAATTTGACCTGTTTTTAATCAGTATTTTTTAATTATACTGATGGTTTCTTGACTCAAAGGAAATGAAATTATTTGCTTCACATTATGTTCCGTGAACTCTTGATAAATATTGAAACTTTATACCGATCCTTTCCAAGTAAGAAAGAATCAAAATAGGCAATCTGAAGGTGAAAATCAAACTTAGGAAGTTACTATCATATCCGTGGCATATATCAGGACATGTCAAGAATGTTCACTGACATCCTGATGCTACCGTCCACATGCTCATTCGTACCTCATGGCGCATGCATCATATTATATAAATTGTTCCAGACTTCTCTAGAATTAATTTACAAAGTTCCGCAGAAAGACCACTATTATAATGAAATTAATGAATTAGAATAATTCAAAACCCTATGTGTAACACTGTTTGCAACTAGTAAACATTTCAACTTCTTCTTTTGTGCTTCAAATTAACTTGGCAGTGGAGAAGTCATCAAATAATAAATGTTTTAGTATCCAATGCAGTATGTAGCACGCCTAAGGCTGCATTGTCAGAGGTAATCCTTAAATTTACAGCATTTATTTAGAATATACAATGCTGAGAAATGCTCTGAATTTCAGTGCAGATTTGTTGTTTGCAGTTTCTTAGCCTTTTTTTCTTCACAAACTGTGCAACAGAGGAAATGTACCAGAAGCTGTGAAAATATTTACAGCAATGCAATTAAATACAAAAATACAGAGGCAGTGTTTTTTATACTAATGTTAATTTAAAGTCCAGCAAAATGACACAATGAGAGCCTCGCTTCGCAAGGGGAAGGCAAATATATACGCTTCAAGATGCAAATTATAATAAATATATAGAGTAAAGAAAAAGAATAAAAAAAGCTTTAGTCACTATCAGTCATTTTTGTGAATAGGAATGATTTACAGTTACTATTATTTGTAAGAGAAGAATATTATATTACTTCATTTGTTTATTTGTTTCTTCTTTTATGTAATTTGGGTTCCTAGGGATGTATGATTAGATGCCATCTGACTGGACCAATTTCACCACTATTGCTTCTTGTGACTGGTTTTGCGTGTGAAAGCAGGCAACATTGTAAACAAATTAACCAAAGCTTATAAACTCAAGAAAGATAAATGGGGCAAGCAGTGTGCTGAATAATAGTGCGGTTTGTACCTAACAAAAGAAACAATGCAAAAACTGGGGCAAGCTCATGCGAAACGGAATGCAATACTAATATTGTACAGTATACTCACAAAAATAAAGAAAGCAAATTGTATGTCTGTTATATGTAGATCTAATAAACTGCATTATGTAGAATGACATAGAAGGGCATATACATTTTTTTTTTAATCTTTATATGTTGAATATATAAAAGACTGTTCAGAATTTATTGTATGCAAACTTGAGAGTCAATATGAAAGTAATGATCTTCCTATTTGGAAATTGTTAACAGTAAAGCAATTACAGTTCATCAGTACTTAATATCTGGCTGTACATGAGAGTTATTCTGCCTTTCAGATAGGTTTAATAGAACATAAGATAGGAAAAGCAGATCACCAAATGTAACTGTCGAGAAGCGAACATGTATAGGATTTTTATAATTGAAGTATAACTTATGTATTGTATATAGTTAGCTAAACACATAATTTTCATCTCATGTTGTACATTTCTTAAGTTTAATACTTGAAAATAGTTTGAACTTGTGGAAAGAAAACAAAAAGTTTGCCATATTTTCTGATTTTGTGAGTCGAAATGATTTAGAAGTTTTTTTTGTTCCCTGCGCCAAAGTGAACTTGTAAAACAATATATTTTGAGTTTTGTAATATGTACTTTTATGAAAGATCCAATGAAAACACATTATACACGTGTTAAACAAAAGGATGCTATATAAACGAAATATTTACATCTAGATTAGCATTTGAATGTATCTAATTGACTGTTATTGGAATGGTAGATGATTATATTCTAATATGTTGTCCTTAATCAGAAATGTCATTTCATAGTTTTAACATATGTTACTTGTATTGAAATTGTTTGTTTTTTAAATATAATTACTATCTTTAAGAACATATCATGAAAATTTCCTGCCAGTCATTACTATACAAGCTCAGTCTTTTTCTATGAGATACGGATTTCCACCAGTTGTCATGTTCTTTTGTAATAGTTCCACAAATACCTCATATTCTGTTAATCTGCCACTCAACGTCTTTCTGTATAAATGTTTTGTATAAAGTTCTTTTTACATATATGTAGATTATTGAACAGTGATGGAAACTATGTTTTATGTTAGAAAGGAAATATTGTAATTATATAAAACAGAGAATAAAGAATGATTTAGTATGTGAAAAGTGTTTATTCTTGTGACACCTGCATTATGAACCTAAATTTGCCTGTCCATTTGGGGATACTATACCCTAATAAGCTTCCTAAAAGAGCAGACTTACAATTCTACCGCTCGTTCTCCGGCTCTGACATTTCTTCAGAGGGGGAAGTAGGCTGTTGCCAGTTCTTTAGTGGGAATTTCAAGCAGAGGAAAATGCTTATTTTAAATATTTCACGCATTTGCATATTTCACGAACCATTTAGCCATATCATTATACTGGCAATAATAATAAGACACACTAAAAATCGGAATTCACATATGCACAAAATAGCAAAGAAAGTTCACCAGCGCAAGCATCTAAAGCCACATGGTTCAAACAAATTTAACCTGGCACCATGGTGTTGGGTTTGGAAGCCATGCCTAGTAGCGACTATGCTGATTGGCGCTAGCAGACAGTTTTAACTTTCTGACTACAACACAGATGTAGACACTCCCAGTACTACCAACAGAGGCAGTTAGCGTGAGTGAAAGGTGTGAACGAAATATTCGAATAGAGTGGTGTTGTACTGAATATCTTGCATGATAATGAAATTGCAAGTTGGATTTCAATGTTTTAAAGCTAATATAGGCCTATACTTTCATTCTAAAGAGAATTTTGAGGATATGTTTTCAATTGCTCATTATATGTTGGTACTATTAACCTTCCCCCTCTGCCTCCTGCAACCGTTAAACGTCACAGCCAGAGATACGACCGTACTGTAGTGTACTACGTTTATAGCATTTGCCAGTACCTCGTCTATCCTTACCCTTTTTTCCTTTATTTCTCTGCCCTACTTTAGGGAGCTGCTATATGCATTCTCTTTGCATCACTACAAGAGAAGAATGAATGACTGCATTAAAAAGTGAAATGCTTCACATTTCAAGCCAATAATAAAGAATAGTAATGAAATTGCATAAAGATGCTGTATCAGTCATCCAAAAATATTTTAAAATAATGGAGAGGAAGGTGATGAATATATTAGAGACAGACATTAAGATTAGATAAGAGCACTTAGATGGTCTTAAACCTCCTTTGGGAAAACAGTTTCTTTTATAGCAAATCACTGCTAAATAATAATGCATTTATTGTTAATAGATGGCAAAGCAGTTTCTGACATTGTCAGTTATAATACAATATTTACCTATAAACAACTTACAAATGCCAATAGAATTACAATTCATCCATTGTGTACAATGCCTTATTAGGTAAATCTAAGGCTCCTTTTTAAAAGTAGTTTCTGACTTAGCTTCCTTTACAGAATTTGGCAGTTTATTGAATAAAATCAGTCCCATTACGTTTGAATCTTTAGTACTACTATTTATTAAAAAACCCTGTCTAAAAAAATCACCGTGTCGTGTGTTATAATTATGTATATTCTTGATTCTCAAGTTATCATTTCCCAATCCATAGGTTATTACCCTATATACATATAATGAAAATACTGAAAAAAATTGTTTTTCCCAAGAAACCCTATAGTTTAGATGATACATTATTCTAACTGCTTTCTTTTGTAATTTTAGTAATCTTTCCATATTTAATTTTGCACTACACCCCCAAATTTCATTTCCATACAGTAGATAAGGAAATATGACACCATAGTAGATAATTTTTAATTCTCTTTTATAGAGTCCTGTTCATTATTTAAATTTCTTAAATTAAACTGTATTAACTTTGTTTTAGACATGTTACATATCAAATTATTCTCCCAAAAATAATTAAAGAGTGATTCAATAGTCAGTGTCATGTTATGTAATCCTACAATCGAGGTGCCCCAGCATACAGTTGTCGTGTCATCTATATATGATATTGCTTTACTCTGTCCATTGTTAGGTGTGTCTTTCACGTACAGTATATCACAAATCAACACAATATCCCTTATCACTGAAAATCCATATATATTTTTTAATTTTAATATGAAGGTATGTTTCCCCTTTTTAAGTGTCACCTATTGACAAGTGCAAATTAACCAGCTTAAGAAAAGAAAGCAATCAACCAAAATTACCTTGCTTAATGTGCGTAATTTGCTTTTTTAAGTGTTTATTTTATGTATGTTAGAAATAACTTATGTAACAAATCGTACTGTTTTTGCTACAGAATTTCATCCATACCGCCATTTCGGTGGCGACGTGAAGGATCGATATATCGCATAGCACACGTCAATGCTCATGATTCGATGCTGCCCACTGTACTAAATATTTAATTCAAAATTCAGAAATAATGAATGAAATACGAGAGAAATAATCCATAATACGTGAGCCGGAAAATTCATAAATTAAGGCTAAAATATGCGAAAACCAGAAAATACGGTAGACAGAGCAAGTGTAGTCCATATATGGCACTTTAGCTAAGGTAGATTAGGTGTATTACAATTTTGATAGACGGTAGTAGAGAGCCAATGTTGCCAACATAGAACATTTGAAGATAGACGTGCTGTTACAATGGAGGAATTACTTCTTCTACGTAGTATAATATCCCTACCTCATCTACACTGAAAGACAGTATTAAAACGAATCATAGACAATGGTAATGCAGTAATGCACTGCAGAGTATCCTTAACATATTGGACAAAAGGAATACTTTTTCTCTTGCCCGAAGTTTCACCTTAGGACAAGATTAGCAGCAATAAGAAATTAAAGCCAAAGTACATGAACTCAGTGGAAAGTCGTATGTAATAGTGCCGTGGCAATGAATGCAATTTGTTCAACACCTTATTTCAGTTAAAAAGCAATTCAAGTTTTACATTATTCAATTCTACGAGAGTGAAAATATTACGAAAACAAAATAATCTCTGATTCAAATAACTCACCGTGTTCACTTCCAACACCCAGGAACGTTTTCTCGGCATTCACTAACCACTGTTCCCACTGTTACAGACAAATGACGTTAATTTTATTTGGGCGATTCCTTTTAGCCATATGATTCTCTTTGCGCTAGCGAGCCGCTTCATTCTTATGGACGCACAAAACGATACTAAAGGCTATTTATAAGGCATCAAATGCTGTGTTCCCTTCACCAAATCCAGAACCTAGACATTTTTACAGCTAGGTCGTTCAATTTAAAATCATGTGTTTACCCTTGATGTCGAAATGATTTAATCAACTCGGATGTTTCTGTTCCTTTCACGCATCTATAGCTTGTAACACAAAGAATGTTAAGCAACGCCATTTGATTAAAAAAAAAGAAAAGAATAGAATATTTGCATGATATCGGTATAAAGGCTAGTGTCTAAACGTGTCCTGCTCAGAAGAAATACGACTGTGAAATAATATGTGAACGTTTTAGCTTCATCTGTATATTTATATTTGTCATTTTAATAAGACGCATTTATATATTAATTGACATTCCTACATATATATTCGCTCTAAGTTCTGTTACCTAAGTAAGATCAGGAGAAAGTTCGAAAGAAGGTAAAAACAAGAAACATTTTCGCTATAAGCAACTCGCTCATACAAGAAGACAGAAGAATGGACTGTTTATTGTAAGAATATTTTTAGAGTGAGTTGAAAGTCATGTGACTCTCGAAGTGGTTCCGCATTATCATAGAAGGTGCTTATTCGAGAAGTGCCGGGTTCGATTCCCACCGGACCTAACCGCAAGCTTTTTCATGGTTTCCGCGGGTCGGTAAGCGAATGCTGGGATGGTGGTTCGTAACCATGAACTTCCTGTCCTTTATTTCCTATTTCAGGGGTTTAGGACTAGATGGCGGTGGCTGGTATGTTGCGACAGGACGGTGGAATCCGCGCTCTGGCAAGATTTCTATCTGGCTCTTAGCTGCTGGAACACGTTGCTTCTTGGGTGTGGCTCGTTACACCCTAGCTTGCTTGTGGCCTAGGATAAGACCAGCAGGCGTTAGGTTTAGAGTCATGCTGTAATCGTTAGAAACCCCGTCCTTACTACTCTTGTACGGATCTAGTCATTCTTCCAGTCACCTTTTTTTGTTATCTGAAAAGGTTCCCAGAGCCGAAGCTCATGCTACGGAACAGTACAAAAATATATAACATGACGGCAGGCAAACAGCTCTTAACATTTATAATACATAGTAGGAATTAATCATCGTACAGGTTTTTTTCGGGGGTTTCCCTTATCCTTCAAGACGAATGTCGGGTAACTATAAGCTCCATGGACCCTGGGCCCATTTGAGCATCATTTCACCCATTTCATTCATCGTCCGATATGACTTAAAAAGTTAAAGCGCGTAAATTACATCAACAAAAAACTTTAATGTTAATTCACACCATTTTGCCTATCATTATCCTTTATGTTTATATATCTACCTGGGTATATGCTATTTTGCGAAAGTTTACTGTGTACTCCATTTTAATAAGCTATTGCAGCAGTTGTTTCATTAGACATTTTGTGTAAGGTACAAGGGGGATAGAACAAAACTAATTGATAGTGTTTAAAAATTGAAGATCCTATATGCTGGCCTAGAAATACAATACGCTTTCTAACATGTCATAAAAACAACTGAATAGAAGGCAGACTTTAAAAATGACATGTCACAAAAACGTATTTTACATACTTTGTGTGTATTAAGGAGCTCTCTATTTTTTTTTTTTTCTATTGGACATTTTCCGTCCATTTAACACAACCATAAGTGGAATTCTTTCCGAATGAAGACTTCATAACCTACTTCCAGAACAATCAAAGTATACTTTTATTTATTATTTAAGCATTTTAAACCTATAAAATTTTAATCAAAATTGTTAGAACTATTTTTGAGAGAGTCGAACATTTCAAGAAATGTTTCATGTAAGACATCTTGGGATGGGAGGATATTCTTGGGAATCTTTGTGAAAAGAAATCTTCGATAATGTAGAATCTAAATACAGACCGATGTTGCTTAAGTGCGCTTAAAAATGGCAGTAGATTTAGTGACACATAAAAGAAAATCTGCGGGACGAAATTTCGGCACACCGACCGCACTGTCAGTTTTGTTAACAAAATACTTTTTTTTTTTTTTTTTTTTTTTTGCACACACTTTATTTCATTTGGTGAATCTTTCAATCGAGTAGATTGCATTAATCTATTCGTACCTACTGGTAGAAAAAGTACATAGAAAATGAATAAATTTGCAAAAAGTTAATTATTAGAAAAAATGTCAAGGACATTAGTAACAGACGACTTCCCTTTACTACTTAAAATGCTTCCTTTATTTTATGTTCATGGTTATCATTTGTTTCGAATCAATTCTTCACTTAAACGTAATAAATAAACTTACTACTGCCATTCAAAATCATTTTCAAATACAAATTTGACCAATTTGAAAAGCACAAACATAATATGTCACATGGTTTTCTTACATAAATCATTCACAAACTTAAAATTGCATTGATAAACATTTTTCAATTAACTGTATAATTAGCTGTCTAATTTGTCCTTACTGGAAAGAGAGAGTGAGTGAGTGAGTGAGTGTGTGTGTGTGTGTGTGTGTGTGTGTGTGTGTGTGTGTGTGTGTGTGTGTGTGTGTGTGTGTGTGTGTGTGTGTGTGTGTGTGTGTGTGTTAAACGCCCAGTTTTACCACATGGGTAACCGCAGACGTTGACACTACATGAGATGAAGATGGAGCACCGGTGGAATGAGATGACATGGATAACTGGAGGTCCCGGAGAAAACCCACCCCAGCACCATGTTGTCCAACACAAATCTCACTTTGACGTCGCCTGGGATCGAATCCGGGCCGCCTTGGTGAGACTCCACCGGTCTAACCACTCAGCCACGGCGCGGCCCTTACTTTGAGACGTATTCCATGTAGGAGCAAATTTTTGGAAGAAATACGCACACTGCTGAATTGTTTAAAAATAAAATAGAATAACTGATGAATGAATAATCTGATTAATATGAATGTCAAATTAATCAATAACTGTTATCAGAACTGCTTCTAATATGCCAGAAAATTTGCAATATATATTTTGGATACTGCTCATATTTTGGCTAACTTCATTCTCCGATCTGCAAGTATAAATCTCGTTATTTTTTTAAAAATAATTTTACGTCCTCCAACGTTAAGCTATATCGGACGATGAATGAAATGCTTAAATGAGTCCAGGGTCCATACAGCTTAGAGTAACCAAACATTCATCTTTCAGGATAAGAGAAAAACCCCTGAAAAAATCTTATCCAGATAATCCACCCTGACCGATATTCGAACTCGGTACCCCTTGAACGTGAGACAGACACGCTACCATCTACGCTAACGAAGCGGGCGTAGATCTCGTTAAAGCATCAATTCAGTTTATTTTTAGCTCTTTATACATAAAATGATACTGTATGGTCAACCATTGCCCGAATTTGTGCAACTGGACTATACGATGTGCTGAAAACTATTGCGTACCATTAAACTTTCCGATAAACTTTTTTTTTCCAACCCATTATGTGTACATTGTCACTATATGACACAACAAAACTTGTATACTTAGCTTAATCATTTCATTACGTATTAATTGCAACTGGGGTTTTGTTACAAGCTTAACAACGTGACAAGTCACTTCTGAGTCCAGAGTTTGCTTAAAAACCGTAAATAACCATAGTGGTAGCTATAAATTCTTTCGATTAAAGAAACATGCTAGACAATCTGTAGGTACTGTTTCCTGCCAGGCAAAAAGCTTGAGAACCACTCCAAAGCGCCATGTTTAATCGGCAGACAAAGATTTTTTATTGCAGTTCCGTTATTTTGGAAATGATAACAACCCAACACTTCGCCCCATGTTTCCTAGCATCCTTGCCCTCAAGGTAGATTTGGCATTGGACCAAGTTGTTCTCCTCTCCTCCCTTTTTGATGACTAGGGCTATCTTTTTTAAGTGGTCAAGTGCTTGCCGGCAGAGTTGAAAGCTTTGTGAGCGAGCGACCTTGAATTGCTAACTAGCATCATGATGGATTCTTTTTCGGGATTTTAAAGTCGCCTGTAGGGGCCTGCACGAGGGGAAGGGGGAGAGGTTACAGCCATGGAAATGAACAATTGTTGTGAAAAGGCACTGCTATGTAAATAGGGTTCATTTGTTTTCACGGGCTGCTGTGGTTATACACGCTATGTGGCCTGTATTTCTTTCTGTGATGTTGAATTCAACCTTAGGAGGTTAGCTATCTTCATCTGCCGTCCTAATACGCCTTTAATTTTATAAATATTATATATTATACTTTCTTCGTAGCAGTTTTCTTACACGCTGTAAGCAATATTTGGAAATCTTTGAGCAACAAAAGATGCTGAAAGGAATCCGAGAATTTGGCGACCTTATGGCGTCAGTATTTACGTAGATAACTCCCTCTCCCGACCATTTATATTCGATATGTTGCATTCACAAGAATTCTCTACGCACTCGTACACAAAGGATGGTTCCAAAACTTTTTCTCTAAATATTTGTTAATCGAGATATATGTTGATTATACCGGGTGAGTAAAAAGTATGGAACAATATCTGTAATCCTGCTGTTGTAAATCTATGAAGTGATATTTTTTTTTTTTAGAAAAGTCATAAGATATCAACATGTCCTCACATTACTATGACTAAAAATAAAGGGTGTGATTTTGTTGTTTTGTTGTTAAATGGCAACATTTCTTTTTTCTGCATTCCTCCAGTCCTCAAGTCTCAGAACGTACAAATACCCTTTCAAACAGCAGTATTAATTTATTAGGACCTTACTGCATGTGTACTGAGCAAAGAAAAATGCACCATTACTTCAAATTGAGTAGGTTGTAACGGTTATTTCATTTTTTTTCATATATTTGGGAATTCGTTCTGGGTCGTTCTAGAAAATGTGATTTGTATAAAATAGAATGTAAAACTGGGTAGGCCACAGCATGACACAACTTGCGTAATAGTATTCCTATTGGTTATTATAATAATGTGATTACGTAACGTTGTGACGTGGACCAATAGGATAAAAGTAATTTAGATTTTCTAGAAACCTCGTGTGCAAGGATTCGAGAATATGCAGATAGTGAAAATTAATTGTTCTTTTACACTGGCCGTGTGTAGGTTAAAGTATGGAAAGATAGAGTTAGACTGAAAAATTCAATACCATAGCCGGGATCTGAGCCACGGATCTTCTGGTTGCCGTCCAGCTGCTCTAACCCTTGAGCTACTATGGCCAACGTGCCGACATGACATTAAATTTTCCAACTGACTCGTGTTTTTCCCGGTAAACCACTTAGGAGTTCTCATAAACACATGAGACAACTACCTTAATGGCGACTTACAACATGTAAGTACTTAAAGGCCCGAGCTTTATAGTTAAGTTGTACTTTAGCCTACACACGGCCAGTGTGAAAGAACAATTAATTTCCATTAATTGTACCTAATAGTGGTCCGAAGTATAAAGCCCGGGCCTTAAAGTACTTACACGTTGTAAGTCGCCATTAAGGTAGTTGTCTCATATGTTTATGAGAACTCCTAGCGGTTTACCGGGAGAAACACGAGTCAGTTGGAGAATTTAATGTCATGTCGGCACGTTGGCCATAGTAGCTCAAGGGTTAGTGCGGCTGGACGGCAACCAGAAGATCCGTGATTCAGATCCCGGCTATGGCATTGAATTTTTCAGTCTGACTCTATCTTTCCAATATGCAGATAATATGGTGTCATTCTGCACAAGATCATTGACGTGTAAAGATGTGTTTTCTTTGGTGCCGATCTGCAAGTTTGCAGGGACTTAAAAAGTGCAACGATGAAGTATTAATCATTTTATAAAAGGACAATCTACAAAGTTTAACACTGTGATAATATATATTAATGGTTTATGCAGAATAAATTCCAAGATTTTTAAAGAAGAGAAAAGTTATTATTTTCTACCATAACAGAATAAAAATTATCCTCACTCCGATACTACGGCCAGAGATAAGACTCATTACTCCAGAGCGCCGAGGCATACATCTACAAGCAATCTACCAGATCGACACAAAAGGTGAGAGTAATTAATCATCATCCCAAGCGCATTTTGCACAAATTATCCCGTTGCAAGGTTTTGAATGAAACAACAAAGTAGGCTATTTAAATGTGTGGCTTTGGATTGAACAAATACAGATAAAAGCTAAGCTAATAAGCAGGGACGTATTTAAGGGGGGTCCAGGGGATCCGGATCCCACACACGAATTATCATTTCAAACTTTTAATAAATAATTGAAATAAAACTTAGTTTAAAATTAATCGAAGGAGTTTATTCAAGCTTCTCATCTTGTCACAATTCACTGTCAGGCAGACATGAAGTTATTTAAGAGATAAATGAAAAGTTATTGCACAGCAGCTGTAGAACTCGTTAAAATACACAAATAATGTCAATTACAATAATGCAAAGTTAACCAATTCCGATGTATATAATTTGTTGATTAGAATTCCCAGACACTTAAAGGTACGTAATTTTTAAGTTCTAAGTTCCTATTGAGAACTAATACTTCAAATGCATCAATCAGTGGTTCGCTTTTTAAATATCTGATTAGTGCTTATACCACTTTATCCTAGGTTTAAGAAGAAAAAAATGTGCACTGTGCAAGGCCTTTCTACAGACTTTATCCAAAGAAACAAGACAAAAGCAAACTTTTCTAAGAACAATTTGTAGAAGCTTGTGTGGAGAGTCATGTGAATATAATGTATTACATGTGTCTTTATTTTTTACTAACATAATAAAAACACATCCCTGATTAATTATTTATTAAAAGCAAATAATTCAACGTAGATTTTTTGGACCCACCCGGAAATTGACTTCTAAATACGTGCCTGCTAATAAGGACAACAATGCTTACTTCATTCCAAAATCTTCTTGAAAAGAATTAGTCATGGCACAACTCACAAAAAGACAACGAAGTGAAATACTCATGATGATAGGATATGGTGATAGGAGGAGGGCCCAAGAATAGGTTTGTGTATTGTTTAATGAAATGCATCCAGAAGGAAGGATTTACTCAGTCTTCGGCAAACAAAATTTTGAAAAAAAAAAAAAAAATCAATGAAACTGGAAGTGTTAAAAATAAGGCAAAGTCTGGAAGGCCAAAACGAGTTACAGAAGGTGATAGAGCTCTTGATGTTTTATTATCAGTGGAAGAAAATCCACATTACGGAAGGCAGGTGGTGAATTACCTAAATTATGAATTTCCAGGAAGATGGATTAGCGGAAAAGGAAGTACTGAATGGCCGCCAAGATCTCCTGACCTGAACCCCGTAGACCTTTTCTTGTGGGGATACTTGAAGTGGAAGGTTTACAAGGACCAACCAAGAGACGTTGAAGAGTTAAAGCGAAGATGTACCTGATCAGGCGAAAAGTGTTGCAGATCGCCTTGGTAGCATGTCTGCCTCACGTTCAAGAGGTCTCGAGTTCGAATCTCGGTCAAGGTGAGTTACCTGGATAAGGTTTTTTCCGGGGTTTTCCCTTATCCTGAAAGACGAATGTCGGGTAACTCTAAGCTCCATGGACCCCGGACTCATTTAATCATCATTTCATCCATTTCATTCATTGTCTGATATGACTTAACGTTGCAGGACGTAAATTACAAAAAAGTTGCTGGAAACTTTAACTTATTTCAAAGACAGACTTTGGCATTGTTTGGCAGTAAATGGAGGCCATTTTGAGCATCTTTTGAAGTGGATTCATCATGTGTTTCTATTTTCCTATTTTATCCCTTTATTCAGAAACGTAGGCTTTTAAGTCATAAGCATATTTCCTACAATTATTAGCCTAATTTCTTAGTTTTATATTGCCTATAAATGCTTATTTAATACATTTGTGCCTATTCTGCTTATTAGTGCCTAAAACTGCCTTTTTAGCCAATTTCTTCTGCTTGTAATTTGTGACAACGGCTTTTGCATTTGTTGGTTTCAACGCAAAGTTTTCGGGGAAGAGAAATTTCTTACTGCGGCACATTGAATATACAAAAAGGGGTTTATTAAGGAGACACATGTGTGCAAATTGGCCCAAAACTTACAATACCACATTTAGTTTTTTTTTGTCTTAAAATTAACATATACATACTTCAATAATATGAAGTTTTTTTTTCTAGCGGCACTACAGAAAACGTCACTGACTATTTAAATAACCCTACACCTGTATCGTAGCTGCTATTACGTAATTTCAACCTCCGATTTCTCATATTCCATATTTTCTACATTTTTCTAACTTCAAAATGTTCTACAGGATGCAGTTTTCTATTAATCTGTATGAAATTCTAAACATGCATGTAAGGGCAACTGCATATTAAGTGTATCCATTTACATTTGTTGTGTTTTTGTTATTTGTATTGAAAATGACTATAATGCTTACTTCTTACTGAAAACGCCTAGGAAAATAAAAATTGTTAAATAGGTATGATTATTTTTTCCCTTCGTTGATACGGCGAAGACAAATATTTCACATACATAAAGGTCATTAACAGGTTAAAATGTGTGCAGAAACTTATTCCCCAAGCATTAATTTTTAAAATTATAATATGTGGGACATTTTGAAAATCGCCTGTAATTTAGACATAAACTGTTAATTCCTCAGAAATCTTTGTAACTAGAAAGCTGAAACTTGGTATCATTCCATTCTTGATCGATCACAAAAATAAAAGTTAAAAATTTGAAACAAATATAACAAAAACTTTAGATATTTCAGTTTTCACACTTAAGCCCCCCGCCAAACCCATCATTTTGTTTTTTGACATAGTTAATTACTTCACATCTTTCTGCACATTAAGGTTCTTACTTAGTGAGGTGGATTTATATGTATTTTAATTATACGACTATATCTGTTATTTTAACTTGCTGTGGAGTCATGAAATTTGGAATAAATGTAGAACTATTTCGCCTAGGGAACCGCAAAATAGTATGTGATTAGAGAATTTGTTGCAGCATATGTTGCGATGATTATCATTCTGTTACAGTGCATTTATAGTGCATTTTAGGAGCCATTTTACTAAAATTGTGTATTTCTGAGCGTTTACTTAGCAAATTTTTGGTGTCTATTTAAGTACATATTTTGCCCATTTTTAGTGCCCATAAATCCGCCCCCTAGTTATAACACAGCACCACTAATTTTGTTATGAATGTGCTCTCTTGGTTTAAATTTCATATGCTGCTGTAATACAAACTAATAAATTTCAATTAAAGTTAAAAAAAACACACACACACACATCTACCTGTACGTTCCGAGACCTCTGAGAAAAAAAGTTGCCACTAAGAAAAAATCAGGACCTATTCACAATCACAGTAATATGAAAACACATTGATATCTTACAGTTTTACTAAAAATATCACTTCACAAAACTATAACAACAAAATTACAAGCATTGTTCCATACTTTTTACTCACCCCATATATTTACGTAATTCGTTGTATGTATGATAAAGAAGCCTAGAGCAACAGCCACAGTATTCGAGAACATATTGCTAAGTGATGACTTAAAAATGTCATGTTGTTTGGGTGAACACAAGAAAATAACATAGCAATATTCCATTTGAGAACAGCATATTTGAACAATCAACCCAGTAAAATATCTCGCAAAAGGTACGTAAAAAATCGATAAATGTATTGTCCTGATTAATATTTTTGTCAATAAGTCTTTATCTCTAAATTCCAATTAAAGGAAATTCATTCCAAATGAAGACTTCAGAGCTATTCGCATGAAATTCAAAATATGTATATGCTCCGATTTACAAACTGGCCAACTGAGCATTAGGCCAGAGCGGCAGATTTTGAGGATGGAAGTATTTGATGTACCAAAAAGTAGTATAAACGTTTTTGAAGGACGAGAAAATTAAAATTGTTAACCTATGTAACGTTTCACCAAGGCATCTCGGGTTCGATCCCAGGCGCCCATAAAATCTACGGTTTCCCCCGTCATCATTCCGCTCAACTACTTCCCTCATTCTCAATCCGGGATCGGGCTGATCACCCATCGCTGGATTTCTCTCTCTGATCCATAGATGTAGCTCCCTCTCCCGACACCTAAACTGGCGTAAGGAGTAGAGAACCATAAATGAACAGGAATGTGAAGAGAAGAACCTAAGTAATGATCTGATTTTTAAAAAAAATACCTGTAAAGTTCTACAATTTAAAACACAATTAGGATGAAAATTAGGCATTACCATGCTATGTTTCATCTTCATGGGAAATGAGAAAATAATTTTGTAAACATCGTAAATAATTTTGCTAAGAATAAAACCAAAGAATTTTTTTTCCTAAGATAAAAGATAGCTGCTCCATGTAGATATCTCAAAATGTCGTCTCAGGCACTGAACGAATCCTTTTCAACCCAAGTTTGATTCAGATCAACATTTCGTTTACTTGCACTTTTTGCGGTTGAAAAACCATTAATATTTTTAAAAACAATGTGTGTACTTACCTTATTTGATGTTTTCCTTGTCCTACGCGGTGTGGGGATAACATGCTAACCTCTGGTTCCCGAGGTCACGGGTTCAAACCTGGATGGGGACAATGTTTTTTTTAGGCGTGGAAATCCTTAGGAAGGCTTCCTCCTGAAGGGAAGTAAAGTCGGTGGTCCCGTGTCGTAAATTTACGGCGCATAAAGAAATCTCAATTATGGTAGAGGCCTCTGAGCAAAATTAAGCAGACTTTCATGCCCAAGCTGAAGTGAAACGCTGAGAACCATAGCAGTTAACAGAGTCCATGAATAGCAGTCGTATCAAACTATAACAATTTTAGGTTCTATTAAATAAAGGAAAAAAAGTTTGTCTTTTAGGTCTGGCATAATGCGTTGGTTTAAAAATGAATTAATAAACTTGAATTTTTAAGATTTTATAAAGCTTGGAAAAAGTTGGTTAATTATCTGCTTAGCTACCTGAAATCGAGACCTGGATATACAGTTATTTTTGTCATGCACATATCTTAAACATATGGTATTTTAATCAAAATCATTAGAGTCATTTTTTGAAAAAATAAAATATAACGAAACATTTTCAGGGTAAAACGTAATAAAAGGTGAGGCTACTTTTTTGAAAATCTTCGTGCCATACCCTTGGAAAAAATATATATATTCAAAATCACCAGTTTCTGAAATAAATAGACTGATAAAACTGTCAATTTTGACCGTGCAGATGGTTCCATAAAATTTGAATTTAATCTCAGGTGTGTACCACAATATTCGCTTGAGAGTTTGATGGTATCATCTCTGCTCTATGTGGGGCTTGTGTGTCAAAAATCAGGCTGGGAGTTTAGCTGGAAGTACGCAAAAAATGAGTCCGTAATACAGCATTGTACAGGAGGGATTGTTTACCCATGGCAGGCAGCGGTCTACACATTGCATACTTAAGAAACGTCGTCCCCCACAGTAGCACAGAGCTGACGAAGGATGTCCAGCAAGTGGTCGCATGCAGCACTTTCCAGGTTTTCAGTTTTGGGCGTTTTGCGATTCTACTCCACAACAGATTTTTGGCGCACATGGTTTATACCATCAAATTTTCTAGTACGTAGCGGTGTGGGTACAGTCTGGAGGGACTCTGTCGACACACAACCTTAAAACATTTAGGACACCAAGGGTGCCTTTTCAGTACTAAATATACCACTAATACTACCACACCTTGGATAGTAATAAAAAACAAAATCATTAAACTTCATATAACATAGTGTTTGAGAAAAATTATTTCTAGCGCAAAAACATGTTAAAAATCTGATGTTACATTCAGCCAACTTTTTCTACACATTTTTCAACAAAGTACTGTTATAAAAACGCGTCATGTTTTCTAATTCATATTAACTGATATAAGAATTTGTATACTTCGTTGGTACAATACGTTAAAGCGATCGTCAGTTTTTTAAGTCATATCGGACGATATATGAAAATAGTTGAAATGATGCTCAAATAGTCTAGGGTTCATCGAGCTTAGAGTTACTCGACATTCGTATTTTCAGGATAAGGAAAAATCTCCAAAAAGTCAGTATCCAGGTAACTCACCCTCACCGAGACTCGAACTCGGGACCTCTCGAAAGTGAGGCAGACACGCTACTACCTACGCTACCAAGGTAGCTTTTTAAGAGTGGTTCCCTAAGCCTTTGAAATTCTGTTCTCTTTAAATGACCAGGGGGAATTTGTTTACAAGGAAGGAAAAGAAAGGCATTAAAAGAAGAAACAAAAATAATAGCGATTTCCCTTTTTTGAAAAAGGGCGCGCACACATTTACTAAAAGTTTTTGCCGCCATGACATTACATATTTCAACTGACTTGTATGTTTTCCGGTAAACCACTAGGCATTTCATATACAATGAGATACGCACCGTTTGTGGCGACCTTGTATGGAAGAATGATTAAATTTTCATCAAGCAAATTTCATGTTTAGTTTAACTGACGGTAAATAGGGAAACTATTATATTCCAGCAAAATATTCGCTACAGAAATTTAATCACAAATATAAGTTTTGGGACACCTTGAATTTGTTTATCATTAATACAAAAAGGGCAGCGTTTGCACTTGGTATTAGTTCAGCATCTTCCAAGGATGCAGCCCGATGATTTTCAAGAAAATCCCCCCAACCCACACCAATTACATTAAAAAAAGGTGTATATATTTTCTCAAACATGGCTCTTAATGATTTTGATTGAAACGCCATGTTTTTTAAGATATTTTCTTTACAAATGAAATGTATATCTTGAATTTTCTGGGAATGCTCTCAGAAGTCCTCTTCAACCTGGATAACTTTCGTATAGCTGGTAAACTGTACTAAACAGACAAAACCTTACTGCATAAAAAAATGCATATCTTGTTAAAAAAATTATGTCTAACACATTTGGGGGGGGGGGGGGCGTAATGTGAACAATATCAGATATTTTCCTTGCTATTTGTTTTAATTTTCCGAATCTTTTCTCAGATGGGAAGTCTCATTAATTTTATCTCTGGCCTTGCAAATGTGTAGTGCTTAACGACCACTTTTATTATATGTGGCACCACAAGCGGTGACACTGATACATGAGATGAAGATGGAGCACTGGTGGAATGAGATGGCGGAGGAAACAGGAGATCCTGGAGAAAACACGCCCCAGCGCCGTGTTGTCCATCACAAATCTCACTTTGCGGTCGCCCGGGTCTAACCACTTAGCCACGGCGCGGTCACTTGTCTTGCAACGAGAATAACTTCAAAGCCATCATACAGCGGCCGATTGTAGGATTGTTATTGCTAAAAGCCTCCCGATCCGCATATTCCCATGCACTTACAACTAAAATAGCAATAAGATAATTTCTGCTGTTCATCTCAATCAACATTAACTTACAGTAATAAGCATTTATAAGAATAGTTTAAGAGTAGTCAACTTTTAGTACACGCACATGAACATTTCTTCTAAAAATGCTTTTTTTTTGGGTTCAGGGGGCTTTAAAACTTATTTCCGGTGAAATTTCAGTATATAAGATTTGGGAATATGCATTTGAAATGCATTGCATGTCCATTTGCTGGGTGACATTTTGTTATGTCTTTTTGGGTTGTGGCTTATGTCTTCTTTTGCCCGACTAATTTAATGCATAAAGGTTGACGTCGGATATGGAAAAAGGCATTATCCACTGGAAATATAATTTTTTTAAGTTTTCCAATAAAAATGATTTATTTATAATTAATTTTTTTTTCTGTACATATAGTTTCAATATCTCAATTTCCTCAGTTGTTTTTATATAACAATATGATTTTCTTGGTTTAGGAAGTAGTGTTTCTACTAATTTTCGGTAAATAAACTTTTTTATATTCAACTTATAATAAACAGCTTGTCTCATTGCCTATTATAAAAAACCTCAATAATTGATTTCTATGAAGTTTGCAGATTATTTAGTTCTAAAGTCAGCCTGCATACTAATTTTGTTATTGCAGCTCAAGAGTATTCCTTTATTTGCCTTACATGATTTGACTCCATCCTTAATTAGCTGAAGCAGACTTTGTGGTTACACCACTTCCATCCCGTAGCAATCGATTCGCATCTAACTTTAGCAAATCAAGAGATGTGATAGGTGATGATTTCGCTTCATTGCTGTGAGCACCTTGTTTGCAATATCAGTCTAATTATAAATTGGATTATATGGGACTGACCTGCAAATTTTGGTCTTTTTCCACCGTTTACAAACCTTTCATTGTTGTGGAATTTCATCAGTTTGTCAATCACATCTTTTATTTACAATACATTTGATTATCATTTTATGCATGGTTGTTCTTGTACAACATTTATATTTTAAGTTGTTAACAAACTTATTAACATTTGAAATCATGGCAGAACTTAAATGGAGGATAAACTTTTAAAACAGGATGTGCAGCATTTGATTGTTATATATTATTATTCTCCTCTATTGTCTTCACAGTGTCAGCTTCCTACTTCTTGGGCTTCTCACATCTCTTCCATTGTGGGGCATATTGCAAAACTGGTATCCCAGTTATCATCCACCTTCCTGATACGTTCTAACCATTTTGTTCTGTACCTTATTATACTACTATCATAATTATTACCATTACAATAAAAAATGTAAAGATCTGATAGATACCCTCATGTGACCCTGTCTACTCTTGTATAAACTACTTTTACATATGTTTCTCTAGCTACTTAATGTTAATCCAGAGAAACATTATCTTATTGTTAATTATCTTGTAGGTGCAAGGGAATATGGAAATCAGTAGGCTTTAAGCAACAGTTAAATCTTTAAGAGCTGTTCAATATGCAATGCCTTTGATGTTCCATTCCTTTTGCATAGTCAAGAGATAAAAATGTAAATGACTTCTCATTTGAGAAAAGTATTACAGAATGAACAGAACTTCTGAGGAAATTCCCAGAAAATTGAAGATGAAAAATCTTAAAATATATGGTATTTTAATAAAAAAATATTCCATATAAAAGGTAGTCTGAGGTGGGGGGAATCTCTTGAAGATTTTTATGTCCCATTCTTGGAAGATGTTTAACTGAAACACCAAGTTTGGAATTTAACTGATTTTTTCATTGTTAAGTTGTGATGTTCTCAGACATTTTTCTAAAACTTCTATATTATACATATGAGGGCTGTTCAATAAAGAATGATCACAATTTTTTTCTGACAACGTACTTTTACTCATCCTCATAATTTTGATGGTCCTTCTCAAAATAGTCTCTCCTGAATGCAATGCACTTGTCCCAGCGTTTCTGCCAGTTTTCAAAGACATGCTGGAAACCATTTTTTGAGAGATCCTTCAAAATTGCATTCGCAGCCTTCACAACTGCTTCTGATGATGGATAATGCCTCCCACAAAGACGTTTCTTCCACTTAGGAAATAGAAAAAAGTCACATGGGGCTAAATCCGTACAATAGGGAGGGTGAGGAATGCACTTCACATTGATTTTTGCAAGATATTCAGCAACAACATTGGCAATATGCGGCCGCGCATTAATGTGGTACAGCATCCAGGCCTGCTTCATGAAAATGTGGTCTTTTGCGCCTGATATGGACTTGCAATGTTTTTAGGACATCCCTTTGGTATCATCCAATTACTCATGTGTGTGCAGGTACAACATGCTGGTAACCATTCCATGAATATCAAAGAATGTGATAACCATAATTTTCCCAGCAGAAGCAACCACTTTTGCTTTTTTGGGAGTTGGCGATGGAAATTTCCACACTGAGCTTTGCTGTTTGCTCTCAGGATCAAAATGATGTAGCCAAGTTTCATCAGCGGTGATTACGTTTGAAAGAAACTCCGGATCTTCCTCTAACATCAACTTTAACTGCATGTTACCTCCATTGCAGAGGTAGGCGATACTGATAATGTCTGAACTTCCTGGTTCTCACAGGTGGGAATCAGGAGTACCAACAATAAAACTACTACGGCGTGTTTGTTTCACATTAAGCTAACAGAATATAATAAGATTGAATTTTAGTGCGAAAACTTATGACCAAAAAAAATTATGACCATTCTTTATTCAACAGCCCTTGTATATAAACTCTGGAGACCTTAAAATGTTATCATTTAATATAAACATATAAAGTTTCTAAATGGACAGATAATAAATGAAATATTCTGTATTATTAGATAGAGAAAGAGAGAGAGAGAGTGGGGGGGGGGGGGAGGAGAATGAAAGAGAGAAACAGCATTTTAAAACACACTGCATACATTCACATAAACCATCAACTCACATATAGGAATCATTATTCCAAGTTTACCTGTACCTCAAAGGAACTCAGGAGTCAATGAGGCAGCATAAAATTCTGAACATGAATACAAATAGCATATTACAATACTAAAATATTCCTCTGCGCAAAAAATAGAATTCATTTGCAGGCATCCCAAGTGAGGACACACATTGGCTTTCAAGAAGAATGCATTGGTCATAATCATGATTATTACAGAACTGCACTCAGGGAAAATTAAATAATCGTTCAATAAAAGGTATAGGGAAAGAACGTTATAATACTTTACCTAAAGAAATAAAAAACTTAAAACAAAGAGAGATGCAAATAAAAACCATTAAGAAATATTTGCTAGAAAACGCTTTCTACAATATTGAAGTATTTAAGTACAATATTAAATACAAAGTGTATAAATATTGCACAGATGAGTATATGTAGTTCACAGGTATATGAAATTGAAAGAGATTTGTAATTAAGACGTATCCTTTTGAATATAAGGATGAAATAAAATGGGGAAGGAGGGAAGTTCTCTATAACTGCTTTTTGGGGAATGGCCTGTGAAAGAATATTTTGGCAAACGCAATGCCCAAACTTTAAGCAACTTTGTAACTTTAAGCTTAACTGGAATACAACCATCTTATATTAAAAAATCTGAGAGTTTAAAAGATTTACTCTTATGTATATTTTGCTAATTTCTTCTTAACCCTCCCTTTACAGAAATTAACTAATTATTTTTAATGAACACACCAAAACCCTTTAACATACAGGAAATAAGGTATATCCCTGACAAAATGCTAATATCACCAATTTTAAATAAATTCAATTGCAGAAGGTTTATAGGACTGATTTTCAAATGAATATAATAAGACACTCTGAGATTCCCATCAGCAGAGTTATTCCAGTTAAAAATGACCTCAGAACATCTGCTCAATCCCTCATATGACCAATTTCTTTTTTTTTTCCCTAACAAAGTGTGCTATAAAGTATAAACTAATTTTTAATATTAAGATTACATATCTATAAACATGTAAATAACTTGAATTTTAATATTCAATTCAACTCCCCTAATTTTATCAATGAAACTCTAAAATGTTGTTTTGAATGTAAAACAGATATTTGCACATTGCACAAAACATAGTTGCGTAAGTTGATAGTTTTTTATATTCTTGTGAACAATGTGTTTCTGATATAATCTAAACGGCTCTTCTTTCTAGTATGCTGCACGGCAATTTTTTTCTAAGTCCTTCACACTTTTTGATGTTTTTATATACAACCATGATTTTTAATATAATTTCTTTACTTTTTAGTGCAATTTCGTACTGCAGGGCATTCTTTTAACGTTATGAATTGCTTGTTTATTTTCTTACTGCGTATGTAGCCATACTCAAGATTTCAGTGCAGCCAAACTATCCTTGTTTCTCCACTGAACGCAATGCTGCCCACAGTCTTACTTGTCCCTAAATTACACTAGCAAACTAACACAAAGTAGTACCTAAATAAATTTAACATTAGTGTTAGCACTGTGGCAAATTTTAAGTTACATTTGTTAAAGTAAATTTTAACAATTCACAGCAGTAGCCAAACCAATCTGTGAGTTCCTACATTTTACTGATTTGTCGAGCCATTTTCCGATTTTCAACAATGTACTGAATGTATCTTAAGCATTTGAAGAATGCACAGAACAAACAGCCTTCACTTCTAACAGTACAATTGGCTGTTCTGCTGGACAGCAAGCCTACCTTTGTAAAGCAGTAAAACCTGAAAGGAAACATGGTCAGTATTTTCCAAAGCTAATCCGTGCTAGTCGCATCTACATGCCCTTTTGCACCGGTGTAGGACATATGTCTGGGGCATTTTTGCAGAGGTTGGCTATAAGTGTTATATATCTTTCTTGTGTTGGCTGCAACACGAGGACTGCAGGTTGTCTGCTTGCGCATGCGTACACATGCACCGTTGGACTTCCCTTTCAGTCTTTAGAAGAATAGAAAGAAAATGTCACACAAATGTAACACAGCATATATTTTTGTGTTGTTTACATCCTTTACGTGTAAAGGATGTTTTCCTTTTCAATGCTCATGCACAACAGCCAATATATCTAAAACAGAACTATAAAACTATCAGTTTTGTGGTAACCTGAACTGTGTGAATCAATGAGACTTTCCATCTTAAGAATGTTCCCCTGAATGGAGTGCAAGTAATGGTTTATGAAAAAAACAAACCTGAATGGCATGAGTGAAGAGCGAAGCAAATATAAGCACTACAAATATAATAGTTGCTTTCATGCAATTGCTTCATGTTTGGTTTCCAAGAGAACTGAATAAAAAGATGCATTCTCCTTGTTTCGGTTTTGATGATCTTACAAATCTCTGATATATCTTTATCAGAGCAAGAAAAAGAAGAGGAACAAATCTTTTACCTAATGATAAGTCACCTAGCATCTGTCTTAATGATGTTGGTTAGGTGCTGGCTTACTAAGGTTGTGTGTTCAAACCCAACTCAGACTGATGGTTTTTAAGCATGCTTAAAAATGACAGTCACATGTTGGTAGATTTACTGGCATGTAAAAGAACTGTAGCACAACAATTCTGGCACACGGGGGCACTGAATTGATGATGGCAATTAACAGCATTATTAAGGCACAAAATATTTAAATCACCTAGTACTTAAATTAGGCCTGCAATTGCAACACCAATCAATAAGCTTACATTCTAGTCTATGTCTAAACTAGCAGACAGCTAAAGTAAACTCCTGCTTGCAGAATTAACTAAAAACATCAAAAGGAACAAATAAACTTCACATAAAAATTGTTTCAATATTATATTTAAAAATGTACTTATTTACACATGTACATTTAAGACATCATGCAATAATGCATATAAAAACAATGTGTGTATAGTGTGGTTTACAAAGCTTAAAACAGACATTAAAACCAATCAACAGTCACAGACTTCTTTTATTGCCACACTTAAACATGCTACATAGGCCTACTCTTGATAGTGAATTCACAGCCTCTGCAAATCAGAAATTAAAATCTGGCAGTATAATTTTTATTTTATTTTTACCACACACTGCATTATGTGCTTAATAATGAATATGATTACATACTGATACATGCGTTTACAGCAAAGCTGTGTCCAAGTCCATTTCTGGAATACATTTAATACATATTTCAGATTAAATCACAAAATGCATGCATTATTTTCTATATAAATAAAATTGTAACTAATTTCTTTAGCAACAGGACTGGTATTGAAATGGCATCATAACTCATACATCCTTAATAAAAGGGATGTTTTCTGAGCTGCATCTTGTGTAATATCTTACAATTCTGTTTGGAGTTAAATATAATCAGCAAAGCTGCAGGTGCATACAGATCCCGATATTGTATGTGTTGCAGTATTGGCAGAAAATTATCCTATATGACATTCAACATTACAGTACAAAATGGCACAGAGATTTAAATAAAAATGCACTATGATAGTCTTCAAACAGAGTGTAACATAATTGGAATAAAAAATATTCAAAAAAATTATTCTGAGTTCCACTTAACAATCCTAAATACACATTCTGACCCATGCAATACAAATAAATAAAATGGAATAAAAGGCTTAGAGTGAAATAAGATTTGTACTAGAGCATTTATAGACATTACATTTAAGCAAAACTATAGAAAGTAAGTTTTAATACAAAATAACCATCACTTGTTCTATTGTATATAACCTAGCTATTATTATAAAATTATTTGTGGTTGGTTTATTGACACTCGTCACTTACTTTTTCATATATTTATGAGAGACTAGTTTCAAAGGCCCTGGCCTCCATTTTCAATCTCTTCCCAACTGAAAATGGAGGCCAGGGCCTTTGAAACTAGTCTCTCATAAATATATGAAAAAGTAAGTGACGAGTGTCAATAAACCAACCACAAATAATTTTATATTAATTTTGACGTCACTGTTACTAAATTCCTCCAAACACACATCTAGCTATTATTTTTGGATTCCTCACAAACTGCAAGGGATCATCATAGAAATTGTAGTTTCTTATTGTATATGCCGAAAGCTACTTATAAGCATTTAAAGCAAGAAAATGTTTTAAAATTATACATTTGTTAGCAAACAGAAATACAGTTATGTTCACAACAAAATTAATGTGGGAGTTTGGTGCAAGAAGCAGTTATGTTTAGTTTTGATCAAAGTAGGTTAGAGTATGCACCATGTACATACCGCAGAGTACATTTTTACTTCCTATTCTACTTGGGTACTTAAAATGGCACAAAAAGAAAATAAAAAATTAAAGCAGGCCTTTTGATTTTTATTAAAATATGATATTTGATTTTTGAGATATTGAAATGATGAATAAAACCTATTCTTGAATTTTATTTTACCACATTTTAATCACTACATTTTGAAAATCAGAAAAAAATAATGTGTTATACGGACATGGTTTTTATATTCATTATTATTCCATTAATATCCTTAATCATACAAATCATAGTGGTTCTTCTATCCACCTTATATTACACGTGAACAAGCTATCTAGAAACAATGGATTTCAAATTAAACAATACATTAAAGTAGTGGGAGCAACATTCAGCTGTTCATGCCACAAGTCATTTTTCTCCGTGATTAAAAAACAGTATTGTAGCCAATTTTTAAATATAATTTTGAGTCAAACTACTACTCAATTATCCATATAGGAATATAGTTTGGCATAATGAGTTTTAAATGTTCCTAAATGTTTATTGGAGTGATTTTAACACTAGAAAATTTAAAATGTAAGGCACTTATGTTTTAGACATACCTAATAATATAAGTTTGTTGTACATTTTAATGAGCTTATACATTTTATCAGTATTAAGACTTCACCTGTTACTGTTAAATGAGAATAAAACTTTCTCATGTTTGTTTCAGGTTGAGATATATTTAACATTTTTGCCATGCAGCATTAAAAGAATGAAGTCAGATCAGATTTGTTTCATGTTTTAGTTATATTGTTTTCTTTCTTACATATAGGCCTGTGTATATGCTGACATTTTTCTAAAAATTATTTTGAATTAAAGAAACCTTAGATAAATTTTGGTGAAAACTTTAAAAATTTTGGATGAAGTACAATACTTCCTCTGTCATAGGTAGATAAAAACTATACTCTTCTATTAATCATTTTTAGAAAAATTATAAAAACAAATGACGATTACTTAGCATTGTATAATATTAAAAATAATGTTTAGCATAATATTATAATTCATATTTTTAATTTTGTTAGTAAAAGAACTGTACTTATGTGAATTTATTCTGGTGAGAAAAACTACTGTAGAGTTTATTAAATAGTTGTCTTTAATAATAAATGGCAAAATCACTGCATAATTGAAATAATGTGCGTTTACTTATTCATATAGTTCAATCATTACGTTATTCAAGAGGACTTTTAATTGAAAGGACTGCATGGTGAGTGATCAATAAAGGCTGGAGGACTATTTTTGTGTTAAATTAACTTTAAACAGAGCTGGCTGATGATATAGGCAAAGCCTCAGAAACATGTTCTGGAAAAATTTAAAAGTAAGTGTTGATTAGTGTCTTTAATCGACTCTCTTTAAAGTTAATTTATCATAACAACACTGTTTTCAACACTTCCAAGAAAGGAATTGCTATTTTTGTGTGTTTTTCCATAGATACACTGTACATGTACTGTACTGCTATCGGTTGCCCACATTCAGGTAGGTATAGTCTGACCATGACAACCACAATCAGTACCAGGGGAAACAAAACAGTCAGTTATACTGCACCTTGACCTTGTGTTTGTATACTTACAACACAATGCTTTACTAGTTGCACAGTACTATGATATGTTTTTTTGATGTCTGCACATTTGATAGTCATGCTCTACATGTCTGCACATTTGATAGTCATGCTGTACATATGACATCATTCATACTCTGTGTCCAGCTAACTTGCATCGCATGCGAGTGCACATCTCTACAGTCTTTCGTGATCAGTTTAGTGAATAAATGCATGATTAGTCTACAAGTTTATGTAGAACAGAGTGAATTTGATACATAGAGAAAAAAGTATTGATGAACACTTCATCTTCCCTAGTTGTACCACTATCATGGTGTTAGGGGATTCTTGCTCCTCTGTCCTTTATTCCTGTAGCGTCGGGTTGAGGAATGGAAAATCTGGATCAGATAGAGAATCCAGGATGGGTGATTAGCCTGATGCCTGGTATGAGAGTGAGAGAAGTGGATGACAGACTGAGGGTAAAACGAATGACAAGGAAAGATGATAATGGAGAAATTGGTGGAATGATTGCAGGGGAACCCGAGAAAATCCACCTCTGCGCTGTGTTGGCACTAATAAACACAATATTTAAAAATTTATAGCAATACCAAACTACTTTCAGGTAGCATTTCAGTACATTAAGATGATCATTACACACCTTATGCAATCACTTTATACAGAACTCAAATGTGTGATTTTATTTTCTAATTAGTTTTAAGTCTTGTGCCACAGCATAAATGGTTGAGCATAGTAGTATTCTGGTCCTGTCATGAAATCAGCCTGGGTTTGAGCTCAACCATGGTCCATCTGTAGGACACTAATCAGTCTGGATCATGAGGAATGTGGAGATTTGTAAATCCAGTAATTCTGAACTCCTGCTGGAAAAATGAGACGGTGGTAACATTTCTCAGTATCAGAGAATATAATACCCACCCTACTGTGTGCCCAAGGTTTATGCTTTGGCATATTCTTTATATTGCCTCTTCAAATCTTTATTTTTATGTAAGATTCTACAAGTAAGCTCTTCATTGTTGCAAAACTATAGAAATTAAATAATTGTTCACCATAATGAAATTTTCCATGCATATTACCTCCGATGGCATTGATGTACTGCCGCGACAAGCGTGAGCTGGGTGCGTGGGCAGGAGAATGGACACTTGCCAAGAGAAAGAAAGAGACAGAGAGAGGCTTCGGAATTTTCTGTATTTCTCTTGCCACTGCGGAAGTTATCGAAAGATCTGCAGCTTTCTAGAAACAATGGCTGGGGGTATAAAAACCCGCAAGGTGTTAGAGTGGCACTTCTTGTGTGATGGTTATTGTGACAGTGGACGTTTGAATTTACCACAGTGATTTCTTTCATTTGTTTGCATGCAGCAGAGCACTGAGTTGACCTTGAAGACAGCTGACTGTCAATTTCAAGTCGTTTTACTACAATGAAGTGTTCTAAATTCCTGCAAACCAACTTTTTTTTTTTTTTAATTCTATGTGACCCTCGCAGTCACAATATTTTAAGAAATTACATATATTGCAATAATACCACTTTTCACAGTGTTATTACCGTGTTGCTCACTTTTATTTTATTCTGTTTATTTTTATTTCAAACTAAACTTCACAACTATCATAAAATTTGACATATTACTTATTCTATGTCTTTTGGCAAACTTCTAGTTTGATTTAAAAAATATAATTTCTTTTTTACTCTTGGCACATTGTTTTTTGTAATTTTTCTCCCCCCAAAGTAAAAACATTAAACAACACTATTTTGGAAGCTGTGTGTCCAGTTTTAAACTCTTCAGAAAATAAAATACAAGAAATACACTTTTTAATTCTAATTATTTTATTATTCACTAAAGCTATAACAAATTACTCTTTATGATAATTTGTACTCTTTGTGAACATACAGCACTATAATGGCAATTGAACTGTTTTATACTTGCATTTTTGGATTTAACTAATTCTTGCATCAAACTTCTCAATTTACACATTTTTTTTGTCGAGCTGTCAACTTATTTTTTATTTTTAAACAGCAGCATTTTTCATTTACAAACAATAATTGCTTGCATTGAGAATCAATAAATTATACTATTACTGTACTGCATTAAAATTATTAAACCTATAGCAGATAAGTTAAGGAGATTAGCTATGAGCACTAAGAATACATGCCTAAGAGCAAATTCATTAGAAAACCAGAAAATAAAGTTGGAGAAAAAGAGGCTAAGTACAATATAAATTTGTCTTTACATATATAAATAAAAGTATACAGGAAATCATTTAGACACATCGATTACAGTTTTATGGCATACATGCACATTCCTTAAAGCAAAGAGAAAATCTGTATATACCATGGCAGAGTATGCATACATATATCTATACATAAAAAGGATTAACAGAATATGAATAACGAGCTATAACAGCTGAAGTGAAAAGCAAAATGGCAGTTCAGAGAAACAAATATGCTGCAACTGAGAGACAGAAACGTCCGATTTATGAACTAATATAAACAAATCTGAAAAAACTACAATAAGAGTATTAGAGCTTGAGAACTCACTTTCATACAAAGCACTCAGTCAACTGCATGGTATGCTGATGCTCATTATTGATACTGAATCAATACAGATGTGGCCAACTGGCTCCACAAAAGTATTTCCCTTGTCTGCATGACTTCTGTAAGTGTTTGAAATGCTGCACATTTGGTGCTTTATTTCACAATGTCTCAGTTGAGAACAAACTTAAGGGTATTCAGGGTGTTAGTAAGCAACCCACTCTTTTGTAATGAAGAGGTAATTTATCAAATCCCAGCAGTATGTGATTCCATAAAATTTGGGAACATAATTAGTTATTTATGGCGCAGTAAATTTAATAATTATGCTGACTAATCATAATGCTGGATGATAGTGCCAGCATAAATGGTCTAGCACTTAAAAAAGTTCGTCTTGAGGACTCATAAAACTCCTAATGTTACAAGAGATAGCTATAATAAGACCTTATCACTGGTTTCTTAGATTTGTCAGAGTATTTTAAATGTCTATGAATTTAGGCTCCACTAGGGGTGGTGGACGCTAGCAGCAGGTCCAAAATGGTCTATATAATAAAACATCACAATAGTGAATATGTCAGATGAGGCCATCATGGTGGTGATAACTGACAGCTTCTCGGGTTACCAGATGTAAGATGTTAATGATTTCCTTGCTGATTACCATTAAAGGATTTCCCTTACTGGATATTCGTGCACTAAAAACTTGCTGCAATACCACCTTCAGTTTCATCGCCTACTTTCCACGGTGCTCAAATCAGAGGTCCTATTTTGATCCATAGTCAGTGGCATTGGTTTTTCAATTTAACACTGAAAGACCCAAACAGATGTGAACCAGCTATGTGGTGTTTTGCCTGTGTGTATCATTGGCACTCATTTCTGTCTGCTACTATCACAGAAAGGTGCAGATGAAACTATAAAACATTTTTAAAACTACTTTTAAAGGTTTTATTTAATTGATGGAAATTAATCATTTTTTCATACTAGCCATATATAGGCTAAGGTTTTTGATAGATAGTCAACATGAAAAATGTAATGCCATGGCATTGAATTTTTCATGTTGACTCTATCTACTTTTAAAGGCTTTACTTAATTTCTCCATTAGTGGAAAAAGAGTTATAGGCCCAATTTCTTTCGAGTCAACAGTTGATGGCAATATTGTGAATACACTAAAGTATTCAGTGAAAGTATTGTGAATACTATAATGCCCCCATTTTTTAGAGAATTGACAGGGAACATGATTTTGCCTTTTTTCAACTAAACTCTGCAACAGCTCCTACAGCCAATATTTCGATGAGAACAACTAAAAATGTGTTTCAGGATAAAATTATTAGTACAGATTTGTGGGCCCCTTGGTTCCCCGAGCTAATCACTTGCGATTTCTTTCTCTGAGGTAACTTAAAGCTTAAAGTGCACAAGACAAACTTATATACCCTGGAAGAATTAAAACAAAATATCCACTAGGAAATTGCCAGCATTTCTCAATGTAAACTACGGTAAGTGATGAATAGTTTCCTAAAGAGGTGCCAAATATGTATGGACAATGGCACTGTCCAGTTTCAGCATCTCCTTTAATAACATGGGTAAGTAAAGCCTTTAAAAGCAGTTCCGAAAATGTTGCATGGTTTCATCCGCGCCTTTTTGATAACAGCATAATGCAATGAGCAAGGGCATAGACAGGCAAAACACTGAAGCAGCTGGTTCAGATGCCTTTTGGTCTCTCTGGTAGTGGAATACCTGATGGGTATGCTTACACCACTGTTGAGTGCTAATAACAACAGCAATTGTGTGTTCTGTAAAATACTGATTTTGTTATTTGAACCATTTTTACAGGATATATAGTTCAGGCTTGTTAAGCATGTACTCATTTCCAGTTTACATACAATTAGGGATTTTATGATTGGTACTGGTATGTAGATAATACATCTATTATTTGGCTGCACAGAGAAGATACACTATAAGCTTTTCTCTGACAACTTGATAGACTTCTACAAAACACAAAATTACTATGGAAATTGAAAATTTAAAAGCTCTCCTCTGTTACTATTCATATCTATAAATAGAGAGACGACACAATAGGACAAAATATTTACAAAAAAGCCACACAAATGAACCGTTATCTTGGTGGCAAGACCGCCACCATCCAAGTTCGGAAGAGAACTTGTTACCAAATTGTTCCACAAGCCTATGAAATACAGCATACATCTCAAGAAACACAACTCTAAAAGATGCATTTAAAAAGAATAGATACACTATTACAGATACAGTGAGTACATGGAAGTACAGTGAGTACATTATACATATAGCCTGCTTTATTGACAATTGTAACTAGAAGAAGTAAAACTGAAAGGGAACGCTACTATTCCCTTCTATATCACTGCTTTCAGTATGACAGCATGGATACTTAACTAAACAAGGGATCTATAAAAATCCAATGTTGAGGTGGAAAGGTAATATGTAGGAAGACATGCTGCACCACAGAAAAGAGATATGTTGAACATAAATGCAACATTAGACTACTTCAAATGAAAAATTGCAATGGCATAACATAGCTTTGATAGTGATCATAGAATTTTATTTGACAACGGGGGACTTGTGAAATAGGCAATAGAGATTAAACCTGAACCAAATAATTTCAACAGCGTGACTTACCAAACTACAAACAGTTTTATCAATTAAATTTTATGACTCAATATGGTATGGTTTACAGCACTAGAATACAAATAGACAGCAGTCGACAATATTAGTAACCTTGGCAGCATTTCCCATGTATGTTTGAAAGGTTATGGGATTTCATTAACATTAAATGGGTAGTAACCTGAAAAGCAATCTGTAAATATGTCACTTTACCATCATATGTTGTACTACTCTGCACTACTCATGTATAGCTCCTCCTTTATTGTACAAAATGTGTGGGGTTTTGAACTGATGAGGCACCTGCTTTGGATTTAGTGACACTCAGCAGCTCCATTAATATATCTTATCAGAGGGCAGATTTTATACCTTTAATGCCGTGGCTGGGAAAGAAAGTTATTAAAAAGGGATATATTGTTTAGTATATATTGTAAAAATAGTTAAGGCTAGAGACCGTATCAATAAATATAATGAACAAAAGCATGTTGGTTAAAGAAAGTTAAGGGTACTCAATACTGAACTTCTGAAGAAAGGGGGGGGGGGGGGAGAAAAAACACGTGTGTGTGTTAGTCATATGACTTTTGCTATCCACTATTTATTATTATACAGCTTCTACAAAATATTTCTATAAAAGTATACTTATCTATCTACTGCATATTAATCAAGATAAATCTTAGTCTGCCCCTATAGTGCAACTGATAGCATGTCTGCCTCATGTTCAAGAGTCCTGAGTTCGAATCTCAGTCAGGGCTGGTTCTCTGGATAAGGTTTCTCCCCCCCCCCCCTCTAGGGATTTCCCTCATCCTGAAAGATGAATGTTGGCAAACTCCTAGCTTAATGGACCCTCAAAGCACTTAAGCATCATTTCACCCATTTCATTCATCCTCCGATGTGGCCTAACCAGCTAAACAACATTAAAAATCTTTGAAAATATTTCACCAATAACAATGGATACCTCAGGAACAACTAATGCCACAAAAATTGTATTTGAAATATACTGTTTGGTTTTATAGAGGTTTACACTTTTTATACAGTACATTTTTGTACACAAAATTCCTTTCAAGAGAAGAGGTTTTTAGAGGCTACAACAACAAAAAAATTCAATATAATCATGTATCTTAAATTTTGGAGATTTTAACCAAAATTGTCAATAGCCATTTTTGAGAAAATAAACAATTTCATGTAAAAGGTAGTTATGGATGTGGAATCTCGAAAATCTTTGTGCCATATCTTTGGAAGATACCAAAGTAAGTTTGGTATTCATGTACCTTTGTATATGAACTTTACTATTCTCTCTCACTCTCTCTCACACATGCAAGCACATACTTTGCTTAAAGAGGAAAAGCATTTTTTTAAGTATTAGGGGGCCTCGAAACGTACTTATGGTGAGATCTCAAAACAAACTTTTACGAGAACTGCAATACCTACTCTAAGAGTTACATGGTACAGCAAGTAAAAATCCTCAACCAGGATCCCATTGTATCCTTCTAGCCATTTAAATGTCCAATGTAACATTTAAATTAATGTATAAAAATCAGTGTACAAGAAAATAAAATTTCATAATTTGATTCTGTCATAATTTTGTTTCTTTCTCACATTTTTTGTCACTTTAAAATGTCTGTATTATGCAAATTTTCTTTCAAAATCTACATTCAAAGAATGTGGATGGATAAGTAAAACAAGCACCTTTCTTTACATGGAATTTTTAGATTTCAGTTTAAATAATTTAAGTACAATTGATTTGCAAAAAATTAAAAATATTATACTCAACAATTTTTTTCCAGGAACGGTTTTAACAGCACTAAACTTAATAATTAATTATGATTAATTGTAATTGAGGAATAATATGCAAAGTTTAAAAATTGTAGATCTTAAATTTCAATTCTTTTTCCTAAATTTTAAATAAGAAGGTTATTCCCTTGGAAAATTAGATACCCAAGATTATAAAAATTAATTTTGTCCTGTAACTACACTAATATGTGTAACACAGTTCAGATAAATTGGGTGGAACATAGAAATTAGCAACTTCAGTATTGAGTAACCTTACAAAGTTAACAGGAAAAAAAAAGCATTACTTCAAGGAAGCAATTACCTTTTAAAACCAATCTATGCTTCTAATCAGTTACTTCTGATTCCAAAATATGTGGAAATGGAAGAAGTTTCCCTGTCTACCATGTAGGTTAATCACATTGCTCCCTATTCTCTTTGAAGTGCAGTTTTATATCACAGCCTGAATAGGTAATTAAGATTTGTATTGATATCTCAGCTATACAGAAAGCTTTTTCTTGTATTTAAAGTTAATAAGAAGAGGAGACTTATACGTTTTCTCCTTTAGATGATTGCAACAATTCATTGAATCCAAGTACTGTAAAGTTCAAAAAGCCTCTGAAAATAAACCTAAAAATATCTTCATTCATATGTTCAATAATTATCTTGTGATGAATCCAACTATCAGGTTATGATAATCAGTTTTAAGTATATCTGGCATATGCAATATCTACAATAGGTTTCTTGCACATACAATGCATGGCCTAAGCTTTTTCAGAACATATTTCATGACAAAAATAAAAATGTGCCATAGCCAGTGAAAGAATTTGCAGCACATTTAAGGGAATTAAATGCTTATTTTGTATGATAACATAATGAAAATAAAACAAATTGTTATATACTTTAGGGTGAAAAATACGTTACAGCAAAAGAAGTGACAGTGTTCATAAAGCCCAATAAGCACACACAGTCTTAAAGAAAAGAAGATTATCAAATACTAACATTTTAAGCATTCATTGTTAATAAGCTGAAACTTTAAAATAATGACCAACATAGTTATTTTCTTTAGTGCAAAAAGCATCATGAAAATACAAACACACGAGAAAGACCATGGTTCTTGCTGCTAATTCAGCTTAAGTAGAAAATAGTAAAATTTAAACAACACCAACAACTTAATATCTTTTAGACCTTGATGGCAACATCAACAAACCTGCCTGTTAATGAAAATAATGTGCAACTTTATTGAGAAATAAAATTAAGTGTAATATTTTGGCATAAATATTTACCACTATAAGATAACAATAAAAAATTATATAAATATTAAACCTTTATCTGCTGCCTATGTACATCATAATTTATTTAGACATTATATGACAAATTAAGATAATAAAAATGCTTACAAATAAAAATTCAAAATATTAAATACATGTATTTACATATTCTCAGTGGACTAAATTGAAAATAAGCTGTACAAATACATCAAAAATAAAAAAATCAGAAAACATTCCAAATTATACATGAAATAAAATTAAAGGTAACTACTATATACAAGAGAATGGAGCAACTTAAGCAGGTGTAAAATATGCCTGTTTGTTTTAAAGAGTACCAAAAGCAGGTGTACTTAAATCTAACACAAGTCCAACCATCTCTCTTAAATTTCTGAACAGCACTATTCTCAGCTAAATTATCCCCATATCCTCCCTCTCTATAAAAACAGAGCATTTAACTATACTAGAACAAAGTCTGTAGCTACACATACGCTGCTCACAGTTTATGTAACATCTAAAAGCCCCTGTTCCATAAGAACGTCTATGTGACCAGATATAATAAAATGGCTTACTTTATTATAAATTTCCCCTCCCCCATATTTCAAAATGCTAACAGAGAAATCTAAAATGAACTCAAATTTAAAAAAAATATTGCACATTAGTTTGACCTCTAAGACAAAGCTTATCTGCACCTCTTGTAGCCATTTTAACCACAGAGGGCCACTAGAAAAATTACACTTATGCAATATTGGCTATTGAGACCTGCTATGGGTGCTAATGACTGGAGGAATTCAAAGCCCTCATGCAAGTGAACCTAGAAGGACAGAATGTGCTTGCTAAGTTGCTGAACATTATTACGCATGATGTATGGATAACTATTTACGAGGGCTGTTCAATAAAGAATGATCATCATTTTTTTATGGTCATAATTTTTCGCACTAAAATTCAATCTTATTATACTCTGTTAGCCTAATGTGAAACAAACACGCCGTAGTAGTTTCATTGTTGGTACTCCTGGTTCCCACCTGTGACAACCAGGCAAGTTCAGACATATTCAGTATCGCCTACCGCTGCAATGGAAGTAACATGCAGTTAAAGTTGGTGTTAGAGGAAGATCCAGAGTTTCTTTCAAACGTGATCACTGCTGATGAAGCTACATCATTTTGATCCTGAGAGCAAACAGCAAAGCTCAGTGTGGAAATCTCCTTCATCACTAAACCCCCAAAAAGCAAAAGTGGTTGCTTCTGCTGGGAAAGCTATGGTCATCTCATTCTTTGATATTCATGGAGTGGTTTATCAGCATGTTGTACCTGCACACACATCAGTAACTGGACATTACTACAGGGATGTCCTGAACGCACTGCAAGTCCATATCAGGCGCAAAAGACCACATTTCCATGAAGCAGGTTGGATGCTGCACCATGATAATGTGCAGCTGCATATTGCCAATGTTGTTGCTGAATATCTTGCAAAAATCAACATGAAGTGCAACCCTCACCCTCCCTATAGTCCAGATTTAACCCCATGTGACTTTTTTCTATTCCCTAACTTGTAGAAACGCCTTCGTGGGAGGCATTATCCATCATCAGAAGCAGTAGTGAAGGCTGCAAAGGCGATTTTGAAGGATCTCTCAAAAAATGGTCTCCAGCATGTCTTTGAAGACTGGCAGAAATGCTGGGAGAAAAGCATCGCATTCAGGGGAGTTTATTTTGAGAACCATCAAAATTATGAGGACGCGTAAAGGTATGTAGTCAAAAAAATTGTGATCATTCTTTATTGAACAGCCCTCATATTATGTTTTCATGGTGACATTGGTGCATCTTTTTCATGCACATAATTGGATGCTTTGAAAAATGATTCTGGACCTATGGTTATATAGGGGGTTTTCACCTGAAACAAGCTACTGAACTCTAGGTTTTGAAACATTGGATTTTTCTATTTTGTTATTAAACACACTCATTCACCCCATACTTGTCATCTTCCATGGTCTCTGATTCCTGAGGTCACAGTTTCAAACCTGGAGGAGAGCAACAGATTTTTTTGGTGTAAGATTTTTTAGCATGGCTTCCTCTGGAAGGGAAGTAAAGCTGGTGGTCCCATATCAGACTTAAGCATGTAAAGAAAGTCAAGCCTGATAAAGAGACCTTTGTGCAAAATGAAACTGTCCTTTATGCCCAAAATAGAAAGCAATGATACCTACAGTGGTTAAAGGGCTCCATAAATAAAAGCTCAATTCAAATTTTTTACCCATTCTTGTTCTTCCAGATTATGCCTAGGGCAAAGAATCATGTGGTTAAAGAAAAACTGCCTGACTCTCCTGGGAATTGAACCTAGAACCTCTGGATTGAAAATCAGAATGCTGACCTTCAAACAAAGAAAGCAAAGGATATTTCTATGTAATGAGTAAATGCGGATTTTAGTTTTCAGTGAATAAATCCAAATTACTAGGCTGAAAATTCAAATTACCATGTAAATATCATAGATCACTTTTTGTGTATTTTATGGGAGTTTGTTTTCATGAATTCAAAAACAAAAGAATTTCACAACTAGCCACTGTTCTTTCAGCTTTAAATTTTCTAGCTCATCTTCTAAAAGTAATTACGTTATTTGCAAAATTCTAGATAAATGTGTATTTTGTAACCTGAGATAGTTTTAAAAACTCAAATTCAGTGTTAAATGTCATACTTTCTTCTGAACTGTGAAATATTAAATAAGATATGCAATATTTAAGCTCGCTGATACATTCCTTCTGTTTTTTCTATTTCAGATTTCAGTTCCAGTTTGACAATGGATGAATTTTATTTCATTTCAAAACAGATATTCAAGACAAATCTCTTGTTTATAGATACACATATATTTGTGTCACTTTCAAGATTAATGGTGAAATAGATGCATCTGTTTTTACACTTCTGCCCATATAATTATGCTTGGCATTGCTGTCATTTGCCTCCAGTGGACTGGAACTTCAGCTTGCTCCACGTTATGTTTTCTGCACATGCCAACATTTTGGGGACATGGTTAAACCCATAAATCATGTCGGAGAACCTATTTTTTAATCTAGACACTCCTCCATAACATTAACATTGTTTAGCTATAAGCATAGTATGTATAAGAATGAAAGAGATGAAGCTATATTAAGGCTACCAGAAAATGGAAGCCTAGATGATAGAAAAATAATTTATTTCATTCAACACTTATTTTGTTAAAGTGTCAAGTTGACCATTTGATAGCATTTATACAACCCACTAAATCTGCACTATATTCAATATATTCATTATATTCACTATATTAATTTTGCACTGTACTCCCATTGATTTTTGTTCCTCTCACAAAAACTGCTGTGAAAGTTGCATATTTATTCTGGATAGCATTTTAAACAATTGTATGGTCAATGACTTATCACAACAAAGTTCACTCTCAATGCACTGTCTGAAAGAATTTGATGAATAATAATGTAACCTCCTCTTTCTCAGATTCAAAACTAATTTTCTCATCATCTCCTAAAATTATACGTACTCCATTTAGAAAATAAAATCCAATTTTACATCTGTGTAACCAACTTAGCAAGCAAATTTATCAATTAAAATTAGTACAGTACCTCACAGTATTAATTTCAATTTTATCTTTTCAAATTAAGCAAATTTATGTTTAAAACCTAAGATGATACAAATCACAAACTTTGTCTTATAGAACTAATGTTAAGTTTTTCTCAGTAGTTTTAATTTTAAATTGTGAAAAATAAAGAAAATTACTGAGCTTAATTATTTCTCATAGACCAAAGGTACCAATAGTGAGACTGTTAAATGTGATTTTTCAGACTTTTCTTCAGAATTGTTTGATACACGACAAAAACTCCATTAAGTATCTATTACCTTTCATTTTACTATACTCTCCTTCTGCCTCAATTTAGGATAATTAACAAATACAGTTACACAAATAAAAATATTTGCCATTTAAGCTTCACTTATCTTAACAAATTGGTGTTGATACTTCTTTTTTTTTCTCTCTCCCCGTTATCCATTTGAAAAGAAGTATCAACAACAATTTGTTAAGATAAGTGAAGCATAAGTGGCAAATATTTTTATTTGTGTAATATTTATTGCTTCACTGTAGCTAGCTTCATTTTCTACGTAAACAAATACCGTTTTACAACCCAGAAACAATTTCTATCTTAAAGAAAATATAATTATTTTATTAGTTTTAAGCTCTGAATTTTAGAAATTAAATGTTTCTAATTTCTTGAAAAGCATACTTCCCTCCTGTATTTAAAAACTGTGGAATGCCATTTGTCATATTAATCCAACAAAATCAACAAACAGTACCAAATCATGGACAAAAAAGAAATTTAGAAAGTAATATCTATAATTCCTGCAACCAATATTGTTCTTAACAAATCTTATTTTCTAAATAGTCAAAACATATGCTTTAAAAATATTTCTGGTAAGTAGATATCTTAATTTAATTCTATGAAGCAGTAATTTCTTACCGGCTTAGCTGTGATGTCAAAGTACAGTTCTCTTGGTGCAGAGAAACAAAGGAATTGTGAGAGCCAAAGACAGAAACTGGTGGCATTTATCGCAAGTACTGCTTACAGATGCCACCAACTACTGACCACATTAACATTGAAAGAATTGGCTGGGTGTCAGTAAGGGGTGATGTCTGCTGATCTTTCAGAAAGGTCTGCAATGGTGATTTGTAGATGTGAGTGTGTTTTTAGGTTTTGCCGTTTGGCAGTCATAATGAAAGAAACTATCATGTAATATGCTTCTCTTCAAAGTATGGTTAAGTTTCAGAAAACCAGGTTTTCCACGTTTCAAATGTGTAGTTTTTTTACTATTAAAAGGTACCAGGAATTAAATTAGATAAAAATTAATTTAAAGCAGCACCACAAGTTTTACATTATTATTTTAGTTAGTGAACCCTCATCACACACAACTGTTAGGACAGATATCCAACTAAGGGTGCTATTCACACCATGAAAAACAATGTGTTTGTTGTAACGAAGTAATGGTTCAAAGAGCTGTATCCTTTAATTAGCAAGGCTCAGATAAAATTTTTGTTCAGTTTGAAATGAACAATCAAGTCAGCTAGGTTATTGGATGGTAGCAAAACATTTAATATGTTACAAGAAAATTCACTATGCAAAATACTTAAATTTAAGAGATACTACTCATATTTTTATAAAACATTAAGAACAATATGCTATAATATTATCAGAAACAAGTGCAGAATCAGTTTTTAATGTACATTTTTATGTAATATTCTTAGCTTTTAAGCTAAGCACATTACTAACATAAGAATTAAATGTACCCAATGTACTGAATTTTAAATTTAGTAACATGTACCCACTTAATTCTCCACTACATTATTATCATTATTTTTAGCCACCTAAATCTCATGTAGATTTATTTGTTCTTGTGAACAAAATATAACTTGTGATTCACATTTGCTGCCTTTAATAAGGCATGTAAATTTACAGTTTGCTTCTGTTATGGAAAGGAGTTATCCATTAGTTTATAATATATAATTGAGAAATATACACTCAAGTTTGAGCATTAGGTTATTTTCACATTTAAGTCTTTGCTATAGTCTGTAATTGTCCTGGTTCTTTTCGTGCATATTATGATGTGATATCTATCACACAATATATACTTGCAGTCTTTGTCTGTCTCATGGAACTTCTTGTTTACACATATCTTGTGGTGAAATCTGTGCATGGAGAATTGTGTTGTGACCTGGTGCTGCATGTTGCACTCTCTAGTCTATCTGTCGTCCATCATCAGTGGTGAGGTGTAGAAGTCGAGGTCGATTTCACTTTTCTTCCTTTCCCTGATGTTTACTAGGGCCCTGCTTGCTTCCGTTGATTATAAGTAGAATTGTACTTGTATGTCTTCTATGAAGTATGTCTCACTCATCATTTCATATACCATCTGGGATGGCGCTGTTTTTCCAACTCGGGTAATCCTCTTCATGAACATTGCTTTTATTAATATAATTTTGAGTCGAACTAATACTAAGTGCTCCACTTATTGCCAGTATTTACCTAGAACACGTTTCGTTAGGATCTTCCTAACATCATCAGCTGTTGTCGACTAATGGATATCGGTTCGGTGAACTCCTCGGAGGTGATAGGTGCGTCTGTCGCTATCTTGATGAACTTAAAATTTGGGTTTTCTTCAAAGGTGGTATTTATCCGGTACATACCTGATTTTTTGTCTGTGGGTATCTCTTTTGTATTATGTGATTTCAAAAGGTGTTGTACACTAAATTTGTTCTGTGGGGCCAAAGTAATATTGTGCTCTTTGAAGACTTTTTGGAAAAGGTGTGTAGCTCTGGGATGATATGTAAATTTTCTGTATGAAGTTTCATTGCTGATTGGGGAAAGAGTAGTTACTTGTTAGCATCTTTGTTGTCTTTTGAATTTATCAATTTTCTTGTTGACTAATTCAGCATTGAATCCATTGTATTCTGCAATGTGAATGATATTATTGTACTCTTTGATATATTCTATCTTGTTTAAAGGTACGTTAACAAGCCTGTAAGCTAAACTGTTGATAACAGCATGCTTATGTTGTCTTGGATTATATCCATCTGATTTTATAAAATTTTCTGTGTGTGTTTCCTTTCTATGTATGCCAAATTCAAGTTTATTATGTTTTCTGTTAAGTTTCAAATCTAAGAAAGGGATTTCGTTGTTTGTCTCTTTTTCTATGGACAATTTTATTGCAGGATTTTGTAAATTAAGTAGTTTTAATGCATCATCCACTTGTTTCTCATTTACTATTGCCCAAATGTCATCCACATATCTATACCAATGTTTGAAAATTAGTGGGAATGCCTTTGTGATATGGGTTTCCAAAAAGCTCATGAAGAGGTCTGCCAAAAATGGGGACAATGGGTTGCCCATTGATAGTCCTGATTTTTGTTTGAAATTTTTTTTATTGAATGTAAAAAAGGACTGTTCAATGCAAATGTTAGTTAAGTGAAGGTATTCCTCTATGAGTTTGTCTCTTGGAACACTTGGGAACAAAGAGATTACAATGGTATATTTTGATGTTAACAAACTTGTGTTATCATGTGTACTGTCTTCTCTAACTTGTACAAAAGTTCATGATGGACAATCCCCAGTTTTTACATGTAATTACATGGTATCAAGTGCACTGTTCACTGTACAGCTTGCACACACAAGTTTTGTCTGGGTCATGGAAGTTATCAGTGTTGCACAGTTTATGTTGATACCCATGTATCACCACTGAGTTGACAAAGTGTCACAAATTTTGGTTAGTGCCTGTCCATGTCCTATTCATCATGCCTCTGTTGCGTAGAACTCGAGCCAGATTTCTTCTCTCTTCTTCACTCTGTATTAATTTTTTGTAAGCTTCTGTAGATGGTAGCCCTCGCTTCGTTCAGAGGTCCTCAATGAAGAAGGTCTCCTTTGCAAGTTCATACGCTAGTCTAGATTTTGTGTATTTTGATATTCCTATGGTAGCTTTCAGGAAGTGTGACTTGATTGCTTCTAGCGTCCTCAGGTCAGCCAGAGACAGCTTTTACCATATGATGTTTAGTCTGTATGTGACAATGGGCGCAATTTTTGCATGAAATAGTCTCTAGCGGTTTCTAGTGAGAGCTTTGTAATTGCTTTAATGTTGTATATGGCTTGGGTGCCACTGTTGCTCTAGACTTCATGCGAATCTCGTAAGTTTTTGCTTATGTTTACATGGTCAATCCTAGATAGATGAATGTATTTACCGTCTTGAGGGTTATCAATCCTAGATGTATCCTGTCTCTTTGCGGCCTCTCGGCCATCTTTTCGAAATGTCATTTTCACTCTTTTTTGTGTGTTGATTTTCATTCTGTTATCCTTTGCCCACCTATCTAGATTATCTATGGCTTTTTGTACTGCATGCAGGGAACTTGATCCAATGGCCATGTCATCAGCATATAAGTGTATTTCCAAATCCTCTGTTCCTTGCTCTGTTGCCTTTACCACATCGTACATCACAATGTTAAACAGCAAAGGGTTAGTGAATCTTCTTGCAGTACTCCATTGATTTGCACTATCAATTTTGAAATAATTATTTTAAGAAATCAAAATTTTATTTATGTGTTTTCTGGACCATTTTTAAGATTTTATGGGAAATTTTGATTTTCATTTGTTAATAATAATAATAATAATAATAATAATAATAATAATAATAATAATAATAATAATAATAATAATAATAATAATAATGTTATTAATTTAATCCTGGTTTTGCTATGTTCTGCAATAACAGTCAAAAATTATATAAAGTATGCTTTATAACCAATCAACAGCAAAAACATATTTGTGATATTTGATGGAAGACTATATGAGGACATACTTGTAGTAATCCTTAAGGCATATCCGCTATACTTTATAGCCTGACTTCTACGTCCTCCAGCCACAGCCAAGGTCAGAAGGGGTGCAGGATGGGGATGGAGGTCAACATGCCAACTCTCCCAATCGTAAGACAACTATTTGTACTTTTAGGGATGCTACTTCTCCGTTGGATAGCTAACATGAAGACATATTTAAGAAACATAAATTAAAGAAATAGTTTCTACTAACATTACTTGTACTTCATAGAATATTACAGAAAGTGTAATATGACAGATTTTGTGAAAAATATCATCTTTTGATTCTGATACCTATTGAGTATGTGCTACTGGATTTGGTACTTTTGGTACTTCTGGGAAGTAACAAAGGGCTGACATGCAACAGACTCACCTGCCTTATTACTAAGACATCACAGCACCTCCGGTTTGAAATTACTGTAATGTAGGGGAGAACGTAGTTGTAACATTTGTGTGAGAGAGAGGGGGGAAGAGGGGGAGAGAAAGATGCTTAAACGGTTAAAACAAACTCTTTCATTCTGTTAAACAGTTAACACATATTAAAAATAACATAGAAAAAATATATTTTAAGTATAATCTAGGCCATACCTCCAACAATAAAAAGTTTAAACTAATAAAAATTATATTGTTCGCAAGTACCAGTGCAAGTGTTTAGATACTGTGACTCTTTCATCCTGTTAAAAAGTATTTGGGAAGGGGGAAAGGAAAATTAGCCTTCAGAAAAGCATAGATTTTGAGCTGCTCAATTCAGTACCGAACTTTGCAGCAACGGTCTGATAACTAATCTTTTAATTTATCCAATCTTTTATTTAATTTATCCAATTTTTCTTTAATCTTTTATTTTCCACTACAGCTATAATAGAAATCATAACCTATCCTCGATATGTGACTCAAGTTACTAGTTGTATTACAAGCCCAATTATTTTCTTTTAGTTTGCTTTGTCTTGATGTTACTCTAACTGTAATACTTTATTATCTGCCACAAAAACAATCACTTACATAATTTGCCTTATAGCACCATTTATCTCGTTCCTATTGCTTTTAGTGCTGAACAGAACATTTTGAGCTTAAACAATAAAAATAAAGACAATGTTTTGACATCTGCCTTCAGTGGCAGACTGCTGCTGCTTTTCTTAATGATTACACTGGCTTGTACTACTCTATGAATCTCGCCTATTTATGCACATGCATATCATTATGCATATCTATTTATGCACATGCTCCATACTTACACCATATTACAGGAGAGGAAAGAAATACCTTACGAAAAAAATGCAGATGAACCATATTTTTGCATTTAATGCAAAAATGATTACTCAAATGACATTTTTTTTTCAAGCTGTATCTGTGATTGTTCAGCTAACTTTGACCATTTCTGTTATTAATGTAATGTTTTTTCCAAACCTCCAGCAAGCATTATGTAATGAAAAGTTGCTGAGATCAAGTATGCAACTGGTTAAAATACCACTGATTGTTACATAAATAGGAAATGTAAACTGATCTGTAATTGGTGCATTCAACACATGAATTGAGATTTGCATTTTTAATTTGACTTTTTTTTTTGTGCTGATCTTTTCTTTCGTGCATTTTAATTAAAGTAACGTTATATTAGCTTCAGTCCATGTTTATACACAGCTCATTTTTTGTTGTTGCAAAGTAACCAAATATTGAAATTTAAAATATATAAACTATTTTTAATATTTTCAAAACACTATATTGCATATTTTATAGAAATGTTTGTATAAATTGCTTCATCTATGGTTCAACTCTTTACTATAAAACCACTAAGAGTCCATGAGTAATAAAAATTTAAATTCTTGTTTATGATAAAGCTGAGACTAAGCACTTTAAATGCTGAAACATAGCAATAGCAAGAACATCCAAAATTGTACTATCTTTAACAAAAGAAAAGCCAAATTCATAACTTCATGCTATTACAAAATTACAAAATTAATGTATGTTATTTAACATTATTGCCTAACTTTGTCATTTAATGAAAAAAATACTTCTAATTTTCAAATTGTTCAAACAAATTCTTAGATAAAACATTCTGTATTTAAAAAACAAATGACTAAGAACAGAAATATGCATGTAATTAAAAGATGTTGAATCAGTATTTGAAATATTAACAGTGCTAAAACTTGCCATCGCATCCTCTGTTTCTATCCATAGTCATTATGGATAGAATGCAGCATCAGAGGTAGTGTACAGTTTTCCACTATCAGCTGCTTACATGTGGTAAGCAAGACTTTTCCTTCAAAGAAGAGACAATTGTACTTTAAGGTCCTTATAAGGTTAAGTGCCATATTAGAGGTCTGTACGGGCCAAAATTCTATGGTTGGCCTGACTTGGTCTGCAATGAGCACAAACCAGAAAATAGGTTAAACTGTACTACCCAGCTTAGACCAAATTGTCTAATTTTGTTTCAAATAAAATTATCTTCTAGTTATTGCCATCATAATTGCTATCATCATGTCTGCAAAGTGCTGCTGCCTGCAAGCAAAGTTGATTTAGGATGGATTCCTGGTATTCGTATGGCAGCTTTTTATCCTGCTGATGGACCTGGTAAGGGATGTTCTCAAGTCTTTACAACCAACAGAGGAGTTAGTTTACAGAACTAGTGGTGGCTGAGATCCTGGAATTCATATGTAGTATAGAGCATTCCACCCCTATTACTGCTCAGGATGTCCTGGGATTAGGTGGATGAAGGGAGGTAGAATTTGCAGCTGCCATGCTGTTGTAACTTAATTGCAAGTGGCTGAAGCAACAATTTAGTTATTATCACTAGTGTTACTACAGCTATTAAAGTGTGCATGTTGTGATAATTGTGCTATTCTGGGCATCTCATAAGCCAAAAACGTGATAAATTAATTTTTTTCATCTTCTTTTACATGAAAAGTTCATTATTTTTTTACTTTTGCAAAACTGGTGCTAATGATTCTGATTAATACCAAACTTTTAAGATAATTTACATGACAATGGTCCATGGCCTAGCTCTGATCCTGTGCAGACCTGTACTCCATGAGATCTCTCACAATGGAAAAAATCCCCTAGCTAGTACTGAATATTGAATCAATCCAGGTCCACTTGTATAACAGAGAGTGACAGCAATATTAATGCTGTCTATGGTCAGCCTAATGTCAACTCAACTTCCTTTCACTTGAGAAATTAAGATTTTTTCACATATTGTACACTATCATGCACCATAATTAAACATACTTAGGGAATTGATCATGCCTGTTTTAACATACAGTGGTATCTAATTCAGAGTAGCATCTTGAAATTAATAGTAGTAGTTTATGGAGTTACTGTGTTGTGCTGATAATGCAAAAATTTGTCTTTTACAATCACTTGGAACAGAGAGCTTTGTCAAAGATACCTGAACAGCCACTGATACAAGGAAGAAATTCTCAACTTCATGAACCAAGAAAATATCCTTCATCAACAGCTTTGTGTTTAAAATGTTGTTTAATGACAGATTAGTTGTCCACAAAACATAGTGCATAACCACAATTGTGTTAAGCATATCCAACATACATATGTATGGAAGATACAACTCCTCGTTGTGCGCATTTTTCAAGTGTAAATAGCTGCAATGAGCTCTGGACTATACTCTTTACATTTCACTTTTATATACACAGCATTGCATTTTGTGCAATTTGTCAAAGTTAATCAATCTAACATTGCCAATTACAGTATCAAAATACGGCAGACAAGCTCCAAATCTATTGCAATACTCAAAACATATTAATATTAATAGAAAAAAAGGTCACTTTTACTACCACTGATAGTATTAAAAAAAGCAACCTATCAATCTCAGAACTTATAGACAAAATTGAGTAACAACTATGCAAATATTTGCAAGATATATAAAATTCAATCCTTTAGAAAACAGCTTACAAGTAATATTTAAACTTAAAAAAAAAACTTATCACACTTTTTAAAAACCTATAAGCAAGTTCAATTTTATGTTGATATGAATAATGTTCATAATACATGACACAGAGTTTCATAACTTAATGTACTGAATAATGGCACCTTAAAAGAAAGTGGCATGAAACAGATACCTTTTCCTTACTATAACTTATTTTGTAAAAGTGTATCTGCAGAAAAAATGCATTTATTCAACTTGTCACTTGATTTCTGCTGTAATCATGGAAGCTTTCTTGGAATAATAATTTTATTACTCAGTTATTGATATTATTTGCATTGAAAACATGAGCTCTTAACATCAAAAGTGAGTGCAGAAGATTCTCAGAATAAAACAAGAAACAATTAATGACATTAGTTAATGAGAACACTGAAATTACTGTAAAGGATGGATAGTTAGCTGCAACAAGGCAGAGAATTAAATAGAGGTATTATTTTCAGCTGAGAATACAATCACAACTATTACCTAAATGTGATGTAGTTATTAGACTGTTAAATTGTTGACTCCATAGACAAGAATTATAACATTTCCAGAATACCTAATATTGATAACATTTGCAGTTTTAACTGTATTATAGCATTTCTTATGTGATAGTTTTTTACCCTTTTATATTTTTCAGATATTACAAGCTTTACTCCATCTGCTAATGACATAACTACTGATCTCTCTATATGCTATTTTTCCCCATTACACTTGGCTATTCAATACATATGTGATAGATATGAGAGGGAGGGTTTAGCTTGGTTAAGGACAGGAGCCATATTGAGAGGGGGTTCACCAAAGAAGTACATTCTATGGGGAAAGAAAATAAGTTTAGAACATTATGTAGTGGAGTGTACAGAAATTGAAAACTGAAGGAAATTAATATGGGATAAGAACTGGGATAATAAAGGGGTTTACGAAAAGATTAAGGGAGGTGGGGAAATTTGCCGACAAAGTCAAAGAGAAATGGTTGAGAAGGGCAAGGAAATAAGAGGTAGAGAAATGGAAGACACAATTAGAACATTAGGTCAAGGGCTGGATAGAGGTTAACGGCCAGGAAGCCAACACCACATCAGCCCGTAATATAAGTAGTTGACAAATTTGTACCTAGATTATAATTGTAAAACTTGTAATTGAGATTGTAAGATATGGAAGTACAAATAAATATTATTATTATTATTAATATAACATAATTTTGAGTCGAACTAATACTCAATGCTCTATTTATTGCCAGTATTTACCTAGAACACGTTTCATTAGGATCTTCCTAACATCATCAGCTGTTGTCGACTGTTGTTGTTATTATTATTATTATTATTATTATTATTATTATTGTAGAATGAATAAAAAATACTGTAATTATGGGTGTTATTTTATGGTAAGTGAAAATATTAAATATTGATATAAAAGTGAGAATAATTTCATTAATATTTCATATGTCATATATTTTACAAAATCAACAGAGAAATATTATTATTATTATTATTATTATTATTATTATTATTATTATTATTATTATTATTATTATTATTATTATTATTATTATTATTGCATTTCTGCAAATAAAGCACATTATGAAATGAAATAAAATAAAAAAGGACAAATTTATACAAATTAAAATAAAATACTTCTGTACCCAGTGACAGGAAAGAAAAACTAAAATTCTACTCCTAAACACAGAAATTAATGGAAAATCAAAATAAGATCCAAGTACAAATTACAGTAAAATCTCTCTATAACATACTTTTGAGAATTAAAAACATTTAAACTTATGTAGGGGTTAGCACTTTTTTCCCTAGGAAAACTGCTAGTTTCTGGAAACTTGATATTTTATAATCGTGTATACAAAGATAAAATGACAAGTACAGCAATATTAAATTAAATATTTTTCTCCTATTGAAATCTACAGGTACACTAAATGCACTGCACTTCATAAGTTCAACCATTCTTTGATGCTTTTAAGTCTACCAAACCTAATCTTAAAGCAATTATCGATGCCTTTTCCTTTGTGAAACTATTATCAACAGGTAAATCAGAATATCACACCTCATTAAACCACTCAATTGATATTTCTTCCATCTCTCAAATGGGAAATGTCTAATCTTATGTTTTTTTTTTTGGATTTCAAACCAGATTTTGCTTCTTCATTCAAAACCCATTAAGAGTTAAAGTGGACATAAACTTTCTAGCCATTTCTGTAATTTTTGGTTTTGGATGCTTTACAACTTCCTGTATGATGGAAATAATCATTTCTTCCACACTAGCCGTGTGTAGGCTAAACTTGCCGACTTGATATTAAATTCTCCAACTGACTCATATGTTTCCCGGTAGACTACTAGGGGTTCTCGTATGCTATGAGACACACATCTTTTTGATTATTTCCATCAATTTACCTAAAGACATAGTGGTTTAACTATGAAGCCTGGGACTTAGTACTTACAGCATAGTAAGTCACATAATTTAAAGACAGACATTTAATTTGTCATGTAAACAGATTTAATACATGATGCTTTATTCAAATATGAGGCATGTTTTTTAAGTCAGTACTGTTTTGCGAATCCGCCGCCGCAGCGCTACGGTCGGCATTCAGTGCATGTGCGCTGGTTACCTACATCTATTGTCTACGCACTGACGCCATTACAGTCTGATTCTTCATTGTATACGTTGGTTACTGAGTGTTTAAGATGCCTCTGACAATCGTGAGTCCCGCCAATTGGGAAGTACGGGTTGTTATACGATTTCTTAGCAATAAAGTCGTAAAACCGATCGATATTCATTGTGAGATCTGTGAAGTTTACGGACAAAACATTATGAGTGATGGAATGGTAAGGAAATGGGTGAGAGCATTTAAAGATGGCCGCACAAATGTGCATGATGAAGAACGGAGTGGGCGTCCTTCGGTCGTTACTCAAGATTTGGTGCAGAGAGTGGACAAAAAGGTGAGAGAAAACAGACGCTTTACAATTTCATCATTGTGCGACTATTTTCCTCAATATTCTCATAGTGTTTTGTATCACATTGTGACCGAGAACTTGAAGTACCGGAAATTGTGTTCACGTTGGGTTCCGAAAATGTTGACGGATTTGCACAAAACCCAACGTTTAGGCAGTGCATTGACTTTCCTTGAGCGGTACCACAATGAAGGTGAAGATTTTTTAGACCAAATTGTTACTGGTGACGAAGCATGGGTGGCCTACGTCACACCAGAATCGAAACAACAATCCATGGAATGGCGACATTCATCATCACCCACAAAAGTGAAGTTTAAGCAAACAATTTCTGCCTGGAAAATCATGTGCACAATTTTTTTGGGACAGAAAAGGAGTATTAATAGTGGAGTTTCTGCCTTGTAATGAGGCAATCAATGCAGCGTCTTATTGTGAGACACTGAACAATCTGCGCCGTGCAATCCAGAATAAAAGACGTGGCAAGTTGAGTAAGGGTATCATTTTGCTGCATGACAATGCCCGTCCACATGTGGCTAATCGGACCAAAGATCTCATCAAATCTTTTCAATGGGAAACTCTAGATCATCCTCCATACAGCCCTGATCTGGCACCCAGCGACTACCATTGGTTCCTGCACTTGAAGAAACATCTGGGTGGTCAGCATCTTCAAGACAATAACGAAGTCAAAACAGTTGTGATACAGTGGTTAGCACGTCAGGCAGCAGAATTTTATGAGGGTATTCAAAAACTGGTGCCACGTTATGACAAGTGCCTCAATATTCACGAAAATTATGTAGAAAAGTAGATTAAGGTACAGGCTTTCATGTAAAAATAAAATTATTGTGATATCTATGCATGTCTTTTTTTAATTACAAAATGGTACTGACTTAAAAAACATGACTCATAATAGCTTTGTGAGAAAATAAAAGTAATGTTGAAAATTTGTTACTGTGAGTGGTAGTTTGAGTTGGAGGATTTGTTTTAATTTCTTCGTGCTGCATCTTTAGAAGATATGGAACTTACACTATGTTTTTGGAGTATGCTGTTCTCTCTCTCTCTTTTCATACCACACAGTCGCTTTTCTGAAAATGGATTCAGGGGGCCCCAATTTCTGGTGAAATTTTGATACAGAATCTTTTGGTGGTTGCAGTATCTTCTCTTCTTATTAGATAAGTGATGGAGAAAGCGAACACGACATAAGCAAGAATCCTGCTAAGACATACAATGTTTGTATGCAATAAAAGGGAGTGAAATATATGCATCCACAGATTTTGCTTCATGTCACACCATAGAATCTCAAATAGCTCAATGAAGAAATAAGGTTTAAAGTAGCTATAAAACAAGAATGAACATGGGCTTAGCGAATAGAGTGGTAGTGATCCCTTGGAGTTGTCAGCTCCACAGCGAACAGGCGACAGAGGTGAAAGATATGTCTGTCTTTGTCTCACCGAACCCACCTAGCTGGTAAACTGAGCTGCGTTATTGCTTCAATGTGTTGCAATTACAATACAAACATGTCCTTATATTCTATATATAACTCATCAGAGTGTTGAGACATACTGACCTTCAGTGACCAGCGCTGCGATCATCTCTTATCTGGCCGATTAGAAGAGTGAAATATTAATAAGTTGGCATGTAGTAAGTTATGAAACACAAATACTTGGAAGCTGCTTGTGTCTGACGTGAAAGGTTAGCCAATTACTATATGCAACAGGGATGCACAATCATAAAAAATAACTTTAATGACTATAAATGCATTAAATATGTATTCAAGTAATTATTTATTGTAATATTTTTCAAAGAATAAAAATGAGATTAAACAGCCCTATCTTCTGCAATTTCCACAACAGTAAAAAGGAAGGAGAAAACCAACTAAACTTTTGTTATTAAATGATTACCGCAATTACAGGATGTGCATGGTAATATAGCTAATTTTCTTGTGCAATGAATCTGTACAATGGGGATAATTTCTAAAAAGGTGATTTACTCAACTAGCAAAGGCATAATGCCAAACATAACATCAGCAATGTTCCGTCACTGAAAGATGTCTCACTGTCATTGTCCCTATTATCAACCTCGAGTTTCTTGTGTCAGTAATCTATCCATTTTATAATAATTATCTATATCGAGATTTAACTGTATTGGAACACCACAGTGAAGCGAAAAATTATTAAATTTTAGATGAGTCGTATTTTTTACACATCTGCTTCACTTTCGTACCCATTTTGAGGACATGTTTCACAAATCATCGTTTGCATCTACGGCTCTTATGCGAGCCGTAGATGCAAACGATGATTTGTGAAACATGTCCTCAAAATAGGTACGAAAGTGAAGCAGATGTGTAAAAAATACGACTCATCTAAAATTTAATAATAATTATCTAGTTAAAAAACCGGCATTAATGTAAAGCTTTCCTTATGAAATAATTTCAGGAAGCCTATGGACTAATTTTCTGAAGTGTGATCAATCTGTACACATATAAATAGGTTATTGCCGTAACAAACAACATAAATACATCACAATGTGAAGGGATATTAAATTATGTGTACATAATTTTAGATATTATGAAATCCAATCTCTTATTAGTTCAATAATGAGGAATCTGAATGAAAATGTAAATACAAATAATGATTTTGATTCCCTCTTCTTTCTCCTTGTTACAATATTCAATCACGTTATATATGATTTCTTGTGCCTGCCAACGTATGACATGTTGCTGTCCAAAAGAAAAGATTGCATCTGAACAGAGTATACATATGCTGGACTCGCCGTGTATGTGCAATAACTTCATGTAAGCATCTCTGTGTTAGGAATTTTTCCTGATATGCCTTCTCTGTTGCTGTCCAGAAGAAAAAATTGCATCTGAACAGTATACATACACTGGACTTGCCGTGTATGTGCAATAACTTCATGTAAACATCTGTGTTAGGAATTTTTCCCGATATGCCTTCTCGCTTAGCCATGTAGTAAGGAACAGTACAAACACCAGAAAACACAATTCAAACATAATTCCTCCTGCAGTGAATTTGATTAACCCAGATTTCATCCAAATAAAATCTGGGCACGGCATCACCTTTACTTTTAAAGTTGTGCACTTTGCGTAGAAATTTTAGTTTTGGAACAACATCGCTTCTGTCAAGCGAAATTTGTGAATCATTGGTTCTGCTACACCTGAACCCAAGAGATTTCAAAATGTTATACATAGAAGATACAAAACCTGTATATTCTATTTTCTATCTCATTAAATTGGTCAGCCTTCTAGCAGTTGGTATTTACCCTTGACATATAAATCATAAATTGTTCTACGTAGAACACACTTTTGAAAATCATCCAAGTTGGTAGCTTTTTTTTTTTTTTTTTTTTACTGCTTGATGTTTTCCCTAAATATGGGAACTTCTAATTTAGTGAACTGCTTGCCTTCTGTAACACGTTTGAGCACTCACCGCAACAAGCTTGTGCCATTAATTTTCGACTCTGTGTATGTTAATAAACTACTTTAAATGAAAACTGTTTGAAAAACGAATACACATAAAAATATTTCTAGCCTGCTTATATAAAATCTCACCTGCTGTCTCGCAGTCACTACTAGGGACACTTGTATTAGGTATGCTAAGCGATTATATTTACCAATTTTGAAAAGCACATTTGCACTCTTAATGAATGCAAGATACAAAATACATCAGCATGTGTCTTTTTCTTCAGACTGTTACTGATTCTCTTCTTTCTGGTCAGGTGTCTTATCTTTCCCTATCTCTCAAACCAAATGTCCTACAAACAAGGAGTTTGGACAGTCACCCATCAGAAAAAAAAATTAGCCATAGCAAAACGAGCCAGTCCATGTAATGGATACAGCATTGCACTTACCTCACTGGCTAGTCAGCAATAGACCAACCACGTCTATGTTCATTTGTTTTGTAGTTACCTTAGTGCTAAACAACCTAAATTGCTGCCATTTTTAGACATATGGTGGTTTAGACATTGTTTAACTTTAAAGGTCACTATTACCTTAATGAGGTGTGAGCAAGAGTAGAGAGTTCATATGCTTTATTATCACTGGATGAAAAACTATTGTGTGTACAAAAGAGATGAAGATGTGACCACAAAGAGTGCTTAGAGACAGATCTAATCCCCCGGAACACTATACCAAAAGGGAATACAAAACAAGTATATATAAATGCCATTTTTTGCACAGGTTTTTTCTGAGGTTTTAAAGTGACAGTCTCTATGATGGTTTGAACTTTTTTTGTGTTGTTGAACCTTTGTTGTATAAGTGCTGAAATGATTAACTGACACTATATGGTATTTAGGTTTTCTTTGTTATAATCTTTACAAAGTTTTGTTACCAAGGTTTTGTATGGATAGTCAACATGAAAAATTCAATGCCGTGGCTGGGATTTGAACCACGAATCTCCTGGTTTCCATCCAGTTACTCTAACCCATTGAGCTACCATGGCCAACGTGCCGTCCTGACATTAAATTCTCCAGTTGACTCATATATTCCCAGTAAACCACTAAAGGTTCTCGTATCCGAGATACACCGTTTGTGGAGACTTACTATTGTAAGTACTTAAATCCCAGGCTTCACCATTAAACTCTTATTATTTAAGTTAATTGGTGGAAATTAATCATTTCTTCACACTAGCTGTACATAGGCTGTTCTGTTACTTCTGGGATCAACCATGCCTCATGGTGTCGAAATACAAAAGCTTCAAAATGTGCATTGCCATGCCAATTTATTGGTTACTTGTCATTTTAAACACTTTGGCTAAGCAATGTTTTAAACATGGATGTTACATTTTAGATATGAATTTTGAACTATGCAAAGCTAGACAATGTTTAAGTCCTTAAGGGCATTGTTTTGCAAGCACCCTTAAAACTTTGGTAAGCATACTCTCAAATACTTGGCTTATGAAAATATGCAGTTTTTATAGTTATGACTTTCTGAATTGTACAGTACAAAGTTTACTTAGTTATATTTAACCTGAGAAAGTGATGGACAAACCAGCTCATTCCTAAGAAATGTTTCACTCTTCCACTTTATTACAAATCTTAAAATGAAATAGGTAATGTCGAGGAATCGTAATGGAGGCTGTCACCCTCTCTATGATAGAATAGGAAGTACCGAATCTCTTTATGCTGCCTCCAGAGATCATTGAGTTTTGTTATTATATAGTTGTTATTCTGCGGTAATTGTAGACTTGTAAAATGAAGTGTTTTGTCTTCGTTAATTTGGTATCTTGGTGTATTAACAGAATAAACGATTTACTATCAGATAGTATACTGTGTATACTATAGGACTGAAAATAAATAATAAATAAATAAATCCTCTCATTTTAGTATATTAATCCTGCACGCAACATTTGGCACTGAAACCCAGGAATTGCAGGGGAAACATCACATGTGAAGACAGAGGATCAGAACTGGATCGAGTGATTTAAATCTCAAAACGAAGTAACATTGTAGCATGCCACAACCAACCAAGATAGGTCTAACTATAGTTACCGTTTCCCACTGATATCAGCACAGAATTTAAAACTTATATAATTGTACACAATGCCGGAGGGCACCATCTATGATGCAGAATATGAGGCTGATGTCCAGACTTGCGAAAAATACATGGATCACTTTAAAAAGACCATCCAAAAGACCAAGAATCTTATAGAGCAACGGCGAGGTTCCAAGAGTCCTAGTAACAAAGCTATACAGCTAACTCAACTCATTTTCTACCTGATGCTCATGAAATAGACTTCCGTAAATAAAATTATAACCCTTTTCAGGGAATATAGAAGAATGGTGCAGATTTTGGGAACAATTTGAGTTCTCGGTACACAAGAACATCGTTGTCATGACTATTAACAAGCATGTGTTCTTCAGAGGCTACTTAGAAGCTGAACCTGAACGCATTGTCGATCAAAAACCTGTCATGGTAGAAACTTATCAACAAGCAAAGGAGATTCTGCAATCATGGTACAGAGACAAAACTTGAATTGTTCAAAGCCACTTAGACTTCTTGGAACATCTCCAACCAGTTCGTTTACAATGCCCTGAAGTTTAAACACTACATTTACTGAGTGTCATTGTCGACTAGAAGTACTCAAAGCATGATGCATATGGTGAATGCATATGGGCGAACACTAGCACTGAAAATATTGAGTGCTTTCCCAGAGGAATTTTACACCCACTGGATAGTCCATACAAAAATACATAACATTCACAACTAATATGATTCCTCGGCAGGTCATTCAAAGGTGACTATATTTGATGTCTCTTTAACAAAACAAGCTAGAGAGAAGAGCATCTCTAAAATTAACTGCTAGCAACAAAATTAACCACAGTGCTACAAGTATGACAAAAAACAACACTACGAAAAATTTACATTTCAAAGCGCTGTTGTACATGATAAGCAGCTACAGCAGCACTTTTCATACCTGCCCAGCTGCCAGTGCTCAATTTAGCAGTAAGCATAATAAGGAAACATGAAGCAATAGTGAATATTATTGTGTGAAATGAGTGAATTTAGGAACTCATTTGCAAACTATCCATCATTACATAAATTCATTGTGTGACAATCCAATATTTTTGAGAAAAATGAAACACTTATGTAATGGACCTTTTCAACCACACAAGACAGCACTTTCTAACACGCAATCATATTCTTGTTTTTTATAACAAGAATCTTCTTTTTTGTACACGGTTAGAATTTAAAGGCCAGGATAAGAATTAATTTTTATTAGTTCCACATATTAAGCCTAAGTTTATAAATTCCTGTATGTTTTATATTTCATGTATGTTTTATATTATGTTGTACACATTTTTCAACTGTAACACTAATTCTTTTTATGGTAAAACGTGTTTTATTTCGAAATTAAATAAATAAAATATCTCACCTTTAATGTGCTAAATAAACAATGAACACAAACTTCTCATGTAAGTTCTACGTTAAGTAGTTAACTTTTAGTTAACTTAAGTTACTCAGTTATTAGACACATAAAATTAGCAAACTTTTTAGTTTTGCTTTACTGTAAATGTTCCAAAATGTAAATAACTGAACTTTTAATATAACTCACATTTTCTTCAGCTCATATTATTCAAGAAGAAGTTTAGACAATACAAAGTAGCCATGTTCGCAGCAGTTCAAGTGACAAGTTATGACAAGAACAGGCCCAACATCCAACATTTCACTATGAAATGCCTTCTCAATGCATTTAAAATTAAGTTTCTATTTAGGCTTCATGTTCCTCATTAATGAAGATAACATAAACTTGCATTCTGCATAAATTAGTAAATCCTCTGCTGTGATTTCCAAAAAGCTAAGATCCAAATTCATACAAGTTCGCTTTGAGACATTTAATCTGAATTACAGTTAACCTTATGGCACTAATATCATAGATTGTGAATCTCTGAAAAAGAAAAGAGGTTCAAGATAATTGTGCCTCAATTTGCTGCTTGTTCATTATTCTCCAGTTTCGTGTTTTATGTTTTCATTCATTCATTAAATTTATAAACTGTACAATTTGTTTAAATTAGTTAATCTACCTAAATGTTTAAGCTTTGGTATTGAAAGCTAATTCGTTAAGCTTTATACAATGACTTATTATGTACTGTAATTGATTTGAAAAGTGACTTGTGTGGAAGCTTGTCATGAGAGACCTAATTCATTACCATATTTCCAAAAGGAAATCAACAAGAGCTGAAATGGCTAATCCAACATTACTAAAAATAAATTTCTGTTTATGTTTCATCAACCTTGAGCAATCAATAATTATTTCCAGTTAGCATATAATGTGCATTAATGCATAAAATCTCTTAAAGTAAATATTAAAATACTTTAAAGCTAACTTATACCAAAGAGATCTTTGATTAAGTTGGCACTACTACTGCTATTTAGTATTTCTGATAGAAAAAAAAGTTTACTATTACCCTATAAAAAGAAAGAACTAATATGGATTACATTTAGTATTCATGTAAGAGAACTTCTCCATGCTGCAGTATATAACAAGCAGATTATAAATGCAACTTTGTGATTTCTTATATACAGTGAATAGTGCCGATAGCAATTATAAAAAGGAAAATTAAAACTAGAATAAGAAGCTTGGCTTCTCTATTAAAGCTAGTACATGCAGATGGCAATTCTTCACTTAATTGGACAGTCTCCAAAATGAAGGAAAGAACTTACTGCAACCGGAATTAATTATTGATGCACATGGTGATGCAGTTCAGTCTACCATGGATACAATGAAACAAAACAAAAAACAAAACATAAGAGCATGGCTGCATAGCAGTCAGTCACCTTAATACACTCCCTCCATGAAGCTTGTATCAAGACTCTGGATGAGAGTTCTAATGAATGCCATCTCCTTGCGGGCATTCTCAAAGATAACACGGGGGTCATCTGACGTACAACGAAGACAATTGGGTGCCATCACCATGGCTAAGTTGCTAGCATCCATTTTGGTTACCTGAACAACTTCTGTGCGAGCAAATATCTGTTGGGTATCAAGTGGTTAGTTAGTATACAAATATGTTAGTATATACAGATATGTATATCATATCATATACATTCAGGGACAAAAAAAAACCCAGACACTTACACATTATATTTTATTTTCGTTTTCTATATTCTGTTCTTCATTGTTATAAAATTAAATAATATCTATTTAAACAAGCAATTGTTTTATTAAGCACCTTAAATTACTTTACATTAAATTACAACAAAATGAAACAAATTTTACAAGGGTGTAAAACAATGACAACTTTTGCTTTATCTGTGTGGTCATTTTTACGTACTTTAAGACCAAAAACACACTTTAATTAGCAGTGTTACCTCTTCTGGTTTGAATAACTGCATTCATGTGTGCAACATGCTTTTCATCAAGTTATCAATGGGTTCTTGAGAAATATGTTCCCGTTCTTCAAGAAGGCTTACCTCAACTCTTGTAAGGTTTCTGGTCGCTGCAGTCTTATCTTAACACATCATTTCAGCATTTTCCACGTATGTTCAATAGGATTCAAGTTGGGATGCCTTGCTGGCCACGGTAAAACATGGATTCCCACTTCTCGGAGACAATTCTGATTATGAGCAATAATTAGGAATGCATTATTGTATATTAAAAGAAAATAATTGCCTATAAATGGGCCAAATGGTACAGCATAAGTAGCCAACATTCATTTATGTAACTATTTTCATTTCCATTTTCTACCAGAACTAGCTCAGGACAAGCATACATAGTTTCCTGCCAAAACTATCACTCCACCACCTCCAAATGGGAACTTTTCAGAAATGCAACAGTGTGCAAATCACTCTCTCCTTGGTCTCCAAACTCTTTCATGCCCATCAGATGAGAGCAAATTAAAATGGGACTCTTCTGTTAACAGAACACAGCTCCACTGTTCACTTCAACTTTTATGATGAAACAGTTATTTTATGTTGTCCCCAAAGAGTTTCAAACATTGTATTATGTGAGGTTATGTAGAGTGAGTCACGCACAGAGAAGCTATGTAAGTGGAAATGACGTCACAAAAGTGTGGAATAACAAACTTATTTGTGATTGGTGTGACGCGTATATCGTAAAACGTGGACCAATCAGATATAGAAGATTTTACGTTGCCATGGAGGATATTCAATATTCCTCTAGAGGGATTGAACTATTAGCGAAATGCTAATGTGTAGAAGAAGCGGAACCGGTGATTCTTCTCATAACAGTCGCCGTGAACGGATGTAAGGTTCTCTTCTTAAATGCCGTTGTGTGCAGAAGAGTATAAGTTTATTCTCGTAACAATCATCGAGTATAATTAGATAATCTTTGCATTAAATTTCATCGCTAGAAGACACACAATTTAATTATTATACACGGTAGTGAACAAACGTATAAAACTTTTGATTCTTGCACGCATCCAGATAAACGCGTCACATCAAGTGAATTTTGTGTAAGAATAGTGTTATAAATGTTGTATCATACATTTTGTTCGAACTGGTGTTAATTGAAGTAAGGAAATAAAAGTTTCTACATTATTTAATACAGAGGAAAATGATTACTCATTTTACGTAAAATTTCCTTCCGCTGTACCACCCCTGTAAAAGAAGATATCTTGCTCAACCGACTGAAGCCACGCCTAGGTAAGCTGGGACTTCAAGAACCATCAATTCCAACCCTGTTCCAAATGGTCACCTCAACGAGGGGCATAATTCACCATCCTTCTATACGATTCGACATTAATCTTGTTCCAAAATGGCGCCCAACTGTATGGCTCGAATAGGCAGAAGGAGGATTACACCACAGGAGAATAAATAGTGTAATGGACAGGTAACTTCGAATCAAGAAAGAAGAAAGAAGAAAAGTGAGTACGGAAAATCTTAATAGATAATTAATAGAAAAAGTGACAAAATTATAATTTTCATTTTTTTTATGTTATTAAGAAAGGGAAAAATATTACCTAAAATGGAAGGTAAAAAATTAACAGACAATAAGAATAAAAATGTTGGGGAAGGAGTGGAAAGACTAGTTAGTGATAAGAGAGCAGAAATACAAGAAGTCAGGGAAGTAGTGGAAGGAATGAGTAGTGATGATGCAGGAACAAGTAGAACAGAAATTATGCAGAGTAAAGGTAATGAAATGATAATAGACAGGTTAGAGAAAATGATGAGTAATTTTGATGCTAAAATGGATAGTTTTAGACAGGAAATAAGACAGGAAATAAGACAGAATTCAGATCAAAATTCAGAAAATTTAAATAGTTTTAGACAGGAAATAAAACAGAATTCAGAAAAGGCAGATCAAAATTTAAGGCAGGAAATGAGTAATTTAAATGCTAAAGTAGATCAAAGTTCAGAGAAATTAGAAGCTAGGATAGATCAAGGTTTAGGTAACCTAAGAAATGAAATTGAGAAAGGAAGAGAAGAGTGTAGAGAAGGCATAAAATCTTTAAAACAGAAAATAGAATCTCATGATGGAGAAATGTCTAAGTTAAAAGAGATGTTTCAGGAAATGAAAATAAGTCAGGAAAATGTAGTAAAAGATATAAGAAGTGAATTGGCTAAGGAGTCAGAAATCCTTAAACAACAACAAATAGAATTTGTAGAAAAACAAAAAATAGAAATAGGGGAATTAGAGAATAGAATAAGACAAGAAATAGATGTAGTCTTATTAGATAATTCACGGAAATACCATGAGGAAAATATTGAAATACAGAATAATTTTGTAAGAGAAGTAAATAGTGTCAGAAATGATGTTAAACTAATTGCTACTGAGGTGCAAACACAACAAGATGAACTAAAAGTTAAATATGATGAAGTCAGTAAGTTGAATAGTGAAATGATTACAAGAATAGATTTGGCACAGGAAAGTTTTGAGAGAGAGAAAGAAAACATTAGCAAGCTGAATCAAGTTGTGATTGCATTACAGGCAAGCAAAATTTCTGAGAACCAGAGGGTAATAAAATCTAAGAATATTACATGTATTGACTCACCTGGTAATTCAGGTAATATTGTACAAAACTTAGAGAATTATTTGGAGAGTGACGATACAGAATCTTTGTCACCTGATTGTGAAGTAAATGGTAATGGACAAATACAAAACATGCACACACATACACAGTTACACAGTCAAGGTAACACAAATTGTACAAATTATTTGTTGCATGACATAAGTCCACCTACTTTCGAAGAAGAATCGGGAGACAATCCCAAAATATTTCTAAAAGAATTAGAAGAATATTTTAAAATTAAAAAGATTCCAAATGAATTTAGGATGATGATTGTTAAAAGGTGTTTGAAGAAAAATGCTTTAGAATGGCTGAGGTTAACACTAGCATCACATGAAACGTATAGTATGTTTAGGAATGTGTTTATAAATAGGTTCTGGGGTCCAGAAAGACAGAGAAGAATTAAAGTCGAACTGGCCACTGGTAAATTCGAGTTCAAGAAGGGTGTGTCCATGACTGAATATTTCCTAAAACTTGCTAACAAAAGTAAACTTGTGAATCCAGATATGTCAGAAACCGAGATCGTGAATATGCTAATACGACATTATCCACCGCACATTAGAAACCACCTAATTGTGGCTAAGCCCGTCGACTTTACTGATATGATTGAGTTATTATCAGAATTTGAGGCTCATAACCTTAATTCTGATTCTACTCATAGTCAAGTTGATCCTGACAAGACTCATATAGAACAAAAGCAAGTAAATAGACAGGAAGTAAGACCAACATTCAGGGAAAATCACAGCCATACTAACCAAAACCAAAATAGTTTTAACCAAAATTGGGGCGGGGCACGTTCAAGAGACAACTATGAACGAAGAGAGTACAACCCCAGAAAGACATATGAATCGGTAGTGCCAGGTATAGGAAGGAGAATTCCAAATACTCCTAGGAGAAATTATAATAATGACCAACCTGTGGGAAATGTGAGGAGTAATCAGGTGAATCAACTGAGGTTTTACAGGGGAAATAACTTAAGAACGGGTTATCAAAGTAGAGGAAGAGGAACTAGCATCGAAGACTCTTCATTAAGAGATTTTGGGGGTCCTAGGTTTGAAAGGGCAGACAATAACCTAGAAAGGACACGGACTCAGGGAATAGAAAGAGAAATAAATAACGGTAGTACCAACCCAACTGCTAGTGTAACTACCGACCGCACTAATGCGGAAAACTGAGTACCAAATCATTTTGTGCCTTGGAAAGTGGTTCGGTAGAAATGACACAGGGCAAAACCAAAATTCAAAATTTACCAGAAGATAAGCTCACTCTCTCCAGAAGTAAAGATCGGGAATTAGTAAATCCACCTCAGATTAACCTTCGTATAGGCGATAGCGAATATAAAGTATTGATAGACACAGGAGCTAGTTCATCAGTAATAAGTGAGAACTTATTCAAGGAGTTACTATCCAAGTTTAGGATTGAATATTTAAACGTGTGTAATGTATACTGTAGCACAGCTATTGGGAAAAAGAAAGATAAAGTTAAATATCAAGCGTTAATTCCTGCGCGAATAGATGATTGGAATTTCAATTTTATCGTATTGGTAATACCAAACTTAGCTTGTGATATTATTATTGGCAATGATGTATTGTATGATTGGCAAAGTGTGATAGATTTCGAGAAACATGAAATGAAGGTCAAAGGAGATAATGAAGTAATAAAGATAAATTTGTTAGAAGAAATTATATTAAAAGAGGATGAGAAGGATAGTATAAATAATGATAGGTTTTTTGTAGAAAATATAATATTATACGAAGAAGATATAATTAATAATGAAGAAGATGATAGTGGTAAAGAGAATTTACTTTTAAATAATAAAGAAAATGAGACGTTTGACCTTGGAGATCATTGTTGCCAAATAAACACATTAAATACCGACACCGAGCGAAAACAAGAAGAGGAAGAAATGATATTCCAAAGAACTTTGAAAGAAAAGTTAGGGAAAACATACAATTTAAATCACGCGCAAAGAGAACAATTGAGGTTATGTATACTAAAGAACAGGAACGTTTTTAGTACGAAACCTGGATTGTGTAATAAGTACATACATACATTTAAGGTGAACAACATTGCTCCTTATACTCATAAAAGTAGATCTGTGCCTATCGCTATTAGACAACAAGCATCTGAAGTAATAAACGATATGCTAGAAAATGGAAATAAAATTTTAAAAGATTGGGTGCCAAAGTATGGGCCAATAAAGGCAATATTATCAGACAACGCAACGGTTCACCGGAGTAAATTGTTTACTTCAGAAATGAAGAACAATAATATTAAGATGTATTACTCTTCAGCATATTTTCCCCAAGGAAATCCTTGCGAGAGAGTGATGCGTGATTTAGGCTTGTATTTCAGAATTCTGTGTCATTCTAACCACCGAGGCTGGTACAAATACTGCCATATTATTGAGAAAATCATTAACAATACCCCAAACTCTACTACCAAATTTTCACCAATCGAATTAATGACTGGACTACAACCTGAACCTCTAGTAATAAAAGCACCAACAACCTTAAAAGTAGATGAAATGGAATTGAATGAAGAAGAAAAGTGTGCTGAAGCATTTCGAAGAATAAAAGAAAAAGCAGAGAAAAGATTATCAAAGATACAAAGAAAAGGAGCGAAATGGAATCCTGAAATAAATGATAAAGTTCTCGTAAAGACATTTAATATCTCCAGTTCTAAAATCAAATCCTATTGGAGAATGAATTTGTTATATAAAGGTCCATATAAAATAGTAAGAAAATTTGGGGATCATACGTACGAATTAAGAGACGATGATAATAAAATGATAGGAAAATATCACAAAACACTTTTAAAACCATTCAAAAGCCTTGACACTCACAAGAATAAATGATTTAAAAAAAAAAAAAAAATAATAATAATATGTTTATGAATTACTGAAAAATGTTTTGTTTATTATTATTGTGTTCGAATAATTTCTGATTTTATATTGTTATTTTAAATTGTATTAATTGTTCATTGTTGTAATAATGTTTAATTATTGGGGCATTCTTCAGAATATATGGAACAATATTATTGGGAGATTTAAGTTAATTTTCCATATATTCTGAAGAGGGGCATCTGAAACAGTTATTTTATGTTGTCCCCAAAGAGTTTCAAACATTGTATTATGTGAGGTTATGTAGAGTGAGTCACGCACAGAGAAGCTATGTAAGTGGAAATGACGTCACAAAAGTGTGGAATAACAAACTTATTTGTGATTGGTGTGACGCGTATATCGTAAAACGTGGACCAATCAGATATAGAAGATTTTACGTTGCCATGGAGGATATTCAATATTCCTCTAGAGGGATTGAACTATTAGCGAAATGCTAATGTGTAGAAGAAGCGGAACCGGTGATTCTTCTCATAACAGTCGCCGTGAACGGATGTAAGGTTCTCTTCTTAAATGCCGTTGTGTGCAGAAGAGTATAAGTTTATTCTCGTAACAATCATCGAGTATAATTAGATAATCTTTGCATTAAATTTCATCGCTAGAAGACACACAATTTAATTATTATACACGGTAGTGAACAAACGTATAAAACTTTTGATTCTTGCACGCATCCAGATAAACGCGTCACATCAAGTGAATTTTGTGTAAGAATAGTGTTATAAATGTTGTATCATACATTTTGTTCGAACTGGTGTTAATTGAAGTAAGGAAATAAAAGTTTCTACATTATTTAATACAGAGGAAAATGATTACTCATTTTACGTAAAATTTCCTTCCGCTGTACCACCCCTGTAAAAGAAGATATCTTGCTCAACCGACTGAAGCCACGCCTAGGTAAGCTGGGACTTCAAGAACCATCAATTCCAACCCTGTTCCAAATGGTCACCTCAACGAGGGGCATAATTCACCATCCTTCTATACGATTCGACATTAATCTTGTTCCAATGATCATTTGCAAAATGCAACTGTTCAACTCAGAGCATCATGAGCAACCTGGGACCAGTTGCAGCTCTACTGGACACTTGCTTTCAACCTTCTGTTTTGGCCAAAACTGGGTATCCATGCATGTTTGCTCAGCTATGGTTGTAGCTGGCAGATTATATTTCTGAAGAACTGTGAACATCATGTATCCATCTTAATTTTGATTTGTAGTTCTCGGATGATCTGAACCTGGTCTTCTGGTGTATTTCTCTCTCTCTAAATCATTTTATGATATCATGGATTGTGCTTCTAGACATATTCATCACATTAAATATTACATATTAACAGTGAAGTTTTCTTCATGCTGAAGTTTTGTTGAGTCACACTTGTTTACACTCACCTTCACTTATTATTTTTAAAAATGCTGGAACGTTTTCCAGGACATTCACCCTCTTTCTCAGCAGTTTAGTGACTCTAGTCACTAGTGACAGTGAGTCACTAAACTGCTGAGAAAGAGGGCGAATGTCCTGGAAAACGTTCAGCGTTTTTAAAAATAATAAGTGAAGGTGAGTGTAAATAAGTGTGACTCAACAAAACTTCAACATATTCATCACATTTGCAATGTAACATACAATGCATCCATCATCATTTACGGCTATGGCTTGTGCAACATCTTCAAGTCCCATCTTTTTAAGATGAAATATGGCAACTCCACTTACACTCATGTCATGTAAAAATAAGTAATGATAATGAAGCACAGAATTATTAAGACAAATTTGTTATACCTGCAACTTTCTACACATAATTGCAATAATTACACATATCGACTACAATGGCTTATTTATAAAATAAAAACATTCAACATAGCCTACACATCTCCATAACAAATGCCTACCATAATATTTTATAACATGCTAATGTACTGGAACATACAAGCAAATATAAGAGAGTCTAGTCTTTTTTGTCCCTGAGTTTGTATTGGGAATTAAGTAACAAATACACTGTATTTACAAAACTGGATTAGTTAATTCTTCCAGATTTTGAGAAAATACTGAAAGAAGTTATGATGCAAACAACTTGGTATATTAAGATTTAACTGTATTGGAACACCACAGTGAAGCGAAATAATTATTAATTTATAGATGAGTCATATTTATTACACATCTGCTTCACTTTCGTACCTATTTTGAGGACATGTTTCGCAAATCATCGTTTGCATCTTCGGCTCTTATGCGACTAAAGCTTGATCCAGTGGTGTGGGTAATTCTGGAGTTGCTGCTGCCATCTGTTGATTTAATGATGAACTTAAATGTGGGATTCTCTTCTGGCGGGATTTCAAAGTTCATTAGTTGGTTTTTATGTTTTTCTATGTATATTCTCTCCCATATGATGAGTTCATTATGTTTTTGTACGTATTTTAGTAATTCGGTGCTATCTTCAATTTCATGATTTTCAGACCAGAAATGAGCTGCTATTGCGGACTTAATATTTTTGTATCTTAAGAGCCTGAAGTGTTCTTTCTTTCTAGTGCCTATGTTTCTTTTTGTCCTCCCTATGTAAATTTTTTCACAGTCTTTACACTTAATCTTGTAAATGCCTGACTTTTCCTCTGGTTTTATCTTATCAATATTATTACTGTTAAGTAGGTTTTTAATGTTGTAATTGTTTTTTGGTGCCAATGTTATATTGTATTTCTTGAATATTTTTTGGAACTTTTTTGTGGCCCAGGGGTGGTAAGTAAATTTAGCAAATCTAATTTCTTGTTTTATTGGTGTGAGAGCTGTGATCTGTTTTAATCTCTTTTGAAGTTTGAATGATTTTAGTTTTTTATCTACAAGGTTTTTTCCATATCCATTTTTAATTGCAGTTTTTAAGATTTAATGGTATTCTTTTTGATATTCTTGCTGGCTGAGGGGTAGATTTACTAATCAGTGTGTGAGACTGTTGATGGTGGCATGTTTGTGTGGAATTGGGTTGAAACTATTTGCTTTGATGTAATTATCTGTGTGTGTTGCTTTTCTATGGATACCAAATGCTAGTTTTTCATTGCTTTTTGTGATTTTAAGGTCCAAAAAAGCTAGAGTACAGTCCTCTTCAGTTTCCACTGTGAATTGTATACTGGGTTCTTGCAGGTTGAGTAGTTTCAAAGCATCATCTATTTGTTTGTAGGGCACTATTGCAAATTACTAGGAAACACAGCATGGAACCATTTAGAGACTAAATCATTTGAACATATAAATTATAAAGTCACAAAAAGTTCCAAAAAATATTCAAGAAATACAATATAACATTGGCACCCAAAAACAATTACAACATTAAAAACCTACTTCACAGTAATAATACTGATAAGATAAAACCAGAGGAAAAGTCAGGCATTTACAAGATTAAGTGTAAAGACTGTGAAAAAATTTACATAGGGAGAACAAAAAGAAACATAGGCACTAGAAAGAACACTTCAGGCACTTAAGATACAAAAATATTGATAAGTCCGCAATAGCAGCTCATTTCTGGTCTGAAAATCATGAAATTGAAGATAGCACCAAATTACTAAAATACGTAGAAAAACGTAGTGAACTCATCATATGGGAGAGAATATACATAGAAAAACATAAAAACCAACTAATGAAATTTGAAATCCCGCCAGAAGAGAATCCCACATTTAAGTTTATCATTAAATCAACAGATGGCAGCAGCAACTCCAGAATTACCCACACCACTGGATCAAGCTTTAGTCGCATAAGAGCCGAAGATGCAAACGATGATTTGCGAAACATGTCCTCAAAATAGGTACGAAAGTGAAGCAGATGTGTAATAAATACGACTCATCTATAAATTAATAATTGGTATATTAATTTTACAATTCTGGCACACGATTTAACAGGCTTCTGTCCTTAAAGCTTCATGGGTGCTCAGCTGTGTCAAATTTACTACTGAGGAAGGCTATATCCATGGGGACAGTTCGCCAACTTTTTCATTTAGTTCCTGAGAAGGACATGAAGCTTCCAATGGCCGAAAGCTTGACATCAGTAAATTTGACATGATTGAAAACCCATGAAGCTTTAATTAATAATGCCTACCATAAAAGTTTTAAGCCTTACATTAGGAGTCTATCCTATTTTGTTCTTCAGCAACAGTTTGAAATATGCTCTCTGAACATCATTAAATGACACTATTACTTCATTTTTATAAAAGGTGGACTTGTTTAGTTTTTGATTGACCACTCAAATGTTGAGAAGAAAGAAACCATTTTGATTGTGAGGTTAACATCTTAACTGAAATATACATAAGACCAAGATATGCAGTTCCATAAGGCATTGATGTTGGTACAAAAGTCAATTTCTCACATATCAATAGCATAAAGGATTCTGTCAAGAAGGTATTCTGTTTAAGGTAAAAATGTAATTTGGTTATAATTATTTAAATTTCATCAACAAGGCTGTAATGTTTATTGTATTTACTAAAAGCTGAAAAAAGGGCATTGTTTTAGGTTATGTATTTTCAAAATATGCTATTGCAATGGTATAAATTATGTAATTTCAAAAGCAGATAAATTAATAAAATGAAATAAAATTACTTCTATGACATGAGAGGAGTGTCCTGTAAAACCTATTCCATTACTTTTATAAAACTCCTTATTTTCATAGTATAAACATGCATTAATCGTATATAAATGCATTTAAAGCTTAAAATGGCAACCTACCTGTAAAAAACGTATGAGGTAGCACAGGACCAGCCTGTTTAGTTCTGGAAGCCTCTGAACCAAAGCCACTGACATTTCTGGATCAGCATGGTGATTCACACACTCAGCATACATGGAATCAGGTATAAGGGGTTCATATAGTTCCCTATACCACAATTTGAGCAAGGATGCTGGTGCATGAGCATCAGTAATATCGTTTGGTAACTCCCAATGGTCTATGCGATTCTTCAGCGAGTTCACCTCATCTACATCCGCAGACACCCTGCAATAGCATTATATACATTAAACTAGTAACAGTGAAATAAAACGAGAAAATTTAATTCTGTCTTTATTAATAATGCACTTTCATAATATATTTTTTTAAAAAATACTTTTCTGCTAGAAATTACAGTAATATTACACAAGAGATTTAACTAGTGTGGTTTGGTTCTGTCCTTGTCTTCGAAGCTATCTACCTGCTCAGTCTAAACTCTTGGAAAGCACACTCCCCTGTCACAACCCTTTATTATCTGTTAAATGGATACATGCACTTTGCAAATTCCTATGAAATAACATCTGCATCAAAGGTGCTTAATGCCTTGTAAAGCAAGGAAATGCAAGAACCGAGCAATTACAATTTAATTGTTTTGTGCTTGTTTATTTTTCTGTATAGCTAAGCAAAAATGTTTGAATACAAGAACTTAGCTTTAATTTTGTTTTTCATTTATAGTTGTTTTAGTGACAGTTCAAGGTAGTGTTCGTAAACATGGGAAAGTTATAAAATCAGATGACAGACAAGTGATATAAGCCACTAGGGTTTCTCATATACAATTAGATATGAACTTAACTTTAATTTATCATAACAACACTGTTTTCAACACTTCCAAGAAAGGAATAGATATGAACTGTTTCTGGCGACTTTCTTACTTTGTAAGTACTGAAGTCCCAGGTTTCATAGCTGCCTCTATTAGGTTAATTGATGGAAATTAATCATTGTTCCACTCAAGCCGTGTATAGGCTAAGATTTGGATAGGTAGCAGAGTCTAGTACTTAAGTATTTATGGCATAGTAAGTCGCCACAAAAGGTGCGCATCTCAATGTATATGAGAACCTCTAGTGGTTTACTGGAAAAATGAGTGAGTTGGAGTCATGCCGGCACGATGGTCATGGTAGCTCAAGGGTTAAGAGGAACCGAACGGAGACCGGAAGATTGACGGCTCAAATCCCAGCTATGGCATTGAATTTTTCAGTCTGTCTCTGCCTATCCATACCCTAGTCAAGCACAATGAATTTCCAATGCTGTAAAATGATATACAGAGTGATAACTGGATTGTGTTACATTTGTAGGTTCACATTGCAGTGCAAATGTAGAATACCTGTCACAAATTTTAATAGAAGACTAACTTCTTGTTATTGCAGTTGAAGATGACTTCAAATAAAGGGCTGAGACAAATGAGTGATTGACCATTGAAATGGGCTATTTATTTGTTTCTATGTATTTTTAGAAATTCAATAAGGCTACTTGTAATAAGAAAACAAAATTCTGAACTAGATGGTTTGCAAAACTGCAAGCATCAGGCATTCTTTTTCTTCTATTTTTACTGTTTTATGAATCAGTAATTCAAGAAGTGCTGGGAAACACTTTTAATTTCACAGCTTTCTATAGTCACAACATATAAATTAATTGCATCATAAATTCATTTTTAAATCAACTTATTACAATGTACTTTAAAACATTCACTGGGTCTTTTGTTTTTCCTGAGTTTTTTGCATTTAGAGATACAATGTTGCCAATCTTTTATAAAATATCATCTGCAGCAGATGCATCATTCTTTTAGCCTATTAATCATTATCTGTGACATTATGGATTGCCATTTATTACTTGTCTTTCTTTTCTCTGGCTCATATATTAAGGAACATTAGAGACTAAAATTTAATTCCTTGTCCTACAGATGAACTTCTTTTAACTAATTGCATTAACCCTTTCACCAATATGGAAATGTGTAGTGTTTAACGCCCGCTTTTACTACATACGGCACTGCAAGCGGTGACACTGATGATATATGAAATGATGATGGAGCAACGGTGGAATGAGATGACGGGGGAAACCGGAGGTCCCGGAGAAAACCCGCCCCAGCGCCGTGTTGTCCACCACAAATCTCACTTTGCAGTCGCCTGGGATCGAACCCGGGCCGCCTTGGCGAGAGTCAAGCGGTCTAACCACTGAGCCACGGCGCAGCCTGCCCTATATGGACATGTATATAGATGTCCTGTGCATACATGCATCTAATGCTTATTTAACACCAATTATTTTAATCTTTCTCTTTTACAAAAAATTTAAATAAATTCTATAAAAGATAAAAGCTTAACATTAAAGGTTTCTTTTTGAATGGTACATCTCAAAACATGGATAAACACACATGAACACATTCACAGCAAATTATACTGGTTCCCTTGCGAACTCCTTTTTGGTGGTACACAAAACTTTTTCGAAACAGGAGCGACTGTTTTTGCTGTGGGTGGTGTCCTAAGAACGTGTTTTCTTTCAAGTATAAGGGGTGCTGGGATTGTGTATTTCTTAACTCTAGTAAGAGAAAGCCTCTGAATGTTATAGTGCTCAATTAGGCTGTATGTTATTGACATGCATAAATCTAGGTTGATCATTGTCTTGCACAAGTTCAGAGCTCTCCAAATTATTAAATCACTGTATATGACTATATACAGCTGGTGTAAAAATACTTTTTAATATAATTTAACTATTTTTTAAAGAGGGATATGCTTGTAGTGGCTGACCTAGTAGATCCATGCCACCCATATTTGACCCTTATTTTCCCAAAACTGGAGTAGCTAGCAGGCCATCTGTAGATCAGTACATGTCAAATGTGAGTTTATGAATAACTTGCACACTGTCCATTTCTGAATTCTCTTCTTAGGCTCAAAATTGCCCTTAGAGAGGTCAGGTCTTCCTTCACCCTAACAATGAAAGAAACAAAGTCAGCAGTAAAACAAACCTAAAATGTTGGTTGGTTGGCTGTCAGAAGTTAGCTGCACACCAGAGCCTATGCTCATGAAAACATGTCTATTTGTGTTCCAATTATTTTACCACCCCACAATGTTGACTCTTCGCTAACACTGAAGGAAGCGGGTCATTAGCTTTCTCACTGCTACCTATAGCCTCAACCTCCCCAAAAATCTAAAAATCATCAATATCTAAATCACTGTCAAACAGCCCTCCAGATTTTCTGAAGTGATATCAGAAGCCCATACACTTCCTATGCAAGCTAATTTATTTGCTATATTAATAGGGTAAGCCATGGTTAGCACTGGCTTAAACAATTTCAAATGTGCTATTCAATTAACTCCCAATAGCTAAAAGAAATCATTCTTAATCCTGAGAGAGATTAATTAACTAAATGAGTGAAAACTACAGCTACATAAGGCTACCATAAACATTGGTTGTGAAATTCAGTAAGAGATGCATACAGAAGCTGACAGAGAGGTTTCTTAACAGAATATGTGTAACACAACATATACAATGATAAAAATCATACTATTTAGTATGGTAAAAAAAAACAAAAAAACAACAACAACATAAAATGACTAAAAAATTAGATGCATTCGACAAAAGAATGGCATTTGCTACACTGAAGCAAAGTACTGAAATTTCAACCATTTGTGAATATAGTTTCTTCTTTAATGATACAATAGTTACATACTATCTTTAATGGGCTATAAACCAGTTTTTATTTCATTAAAATAACTTAATAAATATAGAAGATACAAATGTGTATTTATGAGCATTTTTATGGCATTTAACAATTTAAATGCTGTTGATTGTATATCCGTTCTCAGCCCGTGCAGGGTTTAAATGACCATCACTGAGACGATTAAGGAAAACTAAAATGTTGGTATAAAGCAGATGCATCAAATAAATGGAATTTTACCAAGCCTTTGCTTTTGCTATGCTAAGATATTAATGACTGGTAAACAATAATTCTCTTCTACTTCTTTACACTTCAAAAAACTATAGTAGGCAAAAACTGCACGGGTAGGTTTATAGTTTCATATCTTCCACACTTGAAATGCTGTTCATCCATGGTTTTAGGTTTTATGATTTGACCTGGTGGAATTTTGTAGGTTTTCTTAGCAAGTTGCTTTGAATAGAAGCTATATTATCAGTTTAAGCAACATCTAGATTATTATTATTTGAAGCAAAAGATTAGAAACAGTGATGTATTTAACATTTGAAAGTAATGAGTCGGTAATTCAAAAACAAACATCACTTAAATTAACCTTACTTGACGATGGGGACGAGACGTTCTCTGAAATTTGTCCAAGTAAGGATAATTTAAGTGATGTTTGTTTTTGAATTACCGACTCATTACTTTCAAATTTCAAACATATAGATTGCTCTCCTTCCTTGAATAAAGGCTATCCTACAGAATAGGATATTAAGATATATATTTCTATAATTCCTTTCTTGGAAGTGTTGTAAACAGTGTTGTAATAAATTAAATTTAAAGGGAGTAGATTAACCCTTTCACCGATATGGACGTCATATGACGTCCAAGTTAAAATGCCCCAAACCGATATGGATGTGTATAGACGTCCTGCGCATACATGCATTTAATGCTCATTTAACGCCAATTATTTTAATCTTGCTATTTTACAATAAATTTAAATTAGTTCTATAAGGAATGTAAATGTGCCCTTAAAGGTTTCTTTTTGAATTGTAACCTCCAAAACTAGATAAACACCCAAGGGCACATCTGCAGATTCACACCAAATAATATTGGTTTCCTTGCGAACTTCTTTTTCGCAACACACTACACATTTTCGAAATGGTTGCGACTTTTTTGGTTGTGGGTGGTATCCTTTTAGGAAAGTGTTTTCTCTCAAGTATGAGGGATGATGTCGTGGTGAATTTCCTACCCCCTAGTATAAAGAGGCCTCTGAGTATTATAATACTCAATTAGGTTACGAGCTCTTTATACGCGCAAGTACAGGTAGATGAATGTCTTGCATGAATTTACAGTTCTGAAAATTACTAAACAACTGTGCATAGTTACATCCAGTGGTATAAAAATACTTTTTTTTTTTTTACCATTTAACTGTTTTCCGTAAAGAGGGATAGCTAGTAATAGCTGATCCGCATCACCCATATTTGACCCGCCATTTCCACAAACAATGGAGTAGCTAACATGCCATCTGTAGACCAGCACACGTCACTGCTACGTAAGTACTAAAGATTTCCTTCATAATCGTACAACAAATCTTCCAGATTTTCTACAGTAATATCAGAAGCCACATCATACCCAAGCTAATTTATTTGCTACATTACGGGGATAAGCCATGGTTAACATTGAAATTTAACAATTTCAAATGTGCCGTTCATTTAGCTCTTGATATCTATAAGAAATCACTCTGAACACAAAGAGATTATAAACAACTAAAAGACAGAGTGAAAACAGCTGCATAAGGCTACTAGAAACCTTGGTTGAGAAACACTGTAATAACAGATGCTGACAGAGTTTTCTTTCCAGTGTGTGAGTGTGTAACGCAATATATTCTCGTATGATTATCGCTTGGTATAGCATAAATAAACTAAACTTGAACCGGAGAAGTTGCTTGCATAGCTATACATACATTGGCTCGTATACACACAAAACAAAATGATTCAAATATTAGGCGCGTTCGGCACAAAGAATGGCTTTTGCTACAGTGAAACAAAGTAGTGAAATTTCAACAATTTATTAATGTAGTCTCTACTTTATTGTTACTGTAGATTTATACTGCCTTTAATGAGTTTTAAACCAGTTTTTGTTTTGTTTAAATAACTTAATAAATACGGAAGATACGGAATTGTATTTGTGATGCATTTTTACAGCATTTAACAATTTAAATGTCCTGTTCTGTTTATTGGGTATCCGTTTCCGGCCCCTGAAGGGTTTAAATAGCCATCGGCGAAGCGGTTAATGACACTAAACAACACTTACTTTTAAATTTTCCCGGAACATGTTTCAAAGACTTTGCCTCCATCGTCAACCAGATATCGACTGGTTCTCAGTGGTGTAGCTGGCAATATTTTGTCATAGGTCTTCTCTGGTGGCCGTGAACAAATCTTTCTGGGGGATGTTGAAATTGAATACTAAATATTTTGTTATAGGTCTCCTCTGGTGGCAGTTCGAGGAACTTGCTGAACAAATCTTTCTGGGGGATGTCGAAATTGAAGAAAACTCAGCAGTTGCCACGCATTTTTGGGAAAAAAAACCACAACATAAATCCAGAACCAAAACTACTAAAACATACAGCAGGAAAACAAGAACTGTCCACATGGGAACAAATCTTCATTTCAAAAAATAGGAACAAAGTATTCAATTTGGATATCCCCCAGAAAGATTTGTTCAGCAAGTTCCTTGAACCGTCACCAGAGGAGACCTATGACAAAATATTGTCAGCTACACCACAGAGAACCAGTCGATATCCAGTTGACGATGGAGGCAAAGTCTCCGAAACATGTTACAGGGAAAATTTTAAAGTGTTGTTTAGTGTCATTAGTTGACTCCCTTTAAATTTAATATATATTTCTGATTATTGCATAGTGGCATCTAGTCATTCACTAAATATGCAATGATTGTCTACTAATTCATTATACTGCAACTGTGTGATGATAACACATTGCATCATTACCCTATCCAGGGAAGCTTTCAGCTTTTGTTTTCTTTATTTAGGCCAGAAATCTTGCTAACTGAGGTGAACAGAAAATAGATTGTGTACCAAGTTTTATCATTACCTGAAAATACCTTCAGTTTGAGCACCTTGGAGGCGAAGAACTTCTTCTGAGAGTGTGCACTGAACCCAGGGGAGTTTCCTATGGGGAAACCTTTCTTTTTGTAAAGCCATCACTTCCTGAAGAGTGTTACCAAACATGCTTGGTCGGAAGATCTGAAGCTGTAGTTATAAATAAAATAAATTAGAATGTATTTTTTAAAAAGTCTAAAAGCAGACATTTCATTACAAAAATACAACATTAAGATATAAAGAGTTGTTGTATAATATAGTACTCCTCTCATAGCTCCTCTCCCCTTCACTCTTCCCTTGCCATCTAGCACAATTTCAGAACCCCAATTTGCACTTGAAGATGCACTTGTGCCATGGCTGTTATTGCTGAATCAAATTGAGTCAGACAAGTATTTGCTGCTACAGTAAACGTGGTGTATCATTTATCTTGGAAGAATGTGTGTTTATTTGCAAAGTTTACAATAAATATGAATCTGCTTGCTATGTGCATAGACAGTCTGTTGAAAAATATTCATACTTTGTACTACCTGCAAGGAAAAGTATACATGTGATGCAACTAAATCTGAAGCTTTGGGTTTAGTGTTAGACAAGAAACATTCAAGGAGACTAGATTTAACTAAAAGTAGACCTCATGAAATCAGTCAGAGCAATTGTCTAAAAAATTACTAAAAAAATTAGCGCCAAGCAGGTGTATCTCTCTTAGATATGTCCATTAAAACTGAAGCACTAAATGATTCTTTAAGTGAATGAATTATTGAAAATGCCTTCTGTTCCACAGTTTTATTCTTCTCTGATGAATCTTGGTTTTACCTAAATGGATGCATGGACACTTACAAACAATTTAGTTAATTACTGAGCTGTGAGAAATTAACACACTACAAAGAGAAATGTGATTATACTTAAAAAAACATTGTAGGAAGAACAGAACTCTCAGTTTGGGAAAACATTCACATTAGGAAAAACAGAAAATACGTTTTCAATCTTGAAATTCCACCTAGCGACATCCTTATAAGAGGTTCAAACAACTACAAGGAATGATACAGGCAGTCAACCAGAAACTGAGGACTGGAGCAAATAGCTCTTGAAACATCTTTCCTTATAAAATAAAGATTTAGTGTCAAAATGACTCAATAATTAAACTATTAGTGTATTTCAGTGTCATGAAGTCTAACAACACAATTTTAATTATAAAAGGTTGAACTTACAACAGTTGATATTGTGCTTCAGCAAAATCTGTGTTATTGTATGAAATGCCTCACTATGACCTGAAAACTGGAGTGCAATGTGCAATAGGATTAGGATTAATACTGTCACCCGAGCGTCGGAACACCCTATAGACTGGGCGAGCAGCAGACGGGTCGGTGTTCGCCCCGCCCCCTCGTTTGTCTTATAGCGTTAAGAAGGGATGGCTGGGACAGAAAACATCACGGCGCCGTCTGTTTCTGTTCCACCTGTGTTCTCGAAATTACGGGATATTTCCTCTAATCTGGAACCTTCCGATCGACCCGCTGGCCCTATATAAGCAGCACGTCGAGTTGGTGAGTCAGTCAGTTCTTGGTGAGCAGCGTAAGAGTGCAGTGCTAGTGTACGACGAGAAGACTGTGTGAGAGCATCGGAAGATTGTACGTAATTACGAGTGCAAGTGAAATTGTAACGGACGAACTGGTGAATCGTAATTGTGTGCATTACGTAATTCTGTGTAATTGGCAAGAGTTTAACTGTAAGTCGGTGGAAATAAAGAACATTTTTGAGTGGTGTAATTGGACTTTTCATTTCACGAACCCACAAAGTCACAATTGGTGTCAGGAGTGCGATATAACACAATGGAGGCAGCATTAGAAAAGATTTTAGCGGAACTGAAAGAAATGAAGACGGCAAATGAAAACCTCGCTGCAAAAATAGAAGCGGCAAACGACATCACCGCAGAGTTGAAACAAATGAAGACGGCCAACGAAAACATCACCGAGAAGATGGAAGAAATAAAGAGAGAATTGACCACAGAAATGAGGGCAGCGAACGACAGTCTGGCCACGGAAATGAAGGAGGCGAACAAGGTCCTCGCCGCCAAGTTTGAGGAACGGTTGGCCGGCATGAGGGATGACGTCACGAATCTGGGCAAGCGGATGGGTCAAGTAGACGACAGCCTTAATGATTTAGAGGAAAAGGCCGACAACATCGCAAAACCCCTCACCCGCCTGACGGAGGAACACCGGCCTTATGTGTGGACAGAGGACGCCGAAAACGCTTTCCAGCACCTGAAGGAAACCCTGTGCAGTGCTCCAATTTTGGGTCTCCCAGAACCAGGTGGTGCCTTCATGGTGGACACCGACGCTAGCGACCATTGCATTGGAGGTGTCCTATCACAGATCCAGGACGGCCATGAGCGGGTGATAGCCTATTACAGCAAGATGCTATCCAAGGCAGAGAAGAACTACTGCATCACCCGACGGGAGTTACTGGTGGTAGTAAAGACATTGGAGCACTTCCACAAGTACCTGTACGGTCAGCCATTCCACCTGAGGACTGACCATTCCGCCCTAACCTGGCAATTGAGCTTTAAGAACCTGGAAGGCCAGACAGCACGTTGGGTCCAGAGGCTGCAGGAGTTCGACTTCACCTCGGAACATCGTAGAGGGAAGAGCCACGGTAACGCAGACGCCATGTCCCGAAGACCCTGTCCAGTAGAGTGCGGCCAGTGCACAAGAGTGGAAGAGAAGGAGCATGCCGCAGCATTCCGAGTAGTTGTGGCAGTGCCTGCTGAAGGCTGGGATAGCGCAGGCCTGAGGAGGGAGCAGCTGGCGGACGCAGACTTGGGGCCACTCTTGAGGGAAGTGGAGGCAGGGACGAGACCAACCTGGGAGGACATCGCACCGAGGAGCGCCACCTACAGGTCGTACTGGGCCCAATGGGACTCGCTGAAGACCAGAGAGGGCGTGCTGTTCCGGGTATGGGAGTCACCCGATGGGAAGGCGCAGAGAGAACAGTTGGTACTTCCCCGGAGTAAGGTCCCGGAAGTCTTGGAGGAAGTGCATGCCGGTACTTCAGGAGGAAACCTGGGGGCGAACCGAATGATTCACAAACTACGGCAGCGCTACTTCTGGCTGAGACTCCGAGCAGATGCTGGTGGTACACCTGGACCGCCTGGCACGCTACGATGGTGCTGTTCGGGACGACCAGCTTTGAGGAGGGAGCAGTGTCACCCGAGCATCGGAACACCCTATGGACTGGGCAAGCAGCAGACGGGTCGGTGTTCGCCCCGCCCCCTCGTTTGTCTTATAGCGTTAAGAAGGGATGGCTGGGACAGAAAACATCACGGCGCCATCTGTTTCTATTCCACCTGTGTTCTCGAAATTACGGGATATTTCCTCTAATCTGGAACCTTCCGATCGACCCGCTGGCCCTATATAAGCAGCACGTCGAGTTGGTGAGTCAGTCAGTTCTTGGTGAGCAGCGTAAGAGTGCAGTGCTAGTGTACGACGAGAAGACTGTGTGAGAGCATCGGAAGATTGTACGTAATTACGAGTGCAAGTGAAATTGTAACGGACGAACTGGTGAATCGTAATTGTGTGCATTACGTAATTCTGTGTAATTGGCAAGAGTTTAACTGTAAGTCGGTGGAAATAAAGAACATTTTTGAGTGGTGTAATTGGACTTTTCATTTCACGAACCCACAAAGTCACAATACAGAAGGGATTCAGCACCAAAACCTGTGGTTTATTGCACTTAAGCCCCAAGTAAGGCATCCTCGGGAGGAAGGATGAGGTGAGAGGAGATAGAGAGCAGTCTACCCAAGGCGCCGAGCCTTGACACTTCTACCCTGAAAGAGACCATCAGATGAGAGATGAAGTGAAATGATAATGGAGATGAAATGCAGGGATAGGAAATTTGGAGGATGTAATTATACCACCGAGCATTCACCTGGCGATCTGGGAAAACCTCTGAAAAATCCCATGGGTCAGTTAGGTTGGTCATGGGAATTGAACCTGGGCCTCTCGAATGCAAGCCACAGACGAAACTGCCTGAGCCATCCTGCTCGGTGATGTGCAATATGTGCTACAAGAATAATACAATTCATTTTCTTTAATGTAGTAAATGATGCAGACCAATATCAAGACTAATTCTAGGACCATTATATGATCACTTAAGAAAAATCTTATGGTTGGTTCCAACAAGATTCTGCAAGGAAGTTTTCATGACAGAATTATAAATGCTGATTTGTGGTCCCCTTGTTCCTCTGACCTAACTGTTATTTTTATTTACTAGGTTTTTTGAAAGACAAGTACATCATTTTAACTTTTGTATCTTTGTAATAACATAAGCGAGAAATCACAAGAATTTCTGCTGCTGAATTCAGGTGAGTCAGCACAAGCATTTTTACAAGCTATGCTGCTGTTTGAGGAAGGTGGTCAACATTTCCAGCATAAAATATAAGCTAAGGATGTTATTGCACCTTTGTCAGCACCATTTTCTGGTAACTCCCAGTTCTCTTGTGTAGTGAGAGAACCCTTGAAAGGGTTACCATATATTATGATGATCCTGTATAAAGCACCAATAAGAAGCAATGTTATTCAAGAAAGAACATAGTCATGAATGAGAGAAGCAGAGTAATATGTGAATGTTGAAGCATTTATAGGAATCTGGAGAAATTTAACCCATTAATCTAACTGCATCAAGTTCTTCCTGGCAAGTGTCACAGCACAAGAAATAAAACTAGTAACATGTCACTCTTATGCTCCACAGAAAAACTTTTACCTTAAAATTTTTGTATATCATTGCATCCATAGTCAGTTTTCTGATTCCTTGGTCAATGTCGGATATCTTATAGAAGCTAGGAGCTTATCTTTCAAAATTTAACAAACTTCAAGTTTCAGTTCTCAACCAATAACAACATCCAGCACAGAACACTCAGAAAACTGGCAATGTCCTTGAAGGTCCTAAACATGTTTTAAGCTAAAACTTGTTCTATGGCGTATAAAAATTCATGCAACACAAGTTTAATTGAAAAAAACTATTTGTAGTCGGTTTATTGACACTTCGTTACTTACATTTTTATACTATTGAGGGACTAGTTTCAGAAGCCATAGCCTACATTTTCAAGCTCTTTCCAACTAACGTCTGTTGTCATCTGCTCTCTTCTTTCTGGCAGTGGAACTATGAACTTCTTTGTCAAATTATCTACTGGTGGGATTTCAAAGTTCTTTACTCGGTCCTTATTTTCCCATTCCAATGTGTAAGGACTATGATACAATGAAGCACAAAATTAATATAATTTTGAGTCGAGCTAGTACTCTATGCTCCACTTATTGCTAGTATTTACCTAGAACGCGTTTCATTAGGATCTTCCTAACATCAGCTGTTGTCGACTAATAGATGTTGGTTTGGTGAACTCCTTGGAGGTGATAGGTGCATCTCTGTCGGTATCTTGATGAACTTGAAGTTTGGGTTTTCTTCAAAGGTAGTGTCGAAATTAAACAATTTTGTTTCATATTTCTTTATGAAGATTTTTTCCCATGTGGTTAATGCAGCTGGACCTTGGACACCTTTTAGTAAGTGAATTTCTTGTTCTAAATCATGATTCTCCTTCCAAAAATGGTACGCTACTGCCAATTTATCCATTTCTTTGTTCCTGATGTTTCTAAATTGCTCTTTAAGCCTAATGTTCAAGTTTCTTTTAGTTTTTCCAATGTAAAAGTTGTCACAGCCTTTGCAGTTTATCCGGTACATACCTGATTTTTGTTTGTGGGTATCTCCTTTGTACTATGCAATTTCAAAAAGTGCTATACACTAAATTTGTTCTCTGGGGCCAAAGTAATATTATAATACTTTGAAAAAAAATCCAAACTTCAAGTTCATCAAGATACCGACAGAGACGTACCTATCACCTCCAAGGAGTTCACCAAACCAACATTAGTCAACAACAGCTGATGTTAGGAAGATCCTAACAAAACACGTTCTAGGTAAATACTAATAATAAGTGGAGCATTGAGTACTAACTCGACTCAAAATTATACTAATGTTCTCCCATGTCAATTTATTTTGGTTTTGTAGTAATTTTGCATTTGGATCAATGTCATGGTTTTCATTCCAAAAATGAAATGCTACTGCTGATTTATCTTCTTGCTTCATTTTGATGTTTCTAAAGTGCTCTTCGACTTTGGTTTTTAGGGTTCTTTTAGTTTGACCTATATAACATTTTTCACAGTTCTTACAACTTATTTGGTATACTCTGGATCTGTTAATTGGTGGTATTTCATCTTCTGTTTTTGAATTTAGCAATTTTAAAACTGAGTATCTGTTAGTTGGTGCCAAGATGATATTTTGTTCTTTAAAGATATTTTTGAATTTATTAAATGTTTTTGGGTGGTATGTGAATGCACCGAATATGCTGTTGCTTTCTTTATCTTTGGTGAATATGGTTGCTTCCTTAATGGTTTTCTTTAGTTTAGCTTTTTTAATTTTCTTAAACACCAGACTTTTGTTATAACCATTTTCTTCTGCTATGTGAAGTATCGCTTTTTATTCTTTGAAGTATTTTGCTTTATTCATAGGTATGTTGACTAGTCTATGTGTAAGACTGTTTATTATTTCATGTTTATGTATAACTGGGTTACAGCTATGATTTTTTGTGTAATTTTCTGTGTCCGCTTCCTGTAAATTCCAAATTTTATTTTTGTGTTTTCCTGATGATATTTAGGTCCAAGAAAGAGAGTTGTCCATTGATTTCCTTTTCTATAGTGAATTTGATGGTCTTTTCTTGCAGACTGAGTAATTTTAATGCTACCAAAATTTCACAAAACAGGAAAAGCCATGGGACCTATCACTAGTAGCATCAATGCCCCCATATATAATTTGGCCAAATGGTTATTAAATAAATTCAATAGCTTCCCAAAGTTTGAAAGCGCAAATTTAGAAAACTCTTTACACCTGGTAGAAAAATTAAAGACATGAATTTGGATAAAAATGACAGACTGGTTTCATTAGATGTCACATCCTTATTTTCAAGCATACTCAAGGGAAAATTACAGACACTATTTAAAAAATGGCTAACTATAATGGAAATGGAAACAGTAGAGGCAGAAGAATACATTTCAATAATAAAATTATGCATTGAATTAAATTTCTTCAACTTTAATGGGAAATACTACAAGCCGAAATCAGGCTTATCAATGGGCCACCCCCTTTCACCCTTTTTGGCAAACTTATTTATGAGTGCATTCACAACACAAATTAAAAGGGCCTTCCCATGCATCTTCAAGCTTTGGTATAGATATCTTGATGACATCTTTGGAACAGTTCCAAATATACATTTAGATGATGCATTAAAATTACTAAATCTGTAAGAAAAAATTATCAAATTCACAACAGAAAAGGCAATCAATGGACAACTCTCTTTCTTAGACCTAAATTTCATCAGGAATGACACAAAAATAAAATTTGGAATTTACAGGAAGCCGACAGTCAGAAAATTACATAAAAAAATCATAGCTGCAACCCAATTATACATAAACATGCAATAATAAACAGTCTTACACACATACTAGTCAACATACCCATGGATAACGCAGAAAGCTCAAAGAACAAAAAGCCATACTTCACATAGCAGAAGAAAATGGATACAACAAAAGTCTGGTGTTTAAGACCATTAAAAAGACTAAACTAAAGAAAACCATTAAGGATGCAAGCATATTCACCAAAGATAAAGAAAGCAACAGCATATTCGGTGCATTCACATACCACCCAAAAATATTTAAGAAATTTAAAAAGATCTTTAAGGAACAAAATATCATCTTGGCACCTACTAATAGATACTCAATTTTAAAATTGCTAAATTCAAAACAGAAGATAAAATTCCACCAATTAACAGATCTGGAGTATAGCAAATATGTTATAAGAACTGTGAAAAATGCTACATAGGTCAAACTAAAAGAAACCTAAAAACCAGAGTCAAAGAGCACTTTAGAAACATCAAAATGAAGCAAGAAGATAAGTCAGCAGTAGCATTTCATTTTTGCAATGAAAACCATGACATTGAACCAAATCCAAAATTACTACAAAATCAAAATAAACTGACATGGGAGAATATATTCATATGGGAAAATAAGGACCGAATAAAGAACTTTGAAATCCCACCAGTAGATAATTTGACAAAGAAGTTCATAGTTCCACTGCCAGAGAGAAGAGAGCAGACGGCAACAGTAGTTGGAAAGAGCTTGAAAATGGAGGCAACGGCTTCTGAAACTGGTCCCTCAATAATGTAAAACTGTAAGTGACGAAGTGTCAAAAACCGACAACTAGTTCTTTTAATTAATTTTGACATCACTGTTACTAAATTCCTCCTCTCATGCATAACTCAAGGTTATTACTTTTAATTCTAATTAACTGCTTCATTATGAAGGATCTCAATCATCCTAATCAAACACAGCATATGTTTCAAGTTAGACAAGCAGATTACAAATACTAATTAAGAGGGTAATATACATACCATAATAAGATATGATATAAAGTATATAGTATACATATCTTACATGAAAATAAAATATTTGGTAACCTTGAAATATTATTGTCAAAGTTTTAAAACAAAATCAAACTGAACTCTCTAGTTCTTATAGGGAGAGAGAAAAATATTATATATAAAATTACCAGAACCTTGCTTTTTGCAATGTTTTGACTTTGTTATGGGGTTCTAGACAAAAAAATTGAATGACTGATAAATTTGAGAAAAATATTTTCGTATCATTCCATAGAAAAACCCAAATCTGCACATTCTCTTTGAATTGACATGATACTAAAGTTTATTTATTTTTGTTGATCTTATGTGGAATGACCCCATAACAAATTATTCAAGATATGCCTTTTCTATGTTTTCTCTACTGTAAATAGGTATCACTTACTCTGGCCTGATCTATCTCCTCAACTGTAGGTTTACGAGGAGCTTTCTTCCCATTGATTCCAATCCTCTCTAACCTCTTACAGCTGACAGTTGCATAGTGACTAATCTGCACATGGATTGGCCATTTGCCTACTTCAGGGAAATCAAAACCAGGATCCCTGTGCCTGTTCATATAGCCATCCAGATATGATTGAAACTTTGGAGATGGAGGGAAGAAGGCTAGGCAAATCGCCAGCAATTCCCAGCCTCGGCGAAGACTTTCTCTGTACAGATACAGTCAGTTAGTTATTATGTTTCTTATTTCAGAAATTTAAAACATGTTACAACAAATATAATCTGAAAAAAAAAAACTACAACTAGGTTATTAAATATTATTTACTTGGTATTAATTTTGAAAACAGCTGAAGACTAGCAAGATATTAGTCTAATATTTAAGATTATGGTTGTAGCTTTTTGAAGTAAAGCATAAAAATGAGAAGCATATAAACAACATCTACATCCTGATTTGAGGAAGGGGGACAAGTATCACATATACAGGTAAAACAAAATTCCAGGACAAACTGAGGGGAGGGGACAGTTTTCTTCATACCCATGCATGCATGCATGGATCCATCCTACCACAACCCCATACACACATTCATTCACCAATGCACAGAAAAAATGGTTCTACAATTATTTTCAAGAGGAAAACCGTTGGATAGTCCATACTTTCTTTATTTAGAAGCAAAGCTAGTGAAAATATTTTGCCTCTGTATTAATCAGTGTGCATAAACCAAAGTTCAGCAGTGGATGAGTGGTCTAAAGAATTTATGTAGGAAATTTTCTGGGAGAGGGAGCCAATTACAAGAGACCCATGCAACAACCGATTTGAAGATAATGATCAGTCGCCAATCAGCTGAGGATGGGACTGGGACGGTCCCAAAAACTGTTTTTAATAGTGATGTGAGTTGAAGTTTTAAGTTTTATTAAAGTATGAGCAGAGGCAAGAGTTTTTGTTTTTAGGAATAATTTTGCAAATTTTTGCTAATTTTTCCTTTTTTCGAGAATATTTTTTTAGTGACAAAAGAGAAAATTTCTGCACAGAAAAATTTACACTTATTACAAGTTATATAAATATAACTTTAATTTAACATTCATCTCTTCATAGCATGATGCTAGAAGTTGTGAAAAAAATGTTTACAATTTAACGAAAGCAAGGTAAAATTTAACCTTAACAAAGCCAATACAGTGACATTATCATGCGCACTGAAATAACAGCTAAACGGTGCAACAATAAACTGACACCACAGCACTCGGCTGGTCCATGATACTGAGAACTGTCTGTTGTATGCTAACTGGAAATGTTATTTATTGGATAGCTCACTGTGTACAGCAGAAAATCCCTACTATGCTGACTAAAGGTATTGAGAAGATTGAACTTCTTGGAAGCTACTCTCAGACGTTATATTAGCATGAAAATATTGTCCTCAGTCTCACTGATTTATCGGTACAGGCTTGTAATACAGGCTGAAGAGATTGAAAATGGGAAGGCATAGTGAAACTAGGGCAAACTCCCGCACTGAAGAATAATGAGAATAAAGATTTTATGTAGGTGCTAATTATGTTGTGATGTGTAAATTCTGTAACACAAGAATTGAATGGAAGAGGCATGATTCCTGTGAAATGCACAGAAAAACCAAGGCCCATCTAAAGTGAGAGCAAGATGCAGTTAAAACAAGTAATACACCTAAAAGGCAACACAGTATCAGTGATTCGCTCCAAACCCCCCCCCCCCCAAATAAAGGTAAAAAGTAACTAAGTGGAGTTCATTAAGGACACAACGAAAATGTTTATGAAGGTAAGGCTGTTGCTATTGTTAATTTCATAATTACATTGTTATCACATATTGTTAGTATGATTGCATTGTTGCAACCTGTTTAGTACTTAAATTGTGTTTAATGTTCACGGATCATTTTCCAATCGCCTGATTTATTAATTAATAATTATTACCTAACTATATTACTATAATTCCTCAAAATGTTTACTTATGTTATTAAAACTGTTACAAAAAGGAACATAAGTCTAGTTTTATACAATAGTTTTAAAATTAAGAATTAAAGCAAGTTAATGCTTAAAAGTGGAAGTCACATGCGATGTCATACATTTTGTAACAGAAGTCATTTTATTTTAGGGTAACATCCCATTTCAGAAAGTGGACCACCCCACCATGAGATTGTGGAGTACAAAGTACATTCCAGGCTCTGGGGATTTACCTACTGCTGATTGGCTGAGGAAACAATTATCTACTGAAGTGTGCAGAAGTAGTTACAAGTCAAGTTAAAAATAAAGGAGTCCCTTATTGACAAGCCAGTTACCATATTTTGTGACGAAACAATGGATCGCAGTGGCAGCTGTGTTTTTCAGTCATTTTAGGAACTTAGGATGGTGATACATGCCAGTGGTGGCTATATCTCAGCTTTCCTAGAAGCAGCAAATGCAACCACAACAATGCCAGGCAGTTTTACAGACTCTAGATGAACTTAATATTGATTCTGGTAATGTTAAAGCCGTTTGTACTGATGGTGACCCTAATATGCTGAAATGTGTCAAGTCACTTAAAGTAGTGATTGGGGATCATTTACATGGTTTCACATGATGGTGCCATAAATTCAATTTATTAGGTGAAATATGGAGAAAAATCGGAAGGAATTAAACATGTACGCGGACTCAAGCTTGCACGCGCAGGCGCACACATACACTAAACTGTGTAATGTGAGAGTAATATGGAAAAGAACCTGAATGGAAATATGTTTTCGTTTGCAGCACATGGTGCTGGTGGTGAGGGGTCAGTAGTGCTTGGGTACATAATTTTAAATGGTTAGTAAAGTAAGCATTTCTGATCGCTCATTGACTAATGATGCTCGTAAATTCATTTACAATGTAGCTTCAGACTTGGAATCACGGTTAGAAATGGAAGAGGTTTAGTGTAACCCAGCCTAACGGACTGCCTGCCTGGTGCTGCCTACCCCTCCCACCACAGTCATGTGACTGCCAAGAACTACCATGGTTCTTTTCTAACTTGTAGACCTAATAAGCTGAAGCAAGATGAGGAAGATAAACATTATACATAGCAATGAAATGATATAATATAAGAATATTAAAAGAAAATGGTAGGTGGTAGAAAGGAACCAACATCATGTAAATGTAGTGAAGGGTTGACCAAATAAACAAAAGGGCCAGAACCTAGCTTAGGGGTAGCCTAAGATATATTTTCCTGGCACTCAGTAAATCAATCATTGATCACTAGTTGCAAATAAATTTTACTAGGATCAGGATCGTCAAATTACAGATATAAAGGATGCACCTACAGAAGTAATATATATATATTACCTTAAACAAGGTGCTTCAAGTTATCACACCTCCGATTCCCTCCCCCACTAATTACACGAAAATTATGAAACTTGTGTCGCTCCTCGATGTAATCTCCCTGCACATTTTTTGCAATGTTGACACCATAATTCCATGGCAGCTGTGAACGCTTCTTTAGGAGTCTGTTTTGACCACTGGAAAATTGCTGATGAAATAAGACAAGGCTGGTGAATGTGCTGCTGCAATGGAGAGTGTCTTACATTGTTCAGAACAGCTGTATTTCTGGATTGAAAAATGGCATCCACATCTCATACAATCACAATTGATGAAAAGAAAGTACCATTTAGGACTTCACCTAATGTCAACATTGCCTGGCAACATGCCAAATTCGCAGCCTTGTGGTCATCCATCAGCATTTGTGGCACCCACCTGGAGAAAATTTTTTTGCATTTTCAGGTTGTCCTGCAGGATTGTGTGCAGAGATCCAACGGAAATACCAACTTTGGAGGCGATCTGTTCCACAGTCATTTGGTAATCCTCCAAAGCAAATTTCTCCACCTGTTTGATCATGTCATCAAACTGGCTTGTCTAAGGCCGAGATTCTCTTGATTTATTGTCACGCAATGTTCTGCCTTCTTTGAACTGTCGCACCCACACACACACACATTAAATACATCCATGACACCATCACCACATGTCTCACTTAAATGGCGATGAATTTAAATTGGGCGTCACTATGAAAACGGAGAAAACGAATGATTACATGCTGTTCATGTAATGAAAATTTTGCCATTTTAGGTATACAAAACAATCCTCACTCTTGTCACTGCTAACAGAGATTCTGTATGCCATACAGTGCTGCCATCTCAGTCACACATTCACAAAGAGTGCCCACTTACTTTAAAACAAACAATATGTTCTATTACTTTCTTGGAAGTGTTGAAAACAGTGTTGTTATGATAAATTAACTTTAAAGAGAGTCGATTAAAGACACTAGACAACACTTACTTTAGAGTCGATTAAAGACACTAGACAACACACAAGTGTTGTCTAGTGTCTTTAATCGACTCTCTTTAAAGTTAATATGTTCTATGTTTCCAGTTTAGAAAAAAAAAAAAAGGGTGGTGTTATAGCTTGAAGCACCTCATACATTTAAGATTTCAATATACATAATCATTAATATAAAAATACACAAAGTACAACAGTATGTTACAATTTTAATATTTGTTTGCATTTAACTCTTTGTACTCTTCTACAGAGTCGAAAGCATTCTCTATCAATTTTTTTTTATTGTTGTTAGTCTTTTCTTATCATCAGTTATCTAGTTTATTTGGTTAGGTGATTGTACAAATTCTTAGTATTAGTTTTTATAATTTTAATACTTAGCATACCTATTAAACCCGACAATGAAATTGGTTTCTTTTGTTCTCATAACACATTTATGTACTTTTATATTTTTATTTTGACATTGTGGTTTTGTATTACATATCTAATGTATTCATATATGTACAATGCAGGAAATAATATATTTAATATTTTGCAAGTATTTTGCCAAGTACCTGTATTTTATTTTATTTTTTTATTTCCCATTACCTCAAAAGTAAATACTAAAGGTTCAAGTGAAGCTTTTGCGTCATTCATTTGGATTTTTATTGAAACAATGATTGCCTTCTCTGAGTCTTAACAAACTTATTGGTTTATACTGTTATTTAAGATTCATAATACAATAACAGACCTTCTACGTTGTCTTAATATTTAATATTATGCTAAAAAAGTTAATTTGAGCTGAGTTACCTTCTGGGATTTTCTGTTGTCTGCCTGCAGATCTGTATGTACAATTCATCCCTTAAACCAGGTTTCGAGTAACCATAATTACAAATTTCTAAAGCCACGCTATTCAGTGTCATACCAATCTTGGCTTTACGATCACTCATGTATATCTGAACCAGCTTGAATAGATCACATGCATCCTTTTTCAAGGCTTTGTCTGAGACTACAAGCATCGGTTTACGGATTGGATCCTGCAAGTAAACAATGCAGTAACAATGTAAAACATTCAAAACTATTTTATTTTATGCAGTTTTTCTGAAATGACTAACGTAAAATTTCATTAAAGAGCAAACAAGCACAATATGTAGTCTAAAGTTTATTAATTTTCTTTCATGAATTAACAAGATAGTTCAACCTAAAGACTGGTTCATCCGTTCTGCTCCACTTACTGTCTTTCTCATAACATTTTTCATGGCTGGGGAATGAGGAAAACAGCCTAAGGAAAATGTGGAAAGAAATGTAAATAGTTTCAATTAAACATTTTTTAACTGAATGTTGGTTATGGTTACATTACCTCACTTTAGTTTTTCAAAATTAAAATTACTTGTTTCAAAATTGAGACAACTTAAGCATAACTGATGTTCAATTAATGTGATTAACTTCACTGTTCAAAAACATCCAACTATTAGTAATCTATCTATTAATTTATATTTTAATAACACTATATCACAAAAAAGTACAGCTTTGAGGTATCTAGTGACACAAAACTTTGCAACATCATGAAGAGTGTAAGTATACTCTTAAAGAACAGAAATTATTTTATTTGCAAATTTCAGTAAATCATTCAAGGCAAGCAAATCAAGAAAGAAATATTTATTTGATAATTTACTTCACAGTAAAAATATGAATTATAACATCAAGCATCCCAGCAGATACTATTAATAAAATGTAGAATAATGTAGATTTATTTGAATAACCGCATAACTCCCATGTATTTTTGGTTCAAGTGAATGTGCAATATTTATTTATTTATTTATTTATTAATTAATCGTCCAACTGAACAAATACATGTTATGGGACACGTCAGAATATATCTTATTCTTATTGCTGTTCAAATGAAAATAAATGTACTATTTTGTTTTTCCCAACATCTAAGAAGTTATACGGCATACAGTTTTAGAAGGCATGTGAGCTGAACCAATACTGTACACAGTGGCTGCCCTGTTGCCAACTAATGCACCTGAGAGCAAAAAATAGGGAGAGGAAACGAGGAAAGTTACATTTGTTGTCTGACAAATTGTCAATACGTAAATTTACACAGCAAATGATAATTATGATAATATTATAAATTGTAACACTCAATATTAACATGCTTATTTGCTGAAAATGACGTATCTGGATTTCTGAAAATGAGTTATTGTAGAGGAGTTGCAAGCTTAAATATAAAAAAAGTTCACCAATTTCTGTGCTACAAGTTTTGCCCTATTTAACAAGACACGACACAGTATGAATAATGACATTGCACCCTCTGTTCATAAGTACCTGGCTTTGTGAAAAATTGATCTAGTCATGAACTTCCTCGGATGACAATTCCTTAAAGAAACTGTACACTTTAGAAATAATACTTCTGGCCTGGGAGCGGAGTGAATGCTTATGCCACTGGTAACAGGCTTTGAAAGTGACACTGTTAATAGTTCACAAAACAAAATATAAACATGTGAATTTTCTGCTTATTGCCACAGTTACACAAAGCACCTACACTCAATTTGCATTACTCATGGGTCTTGAATAAATCTTCAAAGAATACATGCATGCTACTGTACAGAACTGCTCCATGCTCAGTTAATTTATGAACTAAATACATGCAATTCCTATTCATGTCTTACTCTGTCTCTCACAGAATCACTATTGGAAGTTGAAGCATAACATAAGCATAAACACTCTAGTCAGGTGTTTATTCTCAAAGCGATAACTCGAGAACTATATGTTGTAGAAAAATGGCATTTGTACAGGCTGCCTCAAAAATTCTTGCCACATATACCAAGGCATGTTACACTGTCAAATTTCCAGCAGTAATTTTCGATGCATGGAAAAGAGAAATCTGTGTTGCTCCGACTTATGCCTTGCGTTCCAAACTGGCAATGCTGCACACCTATGATAGGACAGTCACTCTGGACAAGCTCTCGCCTTATATGCCTTCTAAAACTGTATGCCTTATAGTACAGCAATGTGGAGCAGTCTGCTTACTTATAAAATATCTAGGAGGAAGAAAAGAATGGAATATCACAGAGTGCTACAAAATGGCCATCTAAGTTGCATTTGCTGTCTTTCGTTTAAACAAATAATTAAACACGATTTTGATTAAAAACTTATTTATCATTCTTGCAGAATTCATATTTTTAAAGTTATGCTACTTATCAAATTTTCCATTCATAAATTTAGTGTTTATAAAGAAGTATTTTTTTTCCACTCAATTCTTTTACTTGCCTTTGACCAGGAGAGCATATCTCGAACAGAAAACTTCTTGCGAAAAATTCCTTTCTTGTGAATGTTGAGATTATCTTGAGCATATTTCTCTATGTCACTCTCTGATGGAAGCTTCTTCTCGCGGCTCAAAACCAAACGAGGCGACTGTAAAAAAAAATTACAAAGCTTTCTAAAGGCTGCAACATTCTCAAACAAATTTTTCTCATACAAGGTTAAACATATTTCACAGCAATAACATTACCCATTTCATATACCAGTACTTGTAAAATTTAACTCTTTAACTCTTGTTAAATTCATTTAGAGCATTTTGTTCAGTATACAGTTAAAAACTGGAAACAAACAAATTCCTATAAATTCCTATTTTATTATGTTGGTGAAACATCATGAGCATGCTCCCCTCCCCCCCCCCCCCCCCCAAAAAAAAGAAGTGTCAGAAAATGTTAAGCCTTCACTTATTTAAAACAACATGCTCCCAAATTGAAATTATATGAAACCATCACTTTAAGACCTGCCTTTATGACATAAAATATATCTAAAATTTTGATATGAACATTATCTTCTGCAGTTTTGTGATACAAGTACAACAAAGGAATTATCCAGATAATTATACGATATTTCAGTTAATTGATGGAAATTAATAATTTCCTCATACTAGCCGTATATAGGCTGCGGTTTTTGATAGATTGAGTCAACATGAAAAATTCAATGCCATGGCCGGGATTTACTGAGGAAATATACAAGTCAAATGGAGAATTTAATGTCAGGACAGCACATTGGCCAGCTCAATGGGTTAGAGCGACTGGACGGAAACCAGGAGATCTGTGGTTCAAATCCCGGCCATCGGCCAGGCATTGAATGTTTCATGTTGACTCAATCTATCATATAGTTTGCTGCCGCAGAAAAAGGGAGCTGGGGCGAGCAAATACTAGCATGTGACATTTTTTAATACTTATAGATGGAATAGAATGTGACAGCCTCTTGACGACTGACAAATTTGCTCAACAGAGAGGTATGGGTTCTTATTCTAATTGTATGAAACAGTCAATATGTGTAACACAATGCAGGATTTTACAAATAATGGAAAGTTTTACTTATAAATCAGATTGATTTACACAATTTTTGTTTTCAGTAATGGTACATCTATTCATGTGTACAGAGTAGTCTTCATATTTGAAACTACCTATGGAAATCATAAATAATTTGACAAGTAGTAGCAGAACAAATTTTAAAATATTTGTACAAAAGTGAATCGAGAAGATATTGACACATTGCTTCACTCACACTGTTTATTCACAGGACATGTTTCAAGAGCTCTTGCTCCTATCATGAGCTGATACTCGACTAGTGCAAGTTGTAGTGGTTTCCTCTTTCTCCGTTTTGTCAATAGATGGCGTGATGTACTTGTCAAAGATGTCCGGTGGTGGAGTTTCAAAATTCATGACTCTATGACGATTTTTGTTGATGAAGATTTTTTTCCATACGGAAAGGTCTATGGGGTGATTAACATATTTTATTAGAGATGTTTCCAAGTTGATGTCATGTCTAGTATTCAAAAAATGAAAAGCCACTGCTGATTTTTCTGTTTCACCATTTTTAATGTTTCTTAGATGTTCTTTAGTTCTGATGTTAATATTTCTTTGTTTTTCCTATATAAATTTTAGGGCAAGTTTCACATTTGATCTCATAGATTCCTGGTTTTTCATTGGTAGTGATTGAATTTTTGGGAGGGCCTTTTAACAAATTTCTGATATTAAACCTATTTTGAGGTGCAAGAGTTATGTTGTGTTTTGAGAAGATTTTTTGGAATTTGTTATAGGAAGGTGAATTTTTTAAAAAGTTTTTTCTCTTTTTCTCCTATAGTATCAGTATCCTATAGTATAGTCGAGTATCAGCTGATGATAGGAGCAAGAGCTCTTGAAACATGTCCTGTGAATAAACAGTGTGAGTGAAGCAATGTGTCAATATCTTCTCGATTCACTTTTGTACTAATTTGTGCTTCACTGTCCCTACGCTTCTTCCAAGTTTATACTTTAAAATATTTATTATGAATGATTAATAGATGCATGCACAGAATTACAAAAAGGAGAGGGGGGAGGTTATGGCTTTGAGAAAATGTTTTATCATATGACCTATGTAGTTTAACTACATAGGTCATAGTTACATGGACCTCTTATCCTGCCTGAACTGTAAGCAAGTGAAAAAATACTCTGTCAGTTATATACAAGAATCACCCTAAAGATTAACTTTTCATATTGATCTCAATAAACTCATTGAAATGCATTTGCAATCCTGTAATATTGTGAACTACACATAAAAACAGAAGCCAGCATCAGTGAAGCAACAACTACTGCATAAAATATAATTGTCACTAACTTCACTTATTTTTTAAGAAACTGATAAAAATTTCCACAGAATTTAAGAGACTAGTTTCGTAAAAGTTGTTTACATCATCAGTCAATACTTCCTTCATTGTCATTGTTACAGTTGCTAGATGTCCTAATATTTTGGTATGTATTACCAAACTCTGAAAATGAAACAAACTTAATGACAGAATCGATTCATGGTATTTCAAAATTACATGATTTCTATTTTTTAAAATAAATACTTTTTCCCAAACCATTAAATCTATTGGACATTTAATTGCTTTAATAATTTAACTTCTGAATTTATTTCATGGTTAAATGATCAAAAATAATCTGATACAGCCAATTTATTTGCCTGTTTATACCTAATATTTAAAAAATGTTCTTTGTTCTAGTTGCTGAATTACGTTTGGTCCTTCCACTTTAGGATTACGATTACTACAGAGGGGATTTGGCACCAAAACCTGTGGTATGCTCCAAGTGGGACATCCCCAGGAGGCTGAATGAGCGAGATGAGACGGAGAGCGGCTGACCCAAGCAGTCACAACAGTGCCAAGACATCTGTGACACTTCTACACTTCTACCCTGAGATAGACCACCAGATAGATGATGTGAAATGATAATGCAGATGAAATGGAGGGACAGGAAATTCAGGGAAATAATTAACCTATCCAGCATTCACCTGACGACCTAGGAAAACTCCCGAAAAATCCCATGGGTCAGCTAGGTCGACCATGGGAATCAAACCCAGACCTCCCGAATGTGGGCCACAGACGTAACTGCCTGAGCCATCCCATTTGGTCCCTCCATTGTAAACCTGGTCATAACCAAAACAATTAAACTGATAAATGCCAAACTTGTTTATTATCGGGAAATTTCTTTTTTAAGAGAAAATGTAGCAATTTTTTTATATTTATTTATTTTGAGGAACCAAAGCTATACCACATTCTTTAAAAAATGTTTGAAAATGTTTATTAATCCAAGGTTGGTAAGTAAATTTTTTTAAAATTATACTTGTCTTATTTTTTAAGGGTAGAAGCATCATTTACATTTTTTTATATTTAAATATTTTTATGTGTAAAATCTTTATTAAAACCATTAATTAAAACAGTATTAATAAGTTTATATTCTCTATTAAATTCTTCTTTATGTTGTTGTTGACTAATGGCACTGGGTATTAGTTGAGTTGCATCATTTTCCCCCTAGCTTCCCAATATAAAGCCTGTAGGTTCCCACTTTTGAGACCATTACATTTGTCCAAATGGTGTTTGTTCATGATGACATCCTCTTTACAGATAGTACATTTGGGTGTACGTATGCAGTGTATTTTATAAAGGTGTTCTGCAAGACAATCATGGCCAGTTTCCATTCTAAATAGGGCCACTGCAGTTTTTCTTGGTAGTTTTTGTATGTCAGTTTTTTCTCCAATGTTCTTATAATCCTTGTCTTTTAGTTTATCTTCTTCATCAAGTCTCTGCTATCTTTTAAAATGTAGCTTAATGTTGTTTAATTGTTTATTAATTTCAGTTTGTCTTAGGGGTTTTATATTTTGAATTGCACCTTTTTTTGCTAGTCAGCATGTTCATTACCTAAAAGTCCAACGTGGGCTGGAATCCATTGCAGGATCTTTATTTAGGGGTATATTTATTAGCCTAAAAATCAAACTTAAAAACAGCAAATTTATGAGAAAAAGGGTTAAAACTATTATTTTTTATGCAATTATCATTATAAGATTTCCTTTAAATACCAAAGATTAGTTAACTGTTATTTCACATTATCTTTAGATATAGATAAGGAAGACAGCCATTAATTTCAGTTTCTAATGTGAATTTTATAGCTTTATTTTGAAAATTTAAAGGTTTTAAGACATCATTTATGTGTTTATCAGAAACAATAGCAAAAATGTCATCTTACATAACTTTACCAAGTTTTAAAAATTAAGAGAATGCTTTAGTAATTTGCATTTCAAAAGAGCTCATAAAAACATCAGCAAGAAAAGGTGAAAGTGGATCATCCACTGCTAAGCCAGAAGTTTTGTTGAAAAAATTGATAATAAGAGTGAAAAACATTTTGATCCAAACAAAAATGAGTAACTGTAACAAAATTAGCTATTAATTCCTCATGTAAATCTACAGAACGCAACTAGGAATACTACGAAATAAGGTAGTTACATCAAAGGAAACTAGTTTATCAGTCTTAGATAATACTACATTGCTGATCTTCTTTATAGTTCAAAAGAATATTTAATATTTAAAAACTCTCAAATTTATCAAAATTACTAAATTATGTAACCACTAGGTAAATTGTAAGTTGGTGAATTTATACAGTTTACAATGGATCTCATTTTATTTCCAGACTTATGAATTTTAGGAGGAGCATACATTCCAGGAAAAACAGGAAATTTTCTGTGGAAATGTTCATCAATTTCTTAAAAGATAAGTGAAGTTTGTGACAAATAAGTATATTTTATGTACTACTGTGAACTCGTATTTTTGTTTCTTGTTTCCTTTTCCTGGTTTATTGCAAACATTTGGTTTGCTGATCATATATCATATTCCACTAAAGCTCTCTGAGCATGGTGCACCATATTGGAAGCTGATGCAAAGGCCATGTGGTTGACTACTATGTCATGAAAGAGGGAGTAGAACAAAGAACTTGTAAATTCGTTGGAACATAAAAATCACATAAGCTTTTTGCCAGCCTTTTATACTACCTAAATGTTTTGTATCTGTAAGCTACTTTAAAAATAAATTAACACAAATTATTATTTATCAATAAATACTAGCATCTTACACCCAAAAACCAAATACATGCATCATTAATACAAGGTCATCAACCACCTGCATCAGAGCTGATGCAGTTCCACAACACAAACTACTCACCAAGTCAGCACTTCTGACAATTTAGTAACATGCTTACATACTGTTGCACCGTGGATCTGCAGAGCTCCAATTGCAGATGGCTAGGGTCTCCATCATGAACAATGGTGGTTATGCAGTAGCCGCAATCTCCATAATGGAATAATCATGTGCTTCCTAGCCAATCATGAGTAGTCTGTTTTAGAGTGTGTTTGTATGAATTTACTTGCAGGGATCATAACGCTACATCCTGAAACTCCCCTGTGTAATACCATACGAACTGCTACCCCTTCCTTCTGCAGGCAATTACAATACCGAGGTAGGGGAAAATCTACAGACCTATCCAAATTTGGACAAGGATTTGCAGAGAGAAAATTTTCTGTCATGTACACCCAAACTCCCATCATTGCTTAGAACCCTAAAAAAAGCAATGATAAAAAGTGAAGTGAAATGAGAAGTGAGGTGAAATAAAGGGATAGAAAAATTGGAGGATGTAATTATCCTTCCTAGAAATTGCCTAGCGAATTCAGAAAACCCCCCAAAAGATACATGGATCAGGAAGGTCAGCCATGGAAATCAAATTCACAACCTCTCAATGCAGGTCATAGATGCTACTGCCTGAACCACCCCACTCTGTAACTTACTTCTATGACAGAGATATTTATCATTTTGAGGTTTAAATTATCTCAAATGTATGGACACATTCCAGTTTCTGACGCTAAAGGAGAATCCAGTGATGAGAAAATGGTAAGATACATATTATGTGGTGTATTAATACCTAACAACAAAATAATGTATTTCCAGTTCATGGCAAACTGTTTATATGTTTCTAAATATTTCTCTTTTGCTTCATTTGCAACTGTGTTATCAACAATTTTCATTTATGCCTTTGTTCCTGATGGCGACCATATTGATGCTAATCTAATATGTACACTACTTATTATTGTTCTAAATAACAGGGATACCATACCATAACAAACTACAAGCTTAATAAAATAGTAAATATGTGTTTAAGTAAATTATATGATTATATTTGTAGCAAAAAAATTGTTCAAAACGGTCCATAAAGCTGTTATTATTTAGTCAAAAGATAGTTATGTTTATAAATGCTAATTCTTACAGATGTAAGACTCTACATCAATAAATCACTATATTTACTACAAAATGTCCACATTTTCCTTTTAGTCTATGCAGCCAAGAAACTATATTTTCACTAGTTTAGGATATTGCAACTATCTTCAGTCAAAGTTAGTAATCAATTGTTAGTGAAAGTAAATAAACATGTCCCAATTATGTGATGTACTAGATTGCTGTCTTGAATTCACAAGTTATAACTATGACATTTCCTTACAGAATTGTGATTGTAAAGTAATGCTTGCAATTGCTTAGCTTTCTTAAAAGCTTTCTACTGTCTTAACTGAGATACATGTAATACTGTCTTGAAATGGTGTTAATGACAGAGAAACAAGCAGTTATACATGTGGTGAGCTGACTTTCAAAGCAGAGGTGAAAATTTACTCCTTTTATAAGAGCTTATGACCGTTATTTCAACTACAAAATAGACCAGAACAAGACATGAAATATGTTGTGCCAAACTGTAACCCTATTATAATCTTTGCAAAAGTTAAGGGCATATGGAGGCGGGTAGTACTGCAGACTCCAGCAAATCCTAAGCTTGCTCCTCCTATCAGCAATGCTGAATGTGGTACATGTATCTCATGCGCCCGAACTGAGAACATGTTGTTATTGTTGTTGACTAATGGCACTGGGGATTAGTTGTTTTGCATCATTTTGCCCCTAGCTTCCCAATATAAAGCCTGTAGGTTCCCACTTTTGAGAGAACATTATCTCATTAATTACGCTTGGATATTAATATATGAAAATGACAGATGCCGATCTCATAATTATAAGAATTTTATTTTTTGATCATGACCGTACAAAAATCCTATCTCTACAATACTTAGAACGCGAGCGATGCACCTTTTATCTTTCATATGGTTATTTTTTTTTGTATATTACATTCTCCAACATTAAGTCATATCGGGTGATGAATGGAATGGGTGCAATGATGCTCAAATGAGCCCAGAGTCCATAGAGCTTAGAGTTACCCGACATTCATCTTTCAGGATAAGGGAAAACCCTGAAAAAACTTTATCCAGGTAACTCACCCTGACCGAGATTCGAACTCGGGACCTCTTGAACGTGAGGCAGACACGCTACCACCACGCTACCGAGGCGGGCTTCATATGGTTATGGTTACCCAACATACATCCATTCAACACAGATAAGCCTGAAAAACAACAACATTCCTTCCTGACAAACTTAAGGATAAATTAACAATTCACATGCTGCATGCAGTTTGAAACAGACTTGAGTTAATGTTCAGTTCGTTTTCAGAGTAGGGTTTGTTTTTTTGTTAAAAGTGAACAGCATCATTAAGTCGTGAGTCGAATTTGAGCTGAAACATTGCTAATATTACATTTAATTATCATTATACATATATATTTTCTCCAGTGTTTGTGATCTGAGTGCATGGACATGTCCCTCGAAGCTGGAACAAGTGATTTTTTGATCAACAAACATGAAGTGATTCATTCGCAGGGTAGAAAAATTATCTTTAAATGAACCTATTTTTTCAAAAGCTCTACAATCCAGAATATAGGGCTAGTGTAGATTTTTACGAAAGCTCTACAATCCAGGATATAGGGCAAATGTAGATTTTTCAAAAACCCAGCAATTAACTGTAGAAGCTTGTGGTGTACACACAGTGTCACAAATTTGTAGTGAAGCAGCTTCATGCTTAGAAAAAGGGAGCGTGCCTGTACTTCAATCTCTGGGAAAGACCCACAAAGTTGGAAAGTGAGTTACTGGATTTGAAATCATGCTTGCTGTTCCACTGCTTTGACAAGTATCAAAGTAAGATTTTAATGTTTTAGGAATATTTAATGTGCTGTTTAATTATGGGAAAAACAGGAAGAACCTTTGCTGGCATGTAAAACGTGCTATGTACAGAACCTTTGCTGGTACACACACCACACTTGGCAACAGTGCTCCACTTGAGCATTGGCCAGCGTTAATATTCCTTTAACTTTTGCGAGTGGGATAACTGGCTGGTTGAAGGAATCCCATCATATGCCACTTGATATTGCACAAATCTAAAGCCATTTGACAGATTGCATTTCAGCTTGACAAATATACAGGGAATAAGCACAAAGTTCAGACACACTGTTAAATATCCATTGTTAGATTCAGCAATTCAACTGGTGCTTCATGGGCCAGCAAATGCCAACTCCAGCAAATGATATAACATTGATTAAAGAATTCCCTGAAGTTGAGGAATTACAGAATGATTCAGATTTTGCTTAAGTTTGTGCAATAAATTAACCTTTTTTTAAATAGAGGAGAATTTAACACAGGAGAAGCTAGTAACAGTGAAGCAATAGAAATATTACATTAAAATATAATGATTTGTTACAGATTTTACTTATTGTTTAAGAAATTGCAATTTCTTCACAGTTCACAGGACTAGGTTCACAAATACTTTATTTGCATCATCAGCAAAGTTATTTATTTATACTCTTATTATTACTGCTGCTAGGTGACATTACTTTTGTATTTATTACCAACCTCTAAAAGTAAAACAAATTTAGTGAGAGAATCGATTAGTGGTATTGGTGATGAATTTTGAAATACAGCCTATCCAATGTGAATAAGTGTGTTTTACTTTCAAAGGTTGGTAATCCAAATGACTCATGTTTTTATGTAGTTCAATGGTTAAGAGCAACTGGACAGAGACCGGGAGATTCATGGTTCAAATCCTGGCCATGGCATTGAATTTTTCAGTTTGACTCTATCCAAAACCTTAGCCTATACATGGCTGGTGTGGAAGAACGATTAACTTCCATCAATTAACTTATAAGGGTTTAACGATGAAGCCTGGAATTCAGGTACTTGCCAAAAACAGTGTGTATCTGAATATGAGAACCCCTAGTGGTTTACCGGGAAAAGATACAAGCCAATTGGAGAATTTAATGTCTTGATGGCATGTTGGCCATGGTAGCTCAATGGTTAAGAGCGACCAGATGGAGACCGGGAGATCTGTGGTTCAAATCTTGGCCATGGCATTGAATTTTTCAGTTTGAGTCTATTTATCCAAAACCTTAGCCTACACATAGCTAGTGTGGAGGAACTATTAATTTCCATCAAGATAAGTGAAATTTGAAACAAATTATTATATTTTATTATAATATTATGATTTAGTGTTTATTTCACTCACTGGTATTCAATGTAATTTCTCATTTCTTCATAAATAAAAAAAATAAAAAATCAGGAATCTACTTATATGGATCCTACTCAAAAATGCAGATTACTAATTTGTTGTTTGACTTATTAATTGCAAGCTAATGTTGTCTTATTGCATTTTCAAACAATACCTTTCGAGTGTTATCAAGGCAGCTAGAAAAAGGAAAAGTGGACATATTAGTTGTTACTAACCTGAAAGGAACCCACTACTAGTTCCGTGTTTGTAGAAGTTTCAATCTCGTTGGTAGAGGAGTGTACGGGGAGCGACAAGGGGCGGTAACAGTTAGTGGAATGACTGGTACCCTGATAACATGAGGGAATGGGTACAGGTAAAGTCTGGGGCATCAGACTATGCTGCAAATCAAAATAATAATACAGTGCAGACATTCCAAAGAAAAGAGAAGAAAATGCAATAAATTAAAAGTATAAAGGCATGCACAAGCTGTAATAACCAAAACAAACCATTAGTAACACACACATTTTTGGTTTCACGAAAAGCATTACTCAAGAATTTTTCTGCAGGCAACACTCCACCCAAAAATTTGTACACATCCACAGTTACATATGTAAGTTACAGCAACTAAGTTGCTTCAGAAAAAATTTAGATAAAACAGCTTATCTTGAATGACATATGGGTCATATCTTTGCTTCTTATATAGTTGAATCAAGCCAAACTAGGTTGGTCTGCTAATAATACTTCTGTATGTTGGAATCTCTCAGATTTTGGTTCACCACATGCATGAAAAAACAAATGTGACAACATAGGAAATAAGTATATGGTGATTTGCTTTAAGATATCATTCTGGTTGGTTAAGCAGCAAATGCAGAAATAAAAGTTGAACCACTCATACATATGGCATTTCCAATCAAAATGGAGTGTTCTCCTGCCCCAAGATGTATTAACACATGAAAAATGCTGTGATGTAATCCAGCTTTAATCAGCTGTTCAATGCTGTTAATTCATATTTTACTTTCAGTTTTAATTTATTTCAATCTTTTCCTCAAAATAAGTATAATAAATGATTACAATTATAAATATTATAAATATTATAATTTTTTGACCAGAAATGATGGGCTATGGCTGATTTATCAGCCATAAATCAGCCATAGCCCATCATTTCTGTTCAAAAAATCATATTTCCGAAGACATAAAACTTTTGGTACCGGCAAAGGTATTGGGAATTAACATTTTGGGAAAATATACACATTTTGAAGAATAAAAAGAGAGCCATGAACTTTGAAATACCAATAGTAGATGACGTCATTCAACTAATTGAACAGTGCCAGGAGAGGGAGGCGGTCACCTGAAGAACTAGTCGAACATCAGCTGATGTTGAGGACGTGGGGTCCTTGAAACATGTCCTAATTTTTAAATGTAAGTAGAGCTTAAGTGTTTTTACAGTTCGAGAAGTGGTTTAAAAATGTATTTATGGAAGAGATTACTTCTAAGCACTGCAATAATGTGACTGCTCCAAAAATGTTTTATTTATTGTTAATTCAAATGTTGCCACTAATTACTGAATGACCTAAGTATTATCTACTTGTTCATTCCTTTCCTGATTAATCAAAGCCTTATTTTGTGCAGCAAACTTATAGTGAGGGCAGAAGAGCACCAATTTTCATCTTCCTCTTTATTTTGGAAACAGATTTATAAGAATGAGCAATGTTTCCAAACTGCCAAACACAATGTTTACATAAATTCCAAGGAGTGCAAAAACATATTGGCAGGTTGGGGTGGGGGAGAGAAATACTGTAGTTTACTGAATAAACAGGTTCTCATTTTAACGCTGCATAATCAAATACAAATTAAAACTGTTTCTACACACAAATTAAATAGCTTTTTAAGTACAAATTAACTGCATTTTCAAACCTTAAACAATGCAAAACAGTATGATTCAAACTGGAAAATGTTGAATGCTTCAAATTACTTTATTCTGAATTAACCAAATTCCAATGACATAATTTTCATGTTTTTGCTTCTATAGCTCATTGTTATAAACAGCTACTACTGTCTACGTCCCTACCACTGCCTAAGTATTTCTTTTCCTTCACATAGCCTAACATCAATTTATATTGAATGCTGTTTCTGCCAGCTTATTGTTTAACCTGAAATAATTTCAGGCGATTATCTAACATCAATAAAATAATATAGTTATAAGAACTGCTTTCACTATGAATAATATTAGATATATGAGTGTGTGTGGATTGTGATGGGTGGAGTGTTGGCATGAAAAAATTACCTTCTACTGAAATCAGTATGTAGTTAAATCAGGTTTGTCTATAAAATTAAGAATTGTGATTTCTGTATCACTTTTTATAGATAATTTGAAACCTTAGCCCCTTTTATGCTTGATTTAGCTTAGTAAAAATTCAACAAAAACCTCTCATAAGTTCTTATATGCAAAGTTTACAGTAGCCTAATACATTTCTACTTAACCAAAATGTCAGAAAATTTTAAATTCTACTATGCATTTCTAATTTACTCACTACAGCAAGATCCCTTTAGTCTAGCTAATCATGCTTTCAAAATAAGATGCCACCATAAAATAACATTTACTGCAAACTAAAGAAATTTGAAAATGATGCATTAATTTGCAGAGCTACAAATATGAAAATAAAGCAAAACAGGTTATCATCATCTGTATGATATATTCACATTTCACCGTTTTATAAGCACACACTGAAAGTGACAAAAATGCTTAAAGCAAAAATGATTATTTAAAAATAAGTATATGTATTATGAAGTTATATTTTTACATAGCTTTATTTAATGTTTTATGATTAAAAACAATTAGCAATTTTGATTATGCAGTAAACTCTTGGTTAAGCGGACTTAAATAGGTTGTCTGGAAAACTGAAAGTCTGTTAAATCGCAAAATGAATGAAAATGAAGCGAAAACAATTGAAACTTTTACTGGTACCTACCATTTTACTTTACATGATTTACTCTTGGTTAGAATTTTTCCTTGTGAAGTAATAGGCTTGAAAAGAGTGTCAATACCCATTTGCTTCCTACTTGAATATTGCTTCTTTAAGATTAAGAAGCGAAACTGTCTCAAATGTTCATAATAGGCTAGCACTTGTGGGTCTGACTCTAGAGTACTATATGCACCAGAGAATGCCCAATTCAGTCTGAAGCTGAAAGTTATGTGAGCCCTTGAGCACATGATGCATAAACTTTCACGAATGCGTGAACTAGCCTTCTCGATCAGTCAAGCAGCAGAACATTGATCACTAATATATCAATAGTCAATGCAGCAGAACTTTCCTCCATAGAGACAATTACAACCAAGGTTGTTTATTTACCGTACTTTTATATAATTTTTGGCAATGCCACAATTTATAATTGCTGCTCTTTTAAATTTCATTTAAATTTATTTTATAATCAATGCCAAATTTAGTCTGTTAAATCTGGAGTCCTTTGAACAGGGGTCCCTTAAATTGAGTTTTACTGTATCTTTAATGAGCTCAGGCCAAGTAAGGCCTGTAAATAAGTTTTATAATACTGATTCAATTCATTTCATGCATTAAGATCATGATTCCTTCATGGTTTATTGAACATGCTCTGAGATCTTAAAAGAGCAATAAAATAGTTTATGCAAATACATCCATGGCATTTCAAATGAGATCCATTAAACATGCTACATACAGCATATTCAAAAAGTTTGTGCACAAAATGCTTTTTGAATGTTTCAAAACTTTTAAGAAACAAGATTCATCGTATTCAGTAACTTCTTCTGAATTTATGTGTAAATTGTATTACTTATCATGCAGCAAAATTTATATCACACAAGTATGCAAAAGAATGATTTCACATTAGCACATTTATCTGCTATACAAGCTACACTGACCTCAGTCTTCTCCAATATGGGGGAATAAAGTGTGGGAGGGGGAGGTGCTTCTTTCTTCCTTTTCAATGAAGCATGCTGAGTCTCTAGAGAAGAGTAGTGTTATTCTGAGTGACATTGATGGATGCTGGATTGCACTGCCTATTGAACCTGAAATAATACAACCTTTATTTAATTGCATATTACAAAAAGAAAGAAAAATTCATCTATAAAAACTAAAGCATATGCCCTTGAAATTATAATTGTAAGATATCCAGATGATGAAAGAACTCACATCTATACAGATGACTCTCTGCACAACCAAGAAGATGGAGCAGGAGCAGAAGTATCTGTAAAGTGTTTTCTTTCTATACAGCATGTGTTGGAAATTATTTCTCAAGTTTTGATGGAATTAATTCTTCCTTACAAATTCTATTTGTCTGGACAAATAAGCTTTCCAACATAGTTTTATCAGATTCCAAAGCAGCTATTTAGGCCATTATTTTAATTGACTGCCCTAAAATGGAAAAAATAAATGAAATTCATAATGAGTAAAATCTCCAAAACTTAAATAAACATAGTTTTCCAATGGATTCCATCCCATTGTGGAATATTTGGAAATGAGCAAGCAGAAATGTTGGCCAAGGTTTACAAAATTGCTCAAACACGAAACAAAAATCTCCTATAAAACAGTTAAAAGATTAATTAAAAACATTTCTACAACCAATTATGACAAACATCTACTTCCTCACAAAAACTTAACTGAAAGGATCTCCAAAATAAACTTAAAAGAATTCCAGATATACCTAGAAAATCATCTGTTACAATGTTCAGAATTAAACACAGCCCTTTCTTTAATTACATCCTCCAACATTAGAGCATATCGGACGATGAATGAAATGGTGAAATAATACTCAAATGAGCCCAGGATCCATAGAGCTTAGCATTATCTGACATTAGTCTTTCAGGGTAAGAGAAAACCCTGGAAAAACCTTATCCAGATAACTCACTTGATCAAGATTTGAACTCGAGACGTATTGAACGTGATGCAGGCATACTAACCTCTGTGCTCCGAGGTGGACCCATGGTTGAGTGGACATTAGTTCAAGATAGGATTAATAACTACTCAATTGTGCTTTTTCTGTGGTAAAGATGATTTAATGAACATTGGTCACTTAATGTATGAAATTCTAGAAAATCAAGATCTAGCCTCTAGGTACTGGGAAACAAGAAGAAAAGAATGATTTTATATTAATATCATTTTGAGTCAAACTAGTACTAGTACTGATTCTCTCTCTCTCTCTCTCTCTCTCTCTCTCTCTCTCTCTCTCTCTCTCTCTCTCCTCTCTCTCTCTCTCTCTCTCTCTCTCTCTCT